>JARHVA010005594.1:412500-825000 GCA_037957365.1 Torreya grandis | reverse complement strand
TTTTTGTTGTAAAATACCCCTCACTTTTGACTAGGGCAGAGGTGATGAGAAAAGTATGAAACTCTATATTTTTCAAACAAGTATTTCCATTGGTAGAGATTACATATATACAATGTTTCAACAACATTTTCAATCCTTTATAACATTTAATAACACAAAATGATTACATATATACACTGTTTCAACAACATTTTCAATCCTTTATAACATTTAATAACACAAAACCCCCATTTAGCATACCAAGCGACATTTGTTTGTAGATATCAATGATTCCCATGCCATCTTATATTGAGGGATGCAACAAACATTCCATGCCACTCTATCAAAACTTCTAGTATGTTTATAATTATCCCAAATAAAATATCTAGGTAGTTTATCTAAATTATCATAATGATATTTTGAGGGATACTAATATGGAAAATAAAAAATGTGGATGACAGTAAGAATTTTAGTGTAGACTTGAAAATTTTCTACCAATTACATTTTCTTTGTGATCTAATATGAGATATTATTATATGTCCTATTGAGAATATAATGCCATAGTTATCATAGGGGCTAATATCAAAGTAAAACATAATGTTGAAGAAATTGAATATTGACCCTCTTCAATATGTAGTTCATTTAATCTACACATTCATATTTAATTTTAATGATATATTATTTAAAATTTTGAATGGTTTATAATGCCATTTTAGGATTTAATGATGATGGAATTCAACAAGTATCAAGGTTTTATATATTTATCACATGTAACCAAAAACATAATAATTTTCATTCCCACAAAATGTGTTCATCATCAAATGCCAAATTATACTTATATCTTTATTTCCTTAGTTAGCATATAATATGTACTGATGGTAAAATTACATAAATATTTTTGGATAAAACATACTTAACTTGTTGTGTTAGCATCCACAATTTATATTCATTCCACTATCCTAGCGTATTACATGCACAACATGTGATATTCTATAGATTTATATGATTTATGTTACAATATTACTATTCATCAATCCACAACAACATATAAACCAAATATAAATTGTTAGGTTGTGGAGCTAAAAGATTCACCAGGATGCAAACAGGAGGAGTTGTTGAGTGTCACAGTCACTGGCATCAGTCAGGCCAACTGACATCGGTCAGGGGTGAACATGAAGCTATCAACATTGGTCAAAATTAGTTGACGTCAGTCATCTCTAGACAGATAGCAACAGACTTCAAACGCCTGTGCAGTTCTAAAACTATCAGTTTCATGAACAATTTGTTAACAAACCGATTGTTTGCATGTTAAAGACTAATTTTAGTCTTGAGCTGCAATTTCTAATTATTGTAATTAGATGTCTAATTATTGTTTGGCATGGGATCTATATAATAGACTCATGGGTTGTATTTTAAAGGTGTAGACTCTCATTGATTCTTGTAGAATCAGTTTTATAGAATCAGAGTTCTATCCAAGGGAGAAGGGTTCTTTCAGGTGTGTAAGATCTCGATCGACAAGTGTGCAAGGCCAGGTTGATATACGGTGTAGCAAGATCAGGTGAGATATACATGTGTAAGTAAGATCAGTTTGATTTGAAATTTGTTGCAAGTTCATGGGAGATCTACTTGGAGTACGTGGTGTACTCAGACTTGGAGTACTTTGAGTACTTGTTCGGTTGTACTGGTAGTATTGATACTGACTGGTTGGAGGTGAACAACAACTCTATGTTTGAGTTTTTTGTTGTGACCGTAATTGAGAGAGAACTCTTGATTGAGAATTACTGGGAGTCCTAGAGGTGTGGGAAGACTCAGAGGTGTAAGAAGAGTGTGGCACTTCTTTATTGTAATTTCCTTCTGGAAGAGTATTAATACAATTGGGTATTGTCTCTCATATTCTATGTTATTTTTGAATTTTTGACTACTTGTTACTTCTGGTTAAATTCTATGTTTAGTTGCTTATACAAAGGTAATCAACTGTGCTCTTTAAGAGTAGGGGGTCCTGACAAAGTGGTATCAGAGCTCAGGTTGCTGGTTCATGCAGTGATACCACTGACAAAGTGGTATTAGAGCTAGGATCAACTAACAGGTGGTCAGAGCTTGTTAAGTGTTTGTTGATTATAGGTCACTCTCAGGGGTTTTTGATTGAGTGGGAGTATATCAATGGTAGAAGAAAGTTGTAAGTAAGATCAATTAGATCTGCAAGGTGTGTAAGATCAAGAAGATCTACTGTAATAATTGGTTGAGAGAGAGAGAACTCTTGAGAGAAATATTGTACACCTAAGAGGTGTGGAAGAGTGTGATTTCTTCATTGTATTCTAGAAGAGTTTAATACAAGTTTTCATTGTTTCTTGTATCTCATGTTCTTTGCTGATTCTGATTTCTAGTTACTTGTTACTTCTGGTTAAATTCCATTTTTAGTTGCTTATACAAAAGTAATCAATTATACTCAGTAGTTCCTAATAGAAATAATGGAAGTTTACATCTTACTAACATAATGGTTGATTAATTTCAAAAAGAATATGTTTTCTTGCAAACCCTCCCAATCTCATCCCTTGTGCCTCCATAATTTACCAAAATAAAATCCCACTCAAATGACTTTAAATTAATTCCTTATTACCAGAAGTCAAATTTGCCTCTTTGCTACATCTTATAATATCTTCTACGTATTAAAAATATTTATTCATTGAAAAAAATAATCCCATATTGGTTGGTAGGCTTGGCTTGTGACAACATATAAGCCTAATAAAGAATGACCATTATTACAATTTGGATGATGTAATGGAAATGGACCTCCTATGAAGATAATGGTTGACTAGTTATAGGATGATAATGTTCACTTTATCAACCTTATGCTCTCCTCTTTATCTTCATAATCATAAATAAAATCATGCTCAAATGCCTCTAGATACATGGCTTACTACCCCAATATAGATATGCCTTTTCAATGCATATTATAATTTCATATAAGGATCTAAAAACATCATTCATCCAAACCATTAATCTTGCATTGGTTCGTAGGCTCATTTGACAACAAAATATAAACCCAATATACCATGATCATTATCTCTATGGTGTGAGGCCATGATGGAAGTGACCCTAATTATATAATTATGATTTATTTATTGTATGATGATTATGTTGGATTGATCAACTTCCCCTCTCTTACTTTAAAGCTTCATAATCCCAAAATCAAAATTATGCTCAAATTCCCCTAAATACATGTCTTTGTAGACACATAAATATAGTCATAGATACTTGACAATACTAATTCTTGACACATCCTAAACCACATGACTTTCACACAAATATATCAATCTTATTATACATTCCTTGAAGTTATCTATCTATATGTGGGTTCAAACCTTTGTTTGCTATCACTATTACACATAACTTTCAAAGTTGAATGTTGAATATTCTTAAAATAACTTTTAGATTATATCCAACTTAGGATAATTATCATTGATTATTTTATACAAATCCATGTTAGGTAGACATGAACACTTTACACTCCTATCCACTTGGGTTGGTTGTATCCCACACCAAATAAGGATTAGTTTCCAAAATTCAAATCATTTTTTTGGTTCTTCCTGCACATTTGACATGGTCGACTAAAGGAAATTATAAAAAAGTTTTCCTATAAATATGCATCAAAATTTATTCATTTCCCCCACTTTGTATTTACTTGGTTTAAGATTTTACACTTCATTACTTGAGTTCATATACCTTATTCTTTTGAAATTCAGGATCACTAACAAGGAGAAACCTAACCCATAGCACCTCAAAGCAAGTCAAGTGTTATTAATTAAAAGTATCAAATCCATTTTTATGTTGCATACACATAGTTAAGGATTATAATTGTACAGTCACTCTAGGTGGGATAACTACGTGGGATTGATTTCCCTCTATCGAGTATTGGATATGTAACTAGTGGTCAATCATCAAGGGAATGATTAAGGTTATCTCAGATAATTATACTCCCTTATTTTTTCTAGATTTATAAGATATCAAAGTTATCTTAGGGTTTTAAAGATAAGAGAAGACAAACAATGAATTATACATATCATAATCCAAATTGTGAATCTTAGACTATTCATAGGGTTAGCAATTATTTTTCTATCAAAGTCAATAGGGACAAATTTGTGGTCAATATAATTGATTAACCTACATTGTCATCCACTTAAAATAATCCTATCTAGTAATATTATTTGTAATTGTTATGTTCTATCATTTTTATTAAAAAATATATCTTTCATGTCATTAAATCAACATAGTAAATTGGGACAAGTTCATGATCATTAGATAGCAATGGACTACGCTAAAGTCCACTTATAAAAAAAAATTCCATAATAATTTTATGATTATGTTCCTAATTCTTAGCATGAAAAATAGTTCTCTTACTAATTTCCACTTTCAGGCATTCAAAAAATTCAACATAAATGTGTGTGTGAACTAGATATATATCTTCTTAGTTTTTTCCAAAAATAACAATTTTCTATATTTAGAAAAATTTCAAAATCAGAATTGTTAATTACTATGTATCTTTAGAATTCTAATATTATCTAGTTTTACACTTATATATTATAATAAACATTTATTTTCTTGATAAACAAAAGGGAAAAATATATTGAAACCCATATATTTTTGAGAATTGGTTTTCTAAATTTTTTCCTAGGGTTTCACATTACTTTCAAATTTCTACACACAAAAATATAGCTTTCTAATTTGGTTTTCAGTTTTTAGTTTTTTTTATTTATCTTGTTTTCCTAAAAATTATGTTTTGATAGTCTTAAAACTCATTGGAGTTATTATTTTGGGAGAAACGGTCTTCAATTTTACCTAAGTCATGGTGTGATAGGTACTTCCCAAATAATCAAGCCATTAGATAACACTATATACGAATTTTAACTTCCACATATGTCATGGTATATTAGAAATTCTTAGACTTTGTTTTTTAAGCCATAAGAATCCCTTGATTTTTTTTTCTTATAGTACATCAATAAGTAGCTATCCATAGGAAGTTCCTCTCAACTTAACCTAGATATGAGTTAGTCTAGCTATAATATGGTGGAATCCTCTATAGTTAGTGTCTTCACATCCATGTTTAGTATTTATGACTGGGATCAATATATATGAAACCTAACAAGAAAACATACCTTGACTATTTTCACCATTAATCCTTGTTTAAAATTTTTAAGTTTAAAAATTTGAGTTATTGTTATACCTATTTTCATTTTTTTACCCATTTACATGCCACTCAATAAGGTTCTTTACTCTTTTCCTCTAAGGTGTAGTTCTAAATTAATTGGAACTCTTATAAATCATATTTAGATTCCTTTTATTTATTATAAAATGGATAATATATACACTTTTGATCAATATGATGAGGAAACCCTCCAAAATTATGTAAACATAAAAGATGATGTTACTCTCAACTTAACCTAGATATGAGTTAGTCTGGCTACAATATGGTGGAATTATCTATAGTTAGTGCCTTCACATCCATGTTTAGTGTCTATGACTATGATCAATATATATGAAAACCTAACAAGAAAACACACCTTGACTATTTGCACCCTTAATCCTTGTTTAAAATTTATAAGTTTAAAAATTCAAGTTATTATTATACCTATTTTCATTTTTTTTACACCTTTACATGCCATTCAATAAGGTTCTTTACTCTTTTCCTCTAAGGTGTAGTTCTAAATTAATTGGAACTCTTATAATCATATTTAGATTCCTTTTATTTATTCTAAAATGGATAATATATACACTTTTGATAAATATGATGAGGAAACTCTCCAAAATTATGTAAACATAAAAGATGATGTTATTGATGAAATTGTTAATCAATATAATAAAACTATGTAAGATAACCATGAAATGTCTTATAGAATTGATCCAAATGAACTGAATTGTGTTGATCCTAAAAGATGTTAAAGTTTTGTAATTTCTATCAAGGACTTTGACAATGTCCCCACCAAATGGATAAGGTTTTCAAAATTCTTCTAGCATCTAAGACTACACATTAATCATAAATTGTATCATCTCAAACCTAAAAACAAGAGGTGCCTTTCAAAGTTGTTAATCCTCCAATTTTAAGTGTTCTAATTTCCACTTTTCTCATTATTCTTGTATCAACATCTAAATTCACATATGTACCAACATCCATAGGTATGGGGGTGTCACTTGGTTTAAAACATATTAACATGAATATTTATATGGGGTCATCATATACTCCTTCATATTAGGATAATTCATGTTGTTTGTAATAACATGAAATTGGTGAAATATAAAACAACTCATTAATAATAATAGGTCGTAGGTTTTTATTATTAGTGATCCTATTATTTAGGGATTTCTATTTATTTTTTTATCCCAATTTATGAGATTATAAGCTTGTGTAAATAAATCTTGTTCAATATTTTATAAGTTATGTGAATACAAATATTATTTTTGCTCTTACATTTGGTTTTAGAGTAGGGAGATCTAGGATCCTGGGAGGAGCCTATGTACTCTCAAACTATCCTTGAATTTGCATTGTAATTATTTATTGTTTTTACATAATTCATGAATAATTAATTAAAAAAATTAATCATTAAGTGTTTTATCATTGAAGCATACAAATTGATGTCACTTCTTGAAGCTATTTCAACTTGGTTATTGAAGTAAATCTTCAACCTGAGCATTGAGAGATTGGTATTATTAATAAGCATATTACATATGACACTTCATTTTTATGTATATTTCAAGGCTCCAATATTATTATTTTTATATTTCAAACTCCAACAGTGCTTCAAGGACATGAAAAAACATTCCATCAAAAGTATGACATTGGAAATAAGTATATTACTTCAACTTTGATCTTGTGTTCTTTTTTGGAGTGTTGGGATTCATTCCAAAGTGATAAAACAACCATTTGATGTTAAAAACCACTATATTTATCATAAAAAAATCCATTGAATTCATTTTATTTTCTCCAAATTTCTTTCAAAATCACTTTTATACCAACCTGTGGTATTCCAAAACAGGGATGGTTTTGCTCATAAATTATAGTTTTAAGCCTTTAAATATAAGTTTTGACTTTTATGGATTTAAAATAATGCATAGGTGTGCTGTTAGAGATAATTTTTTATTAAAGTGTAAATAAGAGTTTCAAATCCACCAAAAATAATGTTTTGAATATATATTTTTATCCATTCCACTAAATTTGGCAATTCTTCTAAACTTAGTTGTAGCTAGCTAAATTAAGCTAGCAAAACCATTTAAAAAAATGCTTATAAAGGGCAGGGGATATCATTTTTATTTTTTAAGAAGAATTAGTGTTTTACATATATTTTAATATTTTATTTTCAAATCATTTTTAAAAACTTTTCTTTTTGTAAACATTACATTTAAAATAAGCAAAAACATAAAACAATGTATTTTGCACAATTGTAACATTTGGTGAAAGCGATGCCTTTAACTCACATGTATACGTAAAACCATCATAATTGAGTTAAAACATACATATATTAACATATATAAAATAATGATATCTGGGCATCATTCCTATAAACCATCAAGGATAAATAAGGTTAAAATTTTCATTAATCATCTCTCCATTACCCATTCGATTCAATCAATAGGCAAAAATCTTGACAAGTGGAAATTCTAAGTATATATAGAAGTTACACAAATTTATGTAGAATTATATATAATCAATTTATAATGGTTGTGTGAACCTATTTTATTATTTTCTAGGTACCATGTACTATTCTATTTCATGTACGCTTATGCTTCTTTCATATACAGATGGGTATATAGAAAAGGAGAGCTTCTTCCATATACCAGTGGGTATATAGGAAGAGTGAATATATAAAAATGTTTATTATGTTAGTTTGAAAATATATAGAAAGGGAATTATTGATACTTGGAGTGATAAGGAAAAAATCCATCACCTTTTGTCAGATTATACACAATGGCTAGAAATGGCCCAAAATCATTTCTGCCAGACTCAACTTTTATGTGATGATAACCATGCCACTTGGAAAAAAAAGATCATGACACATTGGGATTTGAGGACATTTGAAATATTATTATTTGACATTTACTAGACATACACCTAACATTGAACAACATCATTTTAGATAAGGATTTGATGTACTAGAAGAAGATCTAACTTGTATGATCACAAATAAAACAAACATTAGAGCATCAAAACATCTATTAGCCTTATACCAGGGTTGAGAAAATATGAATTTAAAGAAGGAATGAAAAATGAAAATAATAAATATTTATCTTGTGATTTACCTTCTTATGAATTGATTGAAGTAGGATTGAGCTCAGCTTGTGATCTAGAATATTTGGTAATGTTAGTTCCTTGTAGACAACATCCCTCCTTATTAACCTTGATTGTTGGCTTTAGCTTGGCATAAAATGTTGAATAAATTGAAGCTCCTAGAATGATTCATGCATAGTAAGTCTAGAATAGAGAATTTTTTCTAAATTGGAAGAAGAACCTCTAATTTATATACTTTTGCAATGAATGTGAACCATCCATCTTGAGATGAAAATCAAAGGATGAGAATAAAAGATAATTTTTAATTCAAAATGAGAACCTTGAATTAAAAATAAGAGTGAAAAACATGTGGGACTCAAATGAATATAAAATTCATTTGGGAGGAAGATATAATATAAAATTGGTAAGTGGAATTTATTGGAATATGATGTGAATTATTAAATTGGAAAGATAAGGAAGATAATATGGGGGACATGCAGAGCCAAGAGCATATTTGAAATTTGGAAAGGGAAATGGAGTGAAAGATGACCTTATGAGATGAGGATAATTTGATTTTTGGATTTTTAGAAAATGAAAATGTTGAAAATCCATGGAATTTATATTTAAGGAAAGATTAGTTAATTAATTTGGATTAATTAAATTAATAAAGATATGAATAGTAAACCATGAATAGTAATGTTGAATTATAATTAGAAAAAAATAGCGATGATTGGGGATGATTAAAATCAACACAAAATGTCTGATTTTAAGTGTCTACAATTCCCCCTCTTTAAGAAGTCATTATGAGACACAGTTGAAGTAAAGACTTTTCAAAAAATTAAAAAATCATTAACATATTAGATGAATAAATAATTAGTGACACATGATTCCCCCTTGAGAGGTAATGTAGGATGTGGATGGGCTCTCAAAAAAGAGAGGAATAATAATGATGAACTTAATTCATGGATAAACTTAATCCAAATGAGCTAATTCTTTTACAATTTGATCATAATATCTAAAAAAGTAGAGTAAATTTGACCCCAAGGTGGAGATAAGTGGGAAGGATGCATCCTAAAACAATTGACACACTTTAATTGGCCCAAATAGGGAAAAAAACTATGGGATTTGAATTAGAAGAATTTTCCCTTGTAGGGAGAAATGAAGGTACAAGGTTCTAAAGATGATGGTACAGATATGGAAATAAATTGCCCCATTAGAGCGGATGTAATCATTGATAGGTCCAAATGATTTTCCCCAGTAGGGTAGATTTCATTATTAAATGATGCAAATATTTAACTATTGATTAACAAGAATAAGTCAAGGATTTAACTTGTCACATAGATTAAAAATGAGAGGAGTGATGCAAGCATATGTATAATGGTATAATGACTTTTTAAAAATTAAGAAGCCACCAAAAACTATGTACCTATGAATGGTCAAAGTGATAAGATAAATGATAATCAAAAGGATAAGATAATGATTGAAGAATGATGTGATGAGATTGGAAGAATTTTAATAAAATGGCCATGACTATTTATATATGCTTAAAATAAGACATATGGTCTAGTTGATGGATATTTATTGCATAAGGATATTTGGTGCTGCAATATTACCAAGTAGACTCCTACATCTAAATTTTTGATGTATCATGAAGTAGTATACACCATGATATAAAACACCATGATAACATGGTTGTAATGTGCATAAGGATTGACCCCCTATCCAATAGACAATTTATAATAATATACCAATTATAAAAACATGATGATGCTAAAAAATTCTAATGGATGGACTCAAGTATAATTATGTGACATGAAGCACCATGATAATGACCCTAATAGCACAATAGACTAAGTCAATGCAAAAAAAAAAAAAAAGAAATAAAAAATTAGACACACACACACAAACTTGAAAATAAAATTAATAGAAATCATCTTGTTGTGTAACCAAGTCCAAATCCATGCATGAGGGCTCAATGATAATGATAAATGGAAGGGGCCCCCAAGCAAGGATAATTTAAATGTAAGGACACATCTCCAGGTGAATAAAATGATTGGAAATAATAATGAATATGCCCCAGAAGGCTAGATTTGGGAAAGACACATCCCAACAATGGTTTAGGACCAAAAATGAATGGATTAAGGATGATGACTGGATTTAGAACAAGATAAGAGTTTTTGAATTTTGGGGCTTTGTATTTTTAGTATTTTTAGAGTATTATGAATGTTTTTGGATTTTTGGCATCTCAATTCAATGGAGGATAACGAGATGTAGACTATTTTAAATCTTAAAATAGCAAGAGTGTGACATAAAATTCTCACAAAATGGAAAGAGCATCACTTAAATTCCTCAAAAAATTGAGAGAGTGTGTGAAAGGAGTGACCAAGCTAGCCTCATAAATTGAGCACTACATACATAGTCTAAATGGACCTCAGGTCAATGTAGTTCCACCCATAGGTTTTGAACTATAAATCAATAGATTAAAATAGCTTGAAAAAAGGCAATAACCTAGAAAAAAATAAACTCACAAAATGGTGAGAGCATTAGATAATGGTTTATGACAAATTAGTGAGAGCATAAGAAAGGGGTAACTGAGCTAACCTCATAGACTGAGTGTTGCCTACATAGTCCAAACAAACCTCAAGTCAATGTAGTTCCACCCATAGGGTTTGAACTACGGATCAATAGACTAAAATAGCTTGCAAAAGGGCAAGAGCCTAGGATAATGGTGATCAAGATGACCTTATAAATTGAGTGATACTTACATAGTCCAAATGGAAATCAAGTAAATACAATTAAACCCATAGGTATCAAATGATGAATCAATAATAGGGTGGAAAATAGGAATGACAAAATGATAAAATAAATGGCATAGGATTTGGCAAGGGCTAAATAATAATGGATGACAATGAGGAAAAGGACTAATAATCTCCAAATACCATGTCATGTGAGATCCAAATATGCCCAGTCCTCAAAGTATCACATAAATAATAGGCTAAAAAAATTTCCCAAATGGGTCTCAATATACCTTCCACTTATGTAACAAGGTTGATACGGGAAGACTAATGGTCAAAATAAGATGGGTTAGGCTAAATAGAATTAAATGGATTTAAATGGTAATGGAATGGAAATGGTATAGATGGATTGAAATTAATGGTATATAATGTAAATAGTGTTGCCCCTAAGTTTCAAGGTACTTTTAGACAATATTTAGTTACACATGATGTTATAAACTTGGTTTTCATCATGGTACTTGTCCAAGATGCCACAAGCATGGTTTTTACCATTAGATGAATTGGTTCTATTTATATTTTGAATTTATTTTGATTTTATTTATTTTTGATTTTTTAGCATCTCAACTCAATGAAAGATTATGAGATGTATAATGTAGACCTTTTTTTTCTAACCAATACCTGCTTGAAATAGTTAATCTATCTTAATACTATTGGTGTTGTAAATTTCACTATTGTTGTTGTGATCTTTATTGTTTATTGATTATTCTTCTCTCAAAACTCTAAACAAGGTGTCTTCATAGCCTTTTTGAAAAGGAGTGCTTTAAAGAAGGATGAATAGGGGTAGTAATGAGATAAATGGTTTGATTGGATAATGGAAAATAGGCCTTGAATAAATAATAGGATCATAATGGAATGTATAATGGCAAGAAGATAAATGAAGATTGGGATTTTTAGTTATAGATAGTGTTTTTTATTCTAGATTCGACTTGTCATTGGTTGTGGTGGGGCTAATATTAACTTCAATAATGTCTTCATCAAGTGATACAAAATTGATTTGCTCAATTATTGGACCCTTGTAGAGGTTTTCACCAATAAATTCTTCTTAATTTTTTAATCTAAATTGTCCAATAACACCTTGAATGAGGTTTCACTAAGGGATGTTGATAAATCACTTTGATTGTCTCTTAGCACCTTAACCAAGGTTTCACTAAAGGCTTCTAATTTTTTATTTTGCTTATCATCTAGTGCCTCAAACAAGGTTTCACTATAAGATGTTGAATTTAAAATTTGATTATCCCCTAGCACCTTAAACAAGGTTTCACTAAGATATTATTCTTCTACTTTGATAGTGTCTTACTTCCCTAGAAAGTTTACCACTGAAATGTCGCCATGGATGCAATTCAACATTGTGTGATTTTATTAGTCTTAATTGACATTTGTGAGAGGTGGAATGTTAATATAAAGGCTAGGTTTATTAATGGTAAAGGCATGTATAATTTAATTGGAAGGGGGAAAGGCATCACAGTTCTTGAAGAGGCTACTAGGATAAATTGTGTTGATGTTAAAGGAAACATCCTCAAAAACTATGGAAGGATCACTAATGTATTCAAACTAATATGTTGGAAATGTGGAGCCAATTTTGTAACATGCATCAATGTTTTATGATTTTGAAGCTAATTCTAACTCAAGAGGATTTGAACCTAATATTGCTATTGAAATTGATTCTTCTCTTGATGTTTAATCTGATATTGGTTTTGAAATGGAATCCAACTCTAATATTGATTCTAAAATGGAACCTAGTTCTGATTTAATGTTGTCCACAAGTACCTTGTTCACATTTCAATTGGAAATGGAGACTTTAAGATGAAGGAATATTTGGAAATGAGGAATATTTGATAATGGTTTAATAAAGGTCATTGGGTCAACAATAATAGTTTCTTCAAAGGTTTAAATTTGATCAAAGATGGCTTATTTGATAAAAATGTCTTAAATGATTTTATTATCTTGATCTTGATTTGGAATTAGATGTATATGATCATGATTGGGAAGGGGATCATGGCATATTTTGATTTTTTATAGACACGACACTTAGAGGGGTAACAAAATAATAATTTTAGACTATTGGATTTATGTTGGCATCTCTTTAGGATATCTAATCAAATAACTTAAGTCCTCTAGAGGAAATCTATCTAAAATTTTAGCACCCATTTCCCATAAACTAACAAGATATTCATCCTTGTTGTAAAATAGTTGTTGATCAAATTTTTCATGTTTATGATTTATAATAGATGGCACATTTTGGAGGTAAGGCTGATGTAGAATGGTTAGTTGGATGTGAGATGCCATGACTTAGATAAACCTTGGACTAATGCATCCAAGTAAGGATACATGCAAGGAGAAATAAATTGTAATAAAATTGGCCCTAAAAAGGTTGGTCTTGGCACAAATTAGAATAGGCCCAAAGAAGGGATAATTGACAAAGAATTAGAATAGGCCAAAATAAGGGTGAATTATCATAGAATTAGAATAATCCCAAATAAGGGAAAATTGGCACATAATTAAAATAGGCCCAAAGAAGGGTAAATTTGCATAGATTACAAAATACCCCAAAAGGGTTAATTGACATAGATTAGAATTGGTTAAGATGGTCTTGATTTGATTGGCCAAAAATAAGGTGAATTGGCATAGAATTAAATTGGTTGAAATGGTATTGATTTGATTAGCCCCAAATAGGGTGAATTAGCATAGGTTGGAATTGATTGAAATGGTATTGATTGGAATTTTCCCCAAAAAAGGTGAATTGGCATAGGTATTATTCAAATTAAATAAAGGATGGATGATATGACTTCGTCATACCCAACCAAAAAGTGTGAGAGATTGAATGGAAAAACAAGAAATGGTTTGAATTATCATAAAATTGATTTTGATTTGAACTAGAATGGTGTAATATTGCATTGGAATGATACATAATAAATTAGGTACATGCTTCAAAATGAACTAGATTTCCTTTGATTGAAATGGTACATAATTGGTTTGGCATGGTACAAAATTGTATTGGTACATGGTTCATGACAAACTAGCTTTGGCTTTGAATGGCTTGGCATATAACTAGTTTGTTACAAAATTTGAAGTTGAATTTGACTTTGATAGACATTGAATGTTCAAATTGGGTATGTCAATGCAAATTTTAACTAGACTAGTTCTATCAATGTTAACTTTGGCACAGTTTGGCATAGGAATTGGTACTTTGGCTTTGGAATTGGTATCAAAATTAGACTTTGGATTAGAACTAAAAATAGGTTTAGAACTAAATGGATGTAACATCAACATGGTTTAGAAAAGGACTCAAATTTTTGGTCTTGATTTGGAAGGTTTCATCTTGGAAACTTGACCTTGTGAACAAATAAATGAAGCTTGATTGATTTGAGGCATTTTTAAAACCTTAAAATGTGTAAACATTGGCACACGAATTAGAAATTTGGCCTTGAAATATCAAATTAATGATTCAATTGTGTGGTTATAAAAATGGATTTTAGATTTGGATTTGATTTTTTGATTTAGTCTCAAGTTTAAACAAGGTTTCAACACAACAATCAAGTAATAACACAAAAACATTACAAGACACTTTACTAATTAACTCAGGTTTGCATCACATCTATTGAACCTTTTGAAACACTTGTCTTGAGAGATGATTATAAAGTTTAAATTTAATTAAATAAATTATTAAATTTATTAGTAGTATTTTTAGGTCCCCCTTCTCTCTCAAGGTCTGTATGATAAATGTGAAATTTGGGGGCTAATACCTTTGCACCCTTACATCAATGTCTGATCTGTAACAAAAGAGGCATCTAAATTTTTTTACAATGGGCCATCTATATGGTCCCTATATTTAACCCATAATAGGTGGTACATGAGCACAAAAATCCATTAAAGAATAAATCCAAATCATGGAATCCATGAGAGGAGTCTCATCCCCACCGTAACTGTGTCAGCCTTGTCTTCTAAGTAGTAGCGCTACCATAATTAGATTATTTGAAGATGATGTTTAATGGCTTGGTGTAGGTTTTTCCTTACCTTCATGATATTATCCCCGGGGAGTCATGCTTGGTAATAACGATAACTATCTTCCATTTGTATACCCCATCAGATGTATGGGGTTAGTACGTATGTTGGGGTGTCAATTCTTAGTCACCATACCTTATGAGGCTTGTAAGAAGCTAATGAAATCCAAATTTAAAAGCCTAAAATAAAAACATATAAGGTATCATTTGGAATAATGAAACTTTGGGATAAAATGACTTGACATTTCATGTTTTTGAGTCACCCAAAAATGGGAGAGCATACACGCAAAATACTTTTCAAGATAATAAAACAACAAGTAAAAATAGAAAGAAATTAAAGAACATGAAAATGAACAATTTTTTATACCCAATTTGAAATTTGGATTTATTTTAATGCCCAAATTAAAATGTGAGATAAAATTGATTTGTTTGACTCAAAATGCCATTTCTTTAGACAAGGTCCTACATCAAACCAATTAGTAGTTTTTTGGTTCACTTTGGGAAATATTTAAAAATTGAAACCTAAAAAATAATAACAATATAAACTTTAAAAACACCAAATACCTATAATTTATAATAAATGTGTGAAAAATAAACCTACAAGCTATAAAAAAACTAAATGAAATTAATAAGTGAACATAGATAGTCATTACAATGACCATATCTCATAAACTACAAACTGAATTGTAACAAAATTTTGAGAGAATTGAGATAAGATATATACACACCCATTTAAAAAACCCTAGAATAAAATATTTTTTAAATTTTAATATAAGACCTATTTAATAGCCATTTTTATTTAAAAAAATAGACATTGATTTATTTAAGCATATCTCCTAAAATAATGGTCACAATAATACAAAATTTGGAGAGAATTATATTAATAACAATGCTGAGAAGTGTTGTTATTGATGTAAGTATTTATGTAATTTATTTCAAGGTTTATGTCATTGATTTCAATCTACATCAAGTAAAGATGCATGCTAAGTGGTTTTTGAGGTATGAGCTTGTGTGCTTGATGTGACAACAAAACCATGTGACAAGAGAGAATTTGAAGGAAAGAGATAATTTGAAGGCAAGATATAATTTTAAGGCAACATAATGTCTCTTTTGTTGTTTTTTTTCATGGTTCATGTTAGCTTCAAGTTTTTAGTTTTATCACAAAGATGTATAATGGTCAAAGAGGGCATTGAAGCATGGTTATGAGGCTTTAGGTCTACATGTAGACTTGAGATAATGTTGATCAGAAAGAGATTTTTGCATTGGTATGAGAGTTTTATTTAAATAGTTCTATTTTTTATATCATTAATGTAATCATGTTTGAGTACTAGTTCTTGAGTACAAGGTGTCTTGATAAGCCTAGTCTAGACCCTACGAGAAGGTGTGCATAGTGAATTTTGGTGAAGTAAGTGAACATAAGCTTGTGATAGTTTGTTTTTAATTGTGTGATAATGTAAGTAAATTATAAACACTTTTAAAAGTGTTTCAAGGTTAGTTTTCAAGTTTCAAATGCTTGAGAAGTCATGGCATGTAAAGTCCTAGTGAGAAGGGTTGAGCATGGTGGCTTGGTAAGATGAATTCACAGAGGCATGAAAAGTTTTATGAGTTTAATTTATCATGTGATTAATATTTATAATCATCCATTTGAGTTTAAAGTTAAGCCTACAAGGGTAGGACCTTCAGACAAAGTTTGCACCTAGACCACTCCTAAATCTCGCTTGGCTTAATGAGGCATGAAGATCATTTTTAAAGACAATTTTGCATATGTGAGCATGGAAAGAAGTATGATATGGTTTTTAAAGAATTTTCACAAATTTTTAGGTCATGGTTTGTAAAAAAAGGCATGAAAATTGGTTTTGAGGTCTATCGAGCACACAAAATAAAGACATGCAAAATTGAAAAGGATTTTTAGGTGTTTGTTGGCATGTGTAACCTCTGCATGGGAACCTAAAATATTAATGATAAATGGGTAAGATTCATAAATAATAACTATAGGAATTGGTTTTGGATTTAAGGGGCAATCTTTTATGAACAATGACTAACACCAAACCCTATGTTAAACCTCTCTAAAACCCTAACAAGAACCCAATGTGAAATATAATATTCAAAAAAACCTAGAATGGTCTAAAATTAATATAAAAAATATTTTATCATGTATTAGAATCTCCAAATCACCTCTAGGTGGTGGTGGTTAATCACATGAAAGAGAAAAATGCATAGATATAGGCTTGTTTATGAATAATTTATTGTAGCAGTCAAAATTTGCATTGGTCAAAGTATGAAAATAGGTGGAAGAATAAGGTATATACTCATGTATCATGTCCATTCAATTTTTTATATATTTTATATCCCTAAATTATTCTAAACCAATCATCCAAGTGAGCCAGTCACTAATAGGCTAAATGGTGCAAACAGTGAAAAACCCAGATAACATTTAGAAGATGAGTAGGAATGTGTTATCATCATCTAATGATGAAAAAAAATTAATGTATATGTTTTTTTTACTTTTAAGACATGTTAATTCTTTTTTAAAATATTGGAAGTTAGGTACATCAATGAAAATGATGAAGCCAAAATGGCTTGTCTGGCTTAGTGAGGACTATGTGTAGTAAGGTCAACAAATTAGTTTATAAGACCAATAGTTGACACTATACCATATGATTTTTTTGTTTGATTATAGTATATATATATAATAAGTTCATATAAATTCATAATAATTATTTTAAATGTGTCATACATGTTTTGAAATTTAATGTCACCATGATTGTGCTTTAACGTAAACTAGGAGTTTTGGGTAAGCAAGTTACAATGATGTTTTTAAGGATCTATGTCCTGAGTTGAATTATATAATGTATATTGTGTTTTTATTTTTGAATTTTATATATTATAAATGTTTTTTATAATTTTTAATAGTTAGTGAAAGTGGTTGAAATGTTGAAACCAAACTGGTTTGTCTGGTTCTAGTTTCAATGTGTGTAGTGAGTTCAAAAGATTGGTTTGAAAGACCAATATTTGACATTAGACCTTATTATTTTTTTATTTTATAAAGGTATATATATATATGTGAAATTATATTTTAAACTTTTATTTTTTTTATTTTAGGTGTTGAATATCAAGTTGTTCATGATTGGTTTTTGGAGTGTTGTGGTAGTTTTGATTGGGCTATTTACAGAGAAGTGTTTGAGTAATTTTGACATGAGTTGTGAATTATAAATAACATGGTGATGTTTATAAGGTAATTTATTTTATATTCATATTATTTATTTTCATATTTATGTGACTAAATTATGTACATGCTTCAAGTTTATTTGATAAACATTTTGTAGATTCACAAGCCTAATTGTGAATAGTACTAATGGTGTACTTCAAGTGGTGGTTAGAGATAAAAAGTGTCATGTACCTAAGATGAGATTATTGGGGGTATATTTGAGTGGTATATAATATATTACTACCATTTTTATAGTTTTAATGTGTTCCAAGGAAGGCAAAGTATAATGTGTCCTAAAGTAGACATAATAGAATTAGGTCTCCATGAGACCTAAAAGTGAGATGAGGTCTAAAAGAGTTATGAAAGATAAAAAAGGGAATCAATATTAATTTTAATAATGTTTATGAGATTTAATATAACCTATTCCATATCTAACACAATATGTTAAGGGTGAGTATATGATTAAGTGGTATATGAACAAGGAATGATATATATACAAGGTGGTTTTAAGCCTATTTGTGTATGTAGAAAACAAGTGAATAAAATAACACATTGGTAAGTGGAAGGAGGTATTATAGACCATATAAATAGTGTATATAAATTTTTATGAATATTTGATAGATTTTATGTGTATGAAAATCAAGGTCATATGACCTAATCAAGTTAAGAAGAGGGCTAGTTGAGTGAAGAAGCCTATAAGGTAGTTTGAGAGGGGTAGAAGAGAGAAAAGAGATGAATAAGGTTATCAACATATGTCATATGAGAAACAAGGTGTTATAAATGTGATAAAATGTTTCATGTGGATAATTTGGTGCTAAGTTTTCTAAGGGTTTAGTGCCTCCTTGCAAGTTGGTGCTTACTAAAGCCTAGTTGAGTTGGCGCTTAGCTAATTGGGGTTAGTGTTCCACATGGAGTTGGTGCTTAACTGAATTATGATATTTTGACTTATAATAATGTATTCAATTTGTAGGTATTAGTGGGTTTTACTTCCATTGATTTTTTCCCACATATATGATGTGTTGTCTTGTGTAATCTTGTTTCATGAATTTATAGTTGATTGCTTATGCATTACTTGATCTATATGTTGATGTGATGCTTCATGTATAAGGAGGAATAGAAATAAAGTTTATTAATAAAATAATTCATCACACCCACTCTTAGTGATTTTACTTATAACATTTGGTATCAGATCAGGTCTTTTGAATTAGGCCTAGCAATCTAAAGGAGATCCTAGAAGCAAGGATGGCTGGTCAACAAGCTCAATGTGGTTTCTCTACTAGTAAGGATTCATTATTCAATAGAACTAATTATGATTTTTGGAGAATAAAAATGAGGACATATATAATTTTAATTGGCCATGACATATTTCAATCAATTTTGGATGGATACATTCTACCTCCTACACCACTAATTGATGTAACATGCAAGAAGAAAAGTGAGAGTAATTCTAAGGAAATGAATGTAATTCTATGTGGCCTATCAAAAGTAGAGTTTATGAAGGTGATGCACTATGAGTTAGCCAAGGTGATATGGTAAAAGTTGAAGACTATATATGAAGGATACATGAAGGTGAAGATGGATAAATTATATACTCAAATAAGGTAGATTAAAAGTTTGAGTATGAAGGAAGATGAGAACATTGCATCCTACATGTTAAGGGTTGATGAAGTGGCTAATTCCATTAGAGCATTAGAAGAAGAATTGAAAGAGTATAAATTTATTCAAAAGGTTTTGAGATCACTAACTCCTAAATTTGATTCTAAGGTGTCTATAGTAGAAGAGATGTAAGATTTGGACAAGCTAGAGATAAATGGGCTTCATGGCATCTTGAATACCTATGAGATCAGAACAAATTAAGGAAGACCTCCCAAGAAGGAAGCAAAATTAAATACTAAGAATAATTCAAAAGCCAAGAATTTTAAGGATGAGGTATGTTCAAATTTTTATGATGATGAAATAATATCTATGTTTATTAGGAAATTAAGGTTTGGATCTAGTAAGTACAAGGGTATGTTGCCTTTAAAATGTTTAAATTATGGTAATATTGGTCACTTTACATATAAGTGTCTTAAAAAGGATAGGATTAAGCATGATGAAGGACATAATAAACATCATGGATATGATAATAAGGTCTATAATCATGAAAAAAACAAGAAATATTTCAAGAAGTATGAAGGTAGAAAAGGGTCATTTAAGAACAAGAAAAGTTTTTATACCAAAGAAGATAATAACTAATCTAATGTAAGTGACACAAGCACATCTGATAGTGATGATGATAATAATGAACATGAAAATAATGAAACATTATTCATGGCTATAGAAAAAAATAATGAGGGTTATTTAAAATGGAAAGGCCTTATGGATGATGAAGAATCAGATGAAAAATAGGCTGAAGTGAACCTTGGGGCAGAATTGGTGAGTGTTCTAGAGGAGTTGAAGTTCTAAAGAAGGAAGAATAATAAATTTAACTCATTAGTTAGGGACTATGAAGGGAATATTGGGTTTTTTGAGGAGATAATGAGTAACACATCCAAGGAGTATGATGAGATCATCAATCAGATTGAAGCACAGATGGAAATAGTCACTGCTAGCTTAAAAACTAAAGAGGAAAAATCAAGTAGGTATGAAACTGAAATAGAATCCTTGAAATATAAGCTGGATCAAGAATCTATCAAGTTGATGACCTTTATGAATATTGAAAAGAATACTGATGCTCTAGGAAACATCTTGAGTAGTCATAATTATATAAGTGATAAGATAGGTCTTGGTTTCAAAAAATACCAAAAAGAGGCATCTCAAGTCAAGGAGAAGGCCAATCAAGATAAGAAGGTCAACATTAAAAGACCAATCAAATAGCTTAATGCTATGAGTATGCTAATTCATTCAATGGTTATTATTTTGCATGTAATCAATTTTTTCATAAATAAATAAATAGAGTGTAGAAGACCCTCTAAAAAAATATGCATGAGATTATGAATGGAATCATTAGTCAAGATGTATGAATGAGGTTGTTTGCTATAGTTGTCATAATGTGGGACACATTGTAATATAATATCCTAATAAATTTATAAGGTCTTCAAGTAAAAACAAATGGTTTGAATCCTATAGCATTCAAGATATATGTAAATTAAATGTGTGGAAACCAAAGAAAGTAAAAGTGAGTCATGATCAGTCTATAAGCCCAAGTGGACTATTTTCTATGTTAAAGCATACCTCAGATGAGAAATCAAGTCAGGAATGTTCATTATCAGCTTAGATTATTGACCATGTGGATGATGAAAAGGTCAATCCAAAGAGACTAATCAAGCCTAAAAGGATTCTAAAGGATATTTAGTCTTTTGAGAGCATGGAGATCTAGGAATCTCCAGAGTTTATGTTTTTTTAGTGCCCTATGGAAATAGGTAACTCCATTAGGCTTCATAGAGATACTCTTCAGTTAACAAAAGTATGATGGATGATTGGTTTGAGGGGGAGATATTTAGATTGTCTATAAGATGCAAGAGTAGTTGCCAAAGAGAGAGAATAAGTGGTTCCAAAAGTTGTAGTATGTATGACCCTTTGTCATTAATATAAAAGGGGGGGAAAGTTCAAGAAGAAGAAGGACAAGAATGGGGGAGATGAGAGTGATCAAATTGAAGAATGTTTTTCCATCAATGAAAAAGAGGGATTTCATTGAGAAGTGTTTTCATTGATGTCAATATTTATGTCATTGATGTCAAGGTTGATGTCATTAATGTCAAGGTACATCAGGTAAAAATGCACGGTGAGTGGTCTTTGAGGTATGAGCTTATGTGCTTGATATGACAAGGAAACCATGTGATAAGAGATAATTTGAAGTCAAGTGATAATTTGAAGGAAACCAAATGTATATTTTGTTTTTTGATGTCATGGTTTAGGTTAGCTTTAAGTTGTTAGTGTTGTCACAAGGAGGTATGATGGTCATAGTGAACATTGAAGCATGGCTATGAGGCTCTAGGTCTACATTAGGACATGAAATCATGTTGATCAAAAATACATTATTATAGTGGTGTGAGAGTGTTTTATTAAGAGTGATATTATTTTATATCATTAAAGTAAGCATGTTTGAGTACTAGTTCTTGAGTATAATGTGTCTTGAGAAGCCTAGTGTAGACCATGTGAGAAGGTGTGCATAGTGAATTTTGGTGAATTAAGTGATTAAAATATTATGATAAGTTTTTTGACATTATATGATCATGTAAGTAAACTATAGACACTTTTAGATGTGTTTAAAGGTTAGTTGTCAAGTTTCAAGTGTTTGAGAAGCCTAGTAATGACACTAGTCATGACATGTAAAGTCCTAATGAGAAGGGTTGAGCATGGTGGCTTGGTAATATGAGTTAAAAAAGGCATGAGAGGTTGTATGAGTCTAATTTATCATGTTTTTAAGGTGTGTAATCATTCATGAGAGTCTCAGGGTGAACCTATAGGGGTAGGACCTTCAGACTAAGTCTACACCTAGTCCACTCCTAGATCTTGCTTGGCCATTTTTAAAATAATTTTCACAAATTTTTAGGTCATGGTTTGTAATAAAATGAATGAAAAGTGGTTTTGAGGTCTCTCAAGTACATATAATGAAGACATGCAAAACCAAGGACTTTTAGGTATTTGTTGGCATATGTAGCATATTCATGAGAACCTAATATATTAATTATAGATAGAAAAGGGTCCTAGATAATAACTAAATGTATTGGTTTTGGATTTAAGTGGCAATATTTTATGAACAATCATTAACTCCAAAACCTATGTTAAACCTCTCTAAACCCTAACAAGAACCTGATGTGAAAGATCTTGTTCAAAATAGACCAAAATGGTCTAAAATGACTAAAAAAATTATAATGTATTAACATCTCCTAAGAACCTAAAAATGGTGGTGGTTAGTGAGATGAGAGAGAAAAATGCACAAATATAGGCTTGTTTATGAAGAATTTATTATAACTGTCTAAATTTGCATTGGTCAAAATATGAAAATGGATGGAGAAAGAAGGTATATAATCATGACTCATGTAAAATAAGCTTTAACATAGGTTATATCCATTAATTATGCTAAATTGACCATCCAAGTGAGTTAGTCACTAACATGCTAAATGGTACAAATAGTGAAAAACCCAACCAATAATGAGAAGGTGAATAGTAATGTGTTATCATGATATAATGATGAAAAAAGGTGAATGTATATATTCTTAGGAAATGTAATAAATTTTCATGATTTTTGGAAATTTTTGAAGTCGGGTACAGTGATGAAAATGATGAAGCCAAAATGGCTTATTTAGCTCAGTGAGGACTGTATGTAGTAAGGTCAACAAATTGGTCTATAATACCAATAGTTTCCACTAGAAAATATGTTTTTTTTTGTTTTAATATTATATAGAGATATAATAAGTTAATATACATTAATAATAAGTCTTTTAAAGGTTTCATATAGGTGTTAAAGGTCAATGTCATCATGATTGTGCTTTAAGGAAAATTGGCAGTTCTAAGTAAGTTATAGTGATGGTTTTGAGTCTCTATGCCCTGGGTTAAAGTATATAAGGTACATGGTTTTTTTTTTTAGGAAATGTTTTTAATAATTTTTTTATAGTTAGTGAAATTGGTTGAAATGTTGAAACCAAAATGGCTTATCTAGTTTTGGTTTGACTATGTGTAGTGAGGTCAAAAGATTGGTCTACAAGACCAATGTTTGACATTAGACCTTGTGATTTTTGTATTTTAAAAATTTATGAAGATTTAAAAGGATATTTTAAATTTTTATTGGTCATGGGAAGTGTTTTTTCATGTGTTGAAGATCATGTTATTAATGATTGGTTTTTGGAGTGTTCTAGCAATTCTGAGTAGGCTATTTACAGAGAAGTGTTTGAGTCCTTTTGCCTTGAGTTTTGAAGTATAAATAACATGATGATGTTTTTAATATCATGGATTTTATTTTAATATGATTTATTTTCATGGTTATGTTAATAAATTATATACATGCTTCAATTATAGTTGATAATTTTTTTGTAGATTCACAGGCCTAATTGGGAACAGTACTAATGGTGTGCTTCAAGTGGTGGTTGGAGCTAAAAAGTGTCATGGGAATAAGATGAGATTATTTTTTATATATTTTAGTGTTATATGATATTTTACTATCATTTTTGTAGTTTTAATTTATTTCAAGGAAGAAAAAGTATAATGTGTCCTAAAGTAGACCTAATTGAATTAGGTCTCCATTAAAGTGAGATGAGGTCTAAAAGAGTTATGAAAGACCAAAAGGGACTCAATATTCATTTTAATAATTTTTATAAGTTTTATTAAGACCTATTACTTGGATGAATTAAGATTTTAATGGTAATTATTTTACTAAGTGGCATATGAACAAGGAATGGTATATATACAAGGTAGTTTTAGGCCTATTTATGTATCTAGAGAACAAGTGAATAAAATAACACATTGGTAAGCAGAAGGAGGTCCTTTAGACCATATGAAGTGTGTATATAAACTATGATAAATATTTGATATAGTTTATTTTTATGAAAATCAAGGTCATATGACCTAATCAAGTCAAGAAGAGGGCTAATTAAGCGAAGAAGCCTAGAAGATAGTTTGAGAGGGGTAGAAGAGATAGAAGATCTAAAGAAGGTGATCATCATATGTTTTATGAGAAACAAGGTGTTATAAAGGTGATAAAAGGTTTTAGTTGGATGAGTTGGTGTTGATTCATCTAGGGGGTTTGTGCCTCTTTACAAATTGGTGCTTGTTAATACCTTGTTGAGTTGGTGCTTAGTTGGTTGGGGTTGGTACTCCATGTGGAGTTGGTGCTTCACTAAATTGTGATATTTTGACTTATAGGATTGTAGTCCATTTTCAAGGATCAATGGGTTTTCTTCTCCTTGAGTGCTTCCCACATATATGATGTGTTGTCTTGTGTAATCTTACTTAATGCTTGTATAGTTGATTACTTATGCATTACTTGATCTATATGTTGATGTGATGGTTCATGTATAATGAGGAATTGAATGAAATTTTTTTAAGACACTGATTCACCTGCCAATGATTGTACTTATAAAAACTAATTCAAAGTTTCAAACCAAATTTTAGATAAAACCCAATGAGCCAATTAAAAAATACAACCATTTTAATATCCATTTATTTTTCTCTTTTTTATAGGAAAAATAGAGAGGAAAAATATTGGAATAAAAAGAATATTTGGGGTGTGCAATCGAGTCCTAACTAGCATGCCATTATGTAGATATGGATTTAATGTACTAGAAGAAGAGCCAACTTGTATGGTCATAAATCAAACAAACATTAGAGCATTGAAACATCTGGTATCCCTCTACCAGGGGTAAACAAATGTGAATTGAAAGAAGGAATGCAAACAAGAAAACAATAAATATTTACTTTATTATTTACCTTCTTACAAATTGATTGAAGTAGGATTGAGCTCAACCAAGTGGGAGATTGTTAGGTTGTGGAGCTAAAAGCTTCACCAAGATGCAAATAGGAGGAGTTAAGGAGGTTGCAGAGTGTTTGATGAGTGTTACAGACACCGGCATCGGTTAGGCCAATCGATGTTGGTAGGGTACAGACAGAAGGCAACTGACATCGGTCAGAATTTAACTGGCGTCGGCACCCCCCAAGCAGATAGGGACCGATGTCGGTCACCTGTGTGGTTTGAACTATGAATGTTATGGGTAGTTAGCTAATGAACCAAGTGTTTGCATGTCAAGAGCCAAATTTAGACTAGAAGCTATGGATCTAATTATTGTAATTAGGTGTCTAATTATTGTTTGCATGAGATATATTTAAGAGACTCATTGGTTGTATTGTAAATAAGTGCTAGAGAGTAAGAGAGCAATAATATAAGCTCCTTCTGTGTGTGAGGTGAGCAATGGTGTGTTCCTCCTAGTGCCACAGTACCAAGTGTGGGTGCTAGTTTGGAGAATCAAAAGGGTTCTTCGTATATGTATGATCTTGGTCAGTAGGTGAGCATGGCTTCTTTTGGAGATCTACATTGGTGAGTAAGGTCTAGTGATTTATAGGTAGCAACAGAGAGTGAGAGATCTACTTTGAGTATGGTTATGTACTTGGTGTACTGGCAGTGTGTTATTGACTGGTGGAGGTGAACATCAATTCTGTATTGGAGTTGATTGTTGGGACCGAGAGAGAGAGAGGGAAGAATGTCTTGAGGTGTGGTGAGCCTTTGAGGTGGAAGAAGAAGTGGCATCTTCTTTACTTTATTTTCTTCTGAGTGATTATTAATACAATTGTGTATTGTCTCTCACATCTTGTGTTGTTTCATATTTCTAGTTACTTATTCATTCTAGTTAAATTTCGTGTTTAGTTGCTAATACAAGAAGTAATCATATGTGATCTAATTAAGGAGCAAGATCCTGACAAGTGGTATCAGAGCTTTAGGTTGGGTTGACTAACAGGTGATTTCAAATTTGGTTAGTGTTTGTTGATTACAGGTCACTCACAGGGGTTTCAGATTGAGTGGGAGTATAGCAATAACAAAAGAAAGTAAGCTACGAATGGAGAAACTAAATAGCATGAATGGTCTGATTGATGGAAAGAAAGAGTAGGGAAAAGGATATTGTTGGTCGGTAGAAGATCAGCGTGTAGAAGCAGATGTTTTAGGTGATGTTGCACAGGTTGCTCTGAATAAAGTAGAATCTTTGT
This sequence comes from Torreya grandis, assembly GCA_037957365.1. Classification (NCBI taxonomy): domain Eukaryota; kingdom Viridiplantae; phylum Streptophyta; class Pinopsida; order Cupressales; family Taxaceae; genus Torreya; species Torreya grandis. The sequence goes on along the minus strand of JARHVA010005594.1, from coordinate 798,084 downwards.
TTACAGATTATTTTGCCTCTTTCCATGCAGCCTAAAATAGAGCATCTTTTCATAGGTATGTCTTTGGAGACTTTGGAGAGATTTATTTAGGGGTTGGTGAGCCTTGTCAGATTATTGGCAAAGGGGAAGTGAAGCTGAAATTGCAGACGGATAACACACAGGTGTTGAAGGAGGTCATGCAGGTACTAGTCTTGGAGATGGGTCTAATTCTTTAGGAAAGTTGGGTGATGGGAGATGCACAGTAACTCTCACAGCGGATGCACTTGAATTAGATGGTGGTAATAAAGTAGGTATCCTTTATCTATCTACTTATATTACTGATTCACCTTTTATTGCAGAGATGTGGCTTTGTAGGCTTGGTCACATATGTAGGAGGGGAATGCATGTTCTTAAGCGGAAGATAGATGTTTTTGACAAACTTAAGAACTGGAAAGCCTTGGTGTTCATGGAGGAGATGGCGGACAGAGATTAGCTGAGGGGACTAAATTATTCTGAGTAGGGCTGTGTTGATTTGAACAGGGTTTTGATTCATGGAGAGCTCGCAGGTAAAAATTTATCACTCACAGGTGAACACAGGTACCGGCGTTGATCACACAAAAATTAACATCAACAGTAGGTACACTGGTGTCAATCAGTTAACTAATGTCGGCAGATAGGGTCAGTGCAGGAAACTGACGTCGATCGGTTACAGACTGGGAGATGGCTGAGATCGGTCACTGAAACAGATGGTGGGAAAATAGCAAGCTGTCAATAAGTCTCAAACGTCCATATGGAGGTCAAAAAGGGTAAGTGAACCTCATATTCATTGTTCGCCTTCTTTATATTGCTTATTGATGGTCAAGAACTAGGAAGATGTGAAGAGATAATGCAGGTAAAATCCAGATACAGTGGGAGCTTGGCATGGATGAGGAGTGTGAGTCCTTGGAGAAGAACCAAACAAGAGTTTGTTGGTGGAGTTGTCATTTTGAAGAAAGCACTGGATGAGGGATGAATTCCCAAGTTAAAGAAAAGAGTGGATGGATACGTGAGATGAAAGGCCAAGGTATATGGTCTTGAGGAAGCTGTAGGACAGTGGTACAGGTTTGATAGGTGGATGACAAAGTAGGGCTTTAGTTAATGTCAGTGTAACTATTGTGTTTGTCTTACCAGGTGGATGATGAGTCGCAACATTATTCAGTTACTGTATATGGGTGATTTTCTAGCAAGTTTTATACATACATGGATTTGTTGAGCTAAGGGTAAGGTTAGTTTAGAGGTATGTCATGGAGAATTTGGGAGTAGTGAAATTCTTTGGCATAAGAGACATGGAGATTTTGTCTCCAGTGGGAGCTGATATGAAGACGGTGTTGGTAGGGTTCAAGATGCAGGATACAGGATCGGAAAGCACACCAAGGGCTAGACAGTTCAAGCTTAGCTTAAAATAGAGTTCAAAATCACATGAGATCTAGTGTAGACCTGAGTTTTCCCAAATAGTGGGAGTTGTCAGAAAGTATGGAGCCAATTCGGGGAAGGAGTACTGGAGGGCAGTTCAGTGGATTCTCAGGTATCTGAGAGGGACTAGCAGCAGGAATTCTTGTTATGCATGGTCAAGGTCTTCACTACATGGAGTTGTAGGTTCGGATGTGGTAGGTTACTTGGATGATAGGTGTAGCATCATAGGTTGTGTGGTGGTTGGTCTTCAGGGTTGAGCTTGAAGAGGGATACAAGCCAAGAAACAGATTAAATGGGGTACAGATACAGGTACAGGTGTAGCTATTTATCTCCAAGTGGGATACCACTTGTCAGGATCTTGTTCCTCAATTAGAGCACATATGATTACTTCTTGTATTAGCAACTAAACATGGAATTTAACCAGAATGAATAAGTAACTAGAAATATGAAACAACACAGGATGTGAGAGATAATACATAATTGTATTAATAATCACTCAGAAGAAAATACAATAAAGAAGATGCCACTTCTTCTTCCACCTCAAAGGCTCGCCACACCTCAAGACCTTCTTCCCTCTCTCTCTCGGTCCCAACAATCAACTCCAATACAAAATTGATGTTCACCTCCACCAGTCAGTAACACACTGCCAGTACACCAAGTACACAACCGTACTCCAAGTAGATCTCCCGCTCTCTGCTGCTACCTGCAAATCACTAGACCTTACTCACCAATGTAGATCTCAAAAAGAAGCCATGCTCACCTATTGACCAAGATCATACATATACGAAGAACCCTTCTGATTCTCCAAACCAGCACCCACACTTGGTACTGTGGCACTAGGAGGAACACACCATTACTCACCCACACACAGAAGGAGCTTATATTATTGCTCTCTTACTATCTAGCACTTATTTACAATACAACCAATGAGTCTCTTAAATAGATCTCATGCAAATAATAATTAGACACCTAATTACAATAATTAGATCCGTAGCTTCTAGTCTAAATTTGGCTCTTGACATGCAAACACTTGGTTCATTAGCTAACTGCCCGTAACATTCACAATTTGAACCACACAGGTGATCGACGTCAGTCCCTATCTACTTAGGGGGTGCCGATGCTGGTTGACTTCTGACTGACATCGGTTGCCTTCTGTCTGTACCCTACCAATGTCGGTTGGCCTGATCAACACCGGTGTTTGTAACACTCAGAAAACACTCTGTAACCTCCTTAACTCCTCTTGTTTGCATCTTGGTGAAGCTTTTAGCTCCATAACCTAACACTAACTGGCATGCCATTATGTAGATATGGATTTAATGTACTAGAGGAAGAGCCAACTTGTATGGTCACAAATCAAACAAACATTAGAGCATTGAAACATTTGGTATCCCTCTACCAGGGGTAAATAAATGTGAATTGAAAGAAGGAATGCAAACAAGAAAACAATAAATATTTACCTATTTATTTACCTTCTTAAAAATTGATTGAAGTAGGATTGAGCTCAACTTATTATCTAGAAGTCTTTGGTAATGCTAGTTCCTTGTGGGAAGCATATTTCTCTGTTCACCTTGATTTTTGGATTTGGGTTGGCATGAAAGATTGATGAAAATGTTGAAGAAATTGGAGCTCCTAGAATGATTCATCCATAGTAAGTCTATAATTGAGAAGCTTTTATAAATTCGACACACAGTCTCATGAATAATCATATTAAAAAAAATCCACACAGTCTCATGAATAATCATATTAAAAAAAATCTATTAGGTAGGTCAAATCAAGTGTAATTTAACACATGACTAAAAGACAATATTAGTTCTAAAATATGAATGAGACTTATCCTAAAAATCATGTCTCTTTGGGTGATGATTCATCGTATCATGTTCAAGTTATTACTAACATATTCTTACCACTTGGATGACATGTTTGAAAAAAAATTGATGTCTTGTATGCCCCAAGAATAATAAATAATATAATATGTATTATGAAATGGTAAGCATCTGAGATCTATTTGTTATGAGTAATTGATCTAGATCTATGAAGGCAAAGGGGGAGTCCTTATAGGGGAGTATTTTCATTAAAAAACCTTAAATATAATGAATAATATTTAATCTTAATATTATTTAATATATGTTTTAATCTACTTTAAATGTGTGATTTGTTTGTTTTGACTTGTGTTGAGAATTGTCATTGATGTCAAAGGTGTAACTTTTATGAGGTTGATGTCATTGAGAGTGTGTGCCTAGTTGGTAGTATGTTGATATGACAAGGGGCACTGATGGAGTGTTGTCATTGAAGGATGTTATATTGAAAGATAATTTTAAGGAAGAATAGATAATTTGAAGGAAATAAATATCATATAGTTACATGAAGCACCAATGGTCTACCTTACAAGTATTTTCTAGCCTTTGAACTATGTACTCTATTAAGTAATCTTGGGATTTCACAATCTAAAGATCCTCTTGAATACTAAGCATGCAAAATTTGTCCCACATATTTGAACTTTATTTTATACAAAGGATGTTTCATAAGCTAAGTAATTCCTTTTTGAACATGCAAAAGAAGACTGACAATGCCACAAGATAGAACAATAATTATAATTTTGGGTTTTTAAGATTACCAATGGTCTAGCCCATTGGTAAGCCATTTAAAAATATTAATCTTAATTCATAGTTATATATTTTAGAGAACTTTCCATTTTATTAAGCCATTTGAAATAATTGAATAATCAAATTTGTGCAAGATATTTTCAATTACATTGTGAAGGAACTAGAGGCCTTAGTGAAGAGTGAAGGTGATGGTTTCTAGCCTTTTTTGGGAACCCAATTAGAGCTTGGTTTTAATTTTTCCTTTACAATGAAGTAGTTACATGTTTCGTTAGGCATACTCATCAATTGGATAAAGAGATTTTCTATTGCAGACATAGTTAGTTAATAACTCATCTACCCGAACTGATCATCTTGGTATAAGTGGAGTAGCTAATATTATACAATTTGCCTAAAAATTGTATTACCTCATGGAATAATTTTGAAACTATCTTTATTGAAAATTTTTGAAAGATCATAAGCCTAATTTTTATTTTATAGTGTAATTCCGCATACATGATATCTTTGTAAACAAACATCATTTGAAGTAATTCTAGAAATAAATTTTTTATGGGTATTTTTTAATTGATCAAGGATGTTATACCATTTGGTTGACTTTTTGGGAGGTGGTATGGGATGAGGAGGAACCTATGGATTCCTATTTTTTATTACTATAGGATGGATCACCTTGCCCTTTATAGGGGAATCTTTTCATAAAACAACCTTAAATATAATGAATAATACTTAATATTAATATTATTTAATATATGTTTTAATCTACTTGAAATGTGTGATTTGTTTGTTTTTACTTGTGTTAAATATTGTCATTGATGTCAAAGGTGTATCTTGCATGAGGTTGATGTCATTGAGAGTGTGCCTAGTTGGCAGTATGTTGATATGACAAGGGGCACTGATGGAGTGTTGTCATTGAAGGATGTTGTCCTAAAAGATAATTTTAATGAAGAATAGAGAATTTTAAGGAAATAAATATCCTATATTTACATGAAGCACCAATGGTCTACCTTACAAGTATTTTCTAGCCTTTGCACTATATACTCTATTAAGTAATCTTGGGATTTCACATTCTAAAGATCCTCTTAAATCCCAAGCATGCACAATTTTTCCCACATATGATGATAAATATATCATGGCCCAAAATAAATATAGAGACTTGGATGTCTTACATTATCAAAATATCTTAAAACCTAGTGGACTATAAGAAGATGCCCCTTATCTATGCTAATTTGACCTATTTCCTAAACTATCTTGCCTCATATAAAAATATACCTTTATGTAGATAGGGTATGAAATTTATTTTGGGGGATTTTAAAATATTTTATTATTGTATTTCATTTTCAAGGAAAACTCAAAGATTTGAATTTCTGGCAAAACAAATCAATTGGTAATTGATTTTTAATAGTTTGGCTGAATAGGGAATAGAGAAAAATATTTGAAAATTGAAAAGAAAATTTAATAGGATATCTTATGCCTTAGGCCTTAAATTAGATCACATGGCTTATGCTCTTCCCAAATTGATCATATAGTTAGCACAGATGTCCTTACTCCTATAATGATTGGATCATCAAAGAGGGGAATTATAAGAAGGTAGCTTATATTTCCCTTGTAGCTTTTGAAAAATAATATAATATCCCAATACCCCACATATAATTGTCCAAAATTAAATAATGGACCAACAAACATGACCTAGACACCATCCTTAGACCCTGATTGCACCAAGGATCCCATATCTTCAGGGACTTTGAGGGTAAGATCCTAATAGTTTAGTTTAGGGAGGGCATCAGGGTGATTATGAACCTATTTAGTAGAGGAATGGGAGCCCCCTCAACCACATATGCAAATATAAGCTACCTTATTAAAATTTTACTAATCACTAATTTGAATTTTCATCTTCAAAACTCTTTTCTCCTAGTCAAACCCTAGTTTAGAAGAAAGATCATTAAGAAGCATAATTTCCACATAAGTTAGTAGTTTATCAATTGCACTAAATGGAAATTAAAATAATCATCCATTATTCAATCAACCTCCTATATGCCTATAAATTTACATGCAATCTATTAATTTCATCATCCTCACTTATGCTAATGAAGTGCTATCAAAATTTTAAGCAAATCCAAACCATCAAAAGTCTTTTTTCAGAACAAGAAACTATCCAATTCCATTTTTCATTGGATAAGGATTGAGAAAACATATTTAAATATTAAATAACTTTTAATCATAATAGAGGAGGTTCATGGTACTTCAGTTTTTTAAGTTTGTGTTATTGTTTCCTTTTATTTGTCACTCTATTTTGAAGTTGAATTGAATTTAGATTAGATTTAATTTGTAAGTGATTTATTAGTTTAGTTACATTCAAGATTAACTTTGTATCAACTGAGGGATTTTGACCAAATAATTCTCAATGGTGATTTTAGGAAATTTTGGACTATGTACTTATAACTAAGGATTTAGACGCAATCAATTTGTGGCATCACAGATATAAACATGTGAGTTTTGGATACCTAAATTCACTCTATCATCATAACATGGTCTAAGGACTTCCTCAATTGATTAAACATACCAATATTTGTCCTAGTTATCTATTAGGGAAACAACATAGAGCATTATTTGGTCAAAATCCCTCAAGAGTATCCAAAAAATTAGATCTGGTGCATACCATTCTATGCTAATCATTCAGACCTAGTCATCATGTGTTTCAATATTTTATGCTCTTTGTTGATGAATACTCACAAAATACATGGGTATATTGTCTAAAGAAAAATCCCAAGCCTTTAGCACTTTAAAAAAGTTTAAATTAATAGTGGAAACTAAAAATGATCATAAAATTAAATATCTCTACTCAGATCAAGGGAAGAATACACCAGTAAAGTATTTTCCTCATATTTTAAAGAACATGGAATTCACCAACAAATGACTCCACCATACACTCCTCAATATAATGGTGTTTCATAATGACAAAATCATTCTATCATGGAAATGGTATGTCTCATGATTGAATATTTAGGTTTGGCACATACATATTGGGCAGAAGTAGTAGAGATAATTTTCTATTTGTTGAAACTTTATCTCTTGATAATATGAATCCACAAAAATCTTGGAAATTGAATAAACCTTTCATCATTCATCTTTGAGTTGTTAGATGCAGTGCATATATGCATGTTATTAAAAATTTAAAAAAATTAATTGGATGATAAATCCATGACTTACATGTTCTTAGGATACAATGAAGAGTCATTAGCCTATAGATTTATAGATCCTAAAATAAGGAAAATATACATAAGTAGGGATGTAGAGTTTGATGAGAAAGGTAAAAACTAGTTTTCCTTCCACATAGTCATCTAATTCAATAATCACACCTCTAGATAGTTTAGAAGGTCATGAAAACACTGATGATGGAAATGATGATGGGGATGATAAATTAGATATTGTAGATCCAACCACAAGAATAAATTACAATATGTTATATTGGATAGAATTATATATACATCAACCACTAGACCAAAGATTCATATCATGTTTTAAGAAGAGGTCAATTTGGCCCTAATGAGCATAGTTGCCAAATAAATTAATACCTCTATAGTTCATTAATCCATAGAGTCCAAACCTTAGAAGGATGCCATGAATGTAGAATTTAAATCTTTGATGAAACATAACACATGCTAATTTTAATATCTTCCACCAAGAAAGAAGCTAATCGACTATAAATGGGTCTTCAAAAATCAACAAAAAACATATGGTAGTATTGACAAGCATAAGGCATGACTCATAGAAAAGTTACATGCTTATAAGGAAGTCATTGACTATGAGGAAGCATTTTCTCCCATGGCCAAGATCAAGACAATCATAATAATGTTTTCTTTGGTTACATAGTTAGGATGGATAATTCACCAAGTAAATGTGAAAAGTGCCTTTATACATGGATATCAATAAGAGGAAATTTACATGACACAACCAAAAGGTTTTATCACACTTGGTAATGAAGTAAAAGTGTGTAAACTCATCAAATATATATATATATATATATATATATATATATATATATATATATATATATATATATATATATATATATATATATATATATATATATATATATGGTCTCAAACAAGATCCTTGATCATCATATAAAAAAATTGATGAGCATTTCATTCAACATGGATTCCATAGAAATACTTATGATCCACATCTCTACCTCAAATATCAAGGTGGGGAGATTGTGATTATTATTGTATATGTATTTTATCTAGTCATCACTAACAATTCAATGAAGATGCTTGATGTAACCAAGACAGATCTTAATAGATCATTTGACATGATAGATCTTGGGCTTATACACTATTATCTTAGACTATAATTATGGTAAAAGGAACACCACATATTTGTGTCCTAAATGAAATATGCTAAGATAACACTCGATAAATTTAAGACGATGGATTGTAAGCCAATTGTTATACCTATGGAGACAAGGCTTTAGTTTTATCATATATATCCATCACCATAAATGAATACAACTCTATATTGGTAGTTAATTTGGAGTCTTATTTATCTGACATATACAAGGCCAATAATCAACTATGTTGTCAGCTATGTTTTAAGATTCATGTAGGAGCCAAAGATGTCTCACTAGAAATGAGAAAAGAAGATACTGAGATATATAAAGGGTACATTTTAGTTTGTCCTAACATATAAGAAGAATGATAATTTATTCTTGATAGGATATTCAGATTTAGATCATGTAAGTAATATTGATGACATAAAATCCACTTCATGATATGTGTTCTTTTTGAGATACGATCCTATATACTATGGGAGAAAGAAAAAAAAATTATTTGTAAATATTACACTAAATAATAATATCATTGTTTAAGAGGAGTTACATGTGAAGTGATATGGTTACATCACATACTAGAATGATTGGGAGTACCATAGAAGAAACCTACCATCTTGTATTATGAAAATGAGGGTGCTCTTAAACTTGTTCACACTCTAGTGCTTAATGAACACATAAAGAACATTGAGGTACAAGTATGTTTCATATGTGAACATGTTCAACAACACAAATTCTATCTCTAATAATATTTTTTTGAAGAGCATCATGCAGATGTCTTCACCAAGTCACTTGCACGTGATAAATTTAAGACATTTAGAGAATTTGTCTTTTACCCACTAAAGACCATGTTGAATTAAGAAGGGGAATGTTAGGATAATTCAGAATGTTTTTTTAATAACTTGAAGTTTTTTTAATATAAAATAACTCACTAATAATAATAATAATATGTTATATTTTGTATCAGTAGTGATCCTATTATTTAGGGATATTTATTAGTTTGTTTCTTCCTATTTATGAGATTCTAAGCTTGTATAATAATTTATAAAATTTTATAAAATTTATAAATAAAAATATTATTTATGATCTTACAATACCTTTATTTCCACAAAAATTCCACTTCTAAATTCACCTAGGGCATACCCTCTTGAAAAAAATGTTATATCCTTACATGTTAAAGTATTGTAATTAGAGTAGAGTGTCTACAAGGAACTCATTCAATGCACTCTCATGTTTTTATTTGGAACTTGATATGTCATGTTACCCATTACTAATAAGATTTATATCTCCTAATCTACCACTCTATGAAGGTAAAGGTGATCCAGAGAAACATATTCATTCATTTCATGCAATATGCTTGGACTATGTTTCCAATGACAAATTAATCACCAAGATATTTCCAAAGATCTTGAAATATTATAATTTACAATGGTATTATGATTTCTATCTTCAATTATTTATAGTGTTCAACCCATTATTAGATAATTTATTTATCACACTTTTATATAAACATTAATTAAAGTTATCCTATGCACACATCGATAAACTCAAGGAAGGGTAAAATGAGTAAATCAATGAATATGTCATGCAATATAAAACTAAGTTAGATAAGTTGAAAAACTATAATCAAGTTATGAATTACAATATATCTTAACTCAAATCTTGATATCACCACTCCACAAATCAATCATGTTTGATAAATTCAAATCTTTTGATGAGCTATTTTATACAGTCAAAGAAAGAGAATTCAAGATCATCATATTTAATAAGCTAACATATGCACCAAGTGATCCATATAATTCAAACATAAAATTTTAAATTAATCCAAAATTCAATGTAAAATCTAAATAAATCAAGAATGAGGAAAAAATAACATTTAATGCAATATCACAACCATGAAATAAGATTCAATTAAAAGATCCACCAAGGAGATAATTTATGAGGTTACCACAGCCTCGTAATATATTGTTACAAAAATGAATTAATTTAAATCTCATATCTCTACCTCTATTTAACCCTTTTTTAAAATAAGGATTAACACAAAGAGTATCCTAATCAAACAATGGAGTAAGATACTCCTCAAAAGAAGTCCAATTAATGAATTTAGATTCTACAGATATTATAATAACAAATATTGAATCTAATTATGTCATAAATATAAAAGCTATGACATTAAATATTATAATAATAATACTATAAAGTATAAATTGTACATAGATCATACATTGATGCACATGCATATTTGAGCAACGCAGATGTAGAAATATACTATCTAAAGATTCTGATCCAACCATCAGATTTTAAATATTAGATTATAGCTACACATACACTTACATTAATGTTAATGTCCATGATTTATTACACCTATCTTTTATGTAATATTTATTATTGATTGAAACTTCCACCTAGTTATTTTTAAGTTGTTTTTTCATTTCAAGTTGTCTTTAGATTTCACACACAAGATATTGATATTATAATATAGCTCAAACCTTAGCACTTCACCCTAGGTTAGGTTATATTACAAAAAATGGGTTAGTGGGATCGTGATGTCAAGATAACCTCAAGGACCCCTATGTAAATGAGTGTTTTAGACAATTATGGCCCATGGACTACTATTTGAGTGTTTTAGACCTATAATATGGTTAATCCTATTATAGATATCGAAATAGGGAAGAATATGGTAGTTTTGAATACTTGAAACATGCCTTTGCTAGATGTGTCCTTGGTAAGATATTGAATATGAATTGATTTTTATTTGATGATAATGAATGGTATTTTAATTATATTTATACAACACATTTTAAAAATATTCCCACATAATGGTTAATGAAACTTATTAGTTTGACCTGTACATATTCAAAGATTTACAAATTTGAGTGTTTAGAAGGCAAGGACACTTGAATTACCTTAGGGAAAATAGTATTGATGCTACTATCCATGTCTAAATGTAATTATCCATGAATATATAAGGTTTTTGGAGATACATAACTGAAAATAAAGGATACCTATCACAATTCAAGTGTATTGTGGGCTACAAGTGACCTGGGTAATATGATATCAGGGTCCTACTACAATATAATCATTTAGGCCCAATAAGATGGCAAAGGTGAGTTATAAACTAAAGTGAAGGTATATAATTTAAGGGTAGAGTGTTGAGTGATATTTTTCAAGTGTATAATAATAGTTTAACATATAAATATAGATTTAAACATCTACATTTTCCACCTCTTTAATCTAGTAATGCATAAATATGAAATTATTAGTTTAAAGGAAATAAAAAAGTGTATCATGTTGTGTACAACACACCTTGATTTGCATGATCTTTGTTTTAATATTATGTATGTGTATGACCTATAACCAAGAACATGTTATAATTTTAATTAGTTAGTATAATCTAAAAATAAACAATTGAAAGTGTTTGAAAGAAAAAAAAGGAAGGAAGGGGTTACACCTGTGTGTTGATGTAACCATGTTATCCTTTGATATTTTGCTTTGGTAATTTTGTTTCCTTGATAAATCATTAGAGAGAGGTTCAAAATTAAACCTCAATGATGTGAAGATGAGAATTTTATGGTGATCATGCCCCAAACTAATATAATGGTGAGTTGTGCCAAGTACATTGAGAGTTAAAAATCTCAATTAGACAACTCAAATGCAACATAATCTATCTAATCTTGATTGAATCAAATGGTGTAACTAAATCAACCTAAAATAATAAAATTAGTGAAAATTCCATTGAAAGTATTTATCTCATTCACATTAATCAGATAAGTTAACTATTGTATCAAGTTAAATATCAAATGATGCATATTGGTAGGGTCAGTGCATGAATATTGGTAAAATGTGAATAATGTATCTATGATTTGGTGCATTTGCATGCAATATGCACCTAAAAATGTGTCTCAAGATAAATTATATATCAAAATGTAACCTATAATATCTAAAATTATGTATAATATGTATCACAAATCTAATAAACTCTATCCCAAATCTATGCCAAATATATAAAATTTAGTCCAAAGTGTATATCTAAACATGTAAACTAAATCAATTTCTATCAATTATTTTAATTTTATTCATGTGGAGTCATTTATCTATGACATGCCCCCTCTTTTGAGGTGAGGGGAATGAAAATTTTATAATAACCTTAACTTAAAAGGATAATATGATAATTTAATAGTTGTGTGAATCATGTAGTAAAAAGGCATCTAGTAGTATCATATCGAAGTAGATTTATCAATTAATCTCATTGTATGTATACATAAGAATACCTATGATTAATTTTATGGTTCATAGAAACATATAGAGGATAAAAAACTCAAAATAAAATCAAGAACACATACATTATCACTCAAAAGTCACACAAAGAGGGGTCTGAGGAGATCACAAATAAGGGGCATGTTCAAATTCTACACTCAATATGGGGACATATGAAAATTTCCACATTGAATAAAAAATTATTACTCAAGGCATTATGGATAAAAATAAGGAATGTGTTCAAATTTTCCACAATCTAGACAAAGAATCAAATAAGTACACTCAATTAATCCATGTGAAGAGATGAAGTAAATGAAATAGAAGCAACTAAGATAAACATGTCATACTAGTCCCTGCATACATGTGTTAGTAAAAAATTTCATGTAGAATATAATATAAAAGTATAATGTGCAAGATAATAACATGATTATATGCATGTATAAATGCCAATATTTAATATCAAGTGGAAATGATCATAAAATAATAGAACATGTGTCAATGATGATCATATAGAAGCAAGATGCCCCCAACATAATGTGTCACACAAGAATAGAAAAGGTCCAACATATAAATATGTATGTATCATGGATATAATTTATGTATATATTACACTCAAGTACATATAAAACATATATGTGTAAAGAAATTATATTCTATCTATTGACATAAAGTAAACAAAATATGTAAAACATTAGTAATCATGTGAAATGTTTAAAGTTTTTTAATTTTTGATTTATTTGATTTATTTGTATTTTTTATTTTTTAACATATTTTTTTCAATGTGTGTTGAATGGATCATGTTTCCCTGATCAGAGTATTTTGATTGAAATAGGTAGATAACATGTTCATCTTCTCTCCTTACTTGCTTAGTAGAATCTGTTATGCCCCAACACACCCCATTTTTAGAATTTAAATAGGGACCCATTATTGATAAGAATATTAATGCATGGTCCATATCAACCTTAAGAATTATAATATTGATATAATATGCATAAACCTAAGATTGATTTTAAAATTTAATTTTATTGCAAAATTTCAAAAGGAAGAAAATTTAAGCTTGGATATTGTTCATGAATTATTTACCACCTTTGATTATTGTCTATATTTTAATTACATATTCAATGTTGGGTTTTTATTTAATTGAATAGCGTGAATAATGAAAAGAATATCATATATAAAATATTTCATGAGTAGCGTCTTGTTATCATGATTCAAATCATCACTAAGTTCTATAAATCATAACATCTATCAACATTCCATTTAATTATATTTTCCCACAATTAACTTTTAAAATTACTCTAAATCCTTCAGATCATCAAAACTGCTAAAATCATTCCACATGGAATCATATCATTCAATCATGACATTTGGCTCTCAAACTACACTCTAAACTTTGGAGCTTTCTAATACATCCACATGGTGACATCTCGGTCACTAAAAGTCTATGGGAATGAAATACATAATCAATATTCAAAATCTTCTTAGACTAATAATATCATGCCAAGTGGAAAATTTCATTGACATGGAACCCAAAAGGTCAAGGCAAGTCTAATATATCTAAAAAAATTGAGTTGTTGAGGGTCATCTAAATGTCACAATCATATTCAATCGTGATACACCCAAAATTAAGAACATTTAAAGTCTTTCAAGTTCCTATACTCCTGAGATCAAGCCACATGATGTAATCTCATTAATATAAAACTTATGAAATCAAAGTAGTTCAATGTATTCAAATATATTGAGTATTTGAGATCATGAAATGTGGCACAATATTGTTCACGCATGTCCTATTATTTACAAGTACTCTACCAAAAGTTCTATGTCTTCTAGATTAATGAGATCCATCCATGTGGTGAGATCCCATTAATTCAAAAATTTATAGCCAAAGGTACATTATCAGAGTTATGTTTTCTTCATATCCAAAATTTTTCATTGTATTAATTTCATTTTAACTAAGTATTAAAATCTCAATCTTTAAGAAATTTAGTTGAGATCCTAAAATACATCAAATCACATCACCATTTTTAAATGAATTGCATATTGTGAATTTGAGATATCAAAAGCCCTATTTTTTTAGGGAATTTATAAAATAACTTAAGTCAACTTAAAAAAATTATTATATATTTTGAAGATACAATAATGGATTCATCATCTTGAGTATCTAACCATCTTCCCTCTCAATATTCTATCACAGGAGGAACATAATATTTAGACACAATCTATTATAAAGGGTTATTAGATTTCACTCATTAATTTTCACTCTGGAATGATTTGGAAAGCATAGAACCATATTCATTCGAGGATCAATTATATGAAAATAGGAAGCAATATGTAAATGATTTGCTTTTAATCAAAACAATGAGATTACACAACGTAGGAGATAAACCTAAGGTAGTGCCTTGTACCAACTTATTTCAAGATTTATTTTTAAATGACACAATTATTATGGATTATTTGCATGTAAAACTCTATAAAAATGTAATATATTATATTTATGGGGAATAATTTGAGAGGTATTTATGCCTTGTAGTTCCTAAAATAACATATAATTTATAGTCAATGTTTGGTTAAAACATAAGATAGTCAAAGAAAACTAAAATAGTGGTTGAAGAAAGGTGAGAAATTGAATATTTAAAAGTTTAATTTCCTTATTTCCTATAGTAAAATTTAGGATATTAATTAAAATTTCCATGGTATTAGTTAATATACTATATGGATTCTTTAGCACCACATATGTGCATGAGGCATGGGTACCCTTGTTTGATAACATTCTAAATTCTAACAAAATTATGGAAATCAGTGAGGTCATTATTGTTAGGCTTAGGGAAAAAATGTTCAAAATTGATGAGAGGTCATCTAATGGGAATTTATATATGATGTATTACATAGTAGATGTAAATATGGTAACAATGCATACAACTTATGAGTAGCTTTGGGTACCACATATAGACTATGTAAACAACAGGTCCCATGATGATTATCTATATATTGTAGTATATAGGTTTATAAATGAATTTAAGAGAATTATAAAGGATATACCCATAAGTATACCGAGCCATTTATGGGTTTTATATGCATAGGCTCTCTGAAAATAAAAGGATAAGCATTTAAATAATGGGAGACTATTGGTTCTATCTTAATTGTACCATAATCATGATAGAAGGAATAGGGAATCTCCTCTATATTTACCACATTATGTTCATAAAAAGTTAGAAGAGCAAGAAATTACACACCATATATATAATAGTGTTGATGAAGACCTTAATGACCAACACCAGGGCTACTGTCACAAGGTCACTTTGAGCATTTTCTAAATCCAATACATAGTGAGAAGGCATATCAATTTAGTGTGAAAAATAAGGGCCCATTATGGCCTAAAAATAACACAATACTGGTATGGGGACCCTAGAAACTAGGTCAAGTAATACCTAAATGACCTTAGAAATAAGTGAGTACATATCTCTTATGGCCATAAGATTTATGAACATGATCCAATATTTATTAATGTTTTAGATGATTCAAAGGTGTACATCTACATGAAGAAACATAAAATGACAATGGTGGTGTCTCATAAAAATCAATATGACCCATCAATCACAAAATAAAACACAAATAAAATTTTAGAGGAATAAAATAAAGTTTCAAGCCATCAATGGCCTCAACCACAAGTAACATCATCACTAGAACATGGTCATCCTTCCTCTCTAAAACAATAATAAGTTGTCTCATTGGAGGGATATGCCTCTTGAAATAACATGGATCCTCAAATAAAAAATAACATTCTAAATGTGTTTTAGGTAGCTATATTGGTGGCAACAATGCAAATCCATACAATAATTGTAGATACATAACCCCCTATAAGTACATAAGTAGGATAATTTTATTTGGCACCTTTACCCCCATTGAACACTATTCAATAGGTAACTTTCCCTATGTTAATGTAAAGAAATTTTGTAAAAATTTCCTCTATAATTCTATTCTCAACACCCCTATCATCTCCACCAATGGATTTTTCAATAATAGAGCCTTAACCTCCCTTCTTGTCTACTATTTATACTTATTTTCTACCTTCCACTACTAAAGTTTCTTCATCCACCACCCCATCCACTTCAGGGAAAGCCCACATAACTAATAAGACATACATTATCACTTATTAACGGAAGACCAAGACTCCTATAGTTTCACATCCAAATTTATTGAATTCCTATTAGCCAAAGGGGTTCCTCTATATGAGGAATCTGAGGAAAAAGAGGGGTCAAAAGTTGAAGAAAGAATAGTGAAATTCAAGTCTATGATAGTGATGAAGATAAAAGGTGGGAAGCTAAAGAAGAATGTTTATCTAAAATATGCATTCAACCTGATGAGACATAATAATTTAATGATACAATATATGAGGATGATAATGAATATGAGAAAGAGGAAACTGGGTTAGGAGATGCAAAGATATTATGAAAAGTTGAGTAATAAAGGACTGGTTTAACTAATATTAAATTATTAGAGGAAGGAAAAGAACTAAGAGATAAGGCATTAGATATAGATGCACAATCTACATTACAAGAATCCCTTACTTAAGCACCTAAAACCTCAACCCCAGATCTCTCCCCTGAAGTTACTACTATAGAATAATCTACACTAGTAGAGATATCAACCACTAGCTAGAGAAATAATATTCTTACTAATGAAGAAAGGTGGGATTTAAATAAGGTAGTGTATTTTATTGACTCCTCCATTACTATTGTAGATTCATAGATGGTTAATTTTCCATCCACTATTATAATTATTACCTCACTCTCTCCTTATGATTCATTACAAGAATATTATTCAAATACTAAGTCACTGTATCATCATGCTAGAGTTGAGGAGGGTGAGCAATAAGATTCTAATTCTTCTAATTATATAATTATTTCAACCATAGACCCAATAATGGCCATTCCCCAAGACTCAAAAAGGAATTTTCATTTTTAAGACTTATTAACTATTTCCTTTTTAATCCTTGACCATGATGCAGGAGCATCTACAATAGCACCATGGAAGACTAGTTGTAAATGCAAATGAAATTCTAGTGGGAAAATTTCAAATTCTGGTTTTCCCTCCAAATTATATAGATTTCAAAATTTCACCTTTAAAGTAAATGTAATGGTCAAAAGTTAAAAGGTAAAAGGTAAAAAGTGATGGTTAGGCTGTTGAGGAAATCAAGGGGAAATGGTTGAAACTATTTTCAACCTTAGAATATTGTTAAAACTTACAAACAGCATTTGGTTTTACCTTAAGCCCAAATTGGGCGTAGAAGTTGGAATAGGAGATTCTTGAAAAGAGAGAAAAAAGAAGAATTAATAAAAGGAGAGAGGATGAGAAGAGAAGAGAGGATGAGAGGGGCATATAAGAGAAGAGAGGATGAGAGGGGTGTAGAAGAGAAGAAGGACAGAGAGGAGAAGTCCTCTCATTCAAGGAGGAAGAATAGAATGAAGAAAAGAGAGGAGAATTAGTGAGGGAGGACCTCACTCAAGAGATGTTAAAGAATGAGAGAAGGAGTAAATAATGTGTGAAGGAGAAAACAAGGATTTTGAAACTATGGAACATGGAGATTGAATCTGGTATTGATTTGTAAGTCTTCTATTGATCTATGAAAGAATGAATGTTTTGCTTCATATGACTATGTTATGGCTTCTTTATTGGAATTCAGGTGACAGACCTGTGAATGTGTGTATGAATGATGAGTATTTATAGATTATTGAGAAATAATAGTTATTTGGAATGTTGATAATAATTTTGAACTGGTATTTATGTGAACAAAAGATCTTAAGAACTTTGAATGCTATAAAAAGCCTAAACAGGCCTAAACAGGGTATTCAGGAATTCAAAACTACAGCCCACTGTCCTAAGAAAAATCCACGTGAAAATGTTTGTATGAAGTATAAAATGGTATGGAGATAGGTCTATAAGTAAATCATGAACCTAAATTAAGAAGAAACAGGCGTTAGAAACCCCTTTAATGTCCAAAAACTCCACAATTGAAATTCAGGCCTGTAGGTGACAGTATACAGAAAAAGTTAAGAAACTTGTATGTTTTTGCATTGTAAGTGGATTGATCAGGTCATTGTTGATATGGAATATTAATGGGTAATTCATTAAGGTATTTACATTGTTGTTTATCCTATTGAAAGTCTATTGATCATTCAAAAATAGATGACAATAATGAACCCTATTGGCTGTCATGGAAATACAGTCCAAGACAACTGAGAAGTCTTGTTTGGAAAACACAGTAGGTTGAAATGACTTGGAGGAGGATTAGAGAAGGTGTAGGGCATCAATAAAGACCGTATAAAACTGATTTTAACCCTTGAAATAGGGTAGAACACTCCCAAAAAAATTAATTAGATCGCGGCTTGTGACTGTCCAAGGGAAAATCCTAAATTAGCTTCTAGCCCTCAAAATGAGTTTTAATAATTGAAACCTCTTGAAACTTTTCAATATGAACCATGAAGGTGTTATCAAACTATTGGAAGTGGTCTGAAGGTGATACAGTATGGAGAAGTATGGAAAAGAACAATTGCCAAGTGAAACCTAGGTGTATGTGAAGGGAAGAGCATAGGCCAATATAGGAAAAGTGAATTTATCCAAAGAAGAGCACTAAAAAATGATTGATTCACCTGTAAGAAGATAATGGGTATCTGTAATGGTGCTTTTTTTGATTAGGAAGTCCTTACTTTACTCTAGACAAGGTGTTTTGTACACAAGGAGGGCTAATTAGAACAGGGCTTAAAGAAGAAAGTACAATTCCGTACAAAGTAACCTCATGATATTTTCTATTATGTTATAGGAAGGCTTAATGGGTATCCAGAAATGGTTATAATTTCATGATTGAGTTAACCTATAAAGAGTTGTGGCCAATAAATAGGGAAAATAGGGCTACAAGGAATGATTAAACTAAATAGGCCTTTCATGAGAAATTAGCTCACAAGTTGATGGTACAAAGCAGTAGAAGGATAGTTTCATCAGACCACCACCTAGACCATTCACCCAACTATATTTTTTTATTCCCCATTCCACTCAAACTAAGTCTCCCATTATGACAGTTAAGAAGACTTTGGGAAAGAAAAATTATGTGGTAGAAAACAAACCATAGAGAGGCACCATAGATTTGACCAAGTTCATTCCCAAATTTGCCTATATTCCCACTCAATTAATCACCTCAATGCTTCCACCAAGATCATTTCCACCTTCCACCTCTATAGAGACTAGTCAACCTAACGACCACAAAGAACTCATCATCCTAAATTGGGTCAAAGAGTCTCAAAAATGAAAAATAGATAGAATGGGATTGGTTATACATAATTAGTATTGGAAAATGTTTCCACCGTAGTTCAAATGTTTTCTATAACTTATTTTGGAGAAATTAAGGTATTTTTTCAAATGTTAAGGTAATGCAAAATTCAATATGTCACCTTGAAATTCCCAAAACCTTTAGTAATGTCTTGTCCAAAATGGGATGAAGGAACTTTTATAAGTAATTTAAATGTGATAGTTTTTCTATTAAAATTTACCATCCATATATACATGCACATTTGAATATTCCCACATTTTTCTCTCCTTGTAACTGCTCTCATACATCTTCAAGCATGGAACAAGTGTAAATGAAGTTTAAAATATATAAATACATCTTAGCACATTTATTTTATAATGTGAAGGTTTATGGAGGGATATTACATGGATTGTGGAGCTAATAAACTCTCCATTTAGTACTTAAGGTCTTTATAATCAGTTTCAAGGTGGAAAAAAAATTAGTTTCAAGGTGGGAGAAAAAAAATATTAGTTTTTTCAGGTCTGTATAGTCCATGAAGAGAGATAAAAATCTAAAACACAAGTCTATACTCCCTTACAGGGTAACAAACATGCAGTTTAGAAAAAAAATTGTTTAGGAGTTTTATGAAGAATTATAAGTGTTTCCAACTCCCACAAGTATTACCCATTGAAACATATCCAATGATAAAAAGAAGGGAGCTAGGTGAGCCTTAAAACTCAATTTTGACCACCTAAGATAATTCAGGGCTTTTTGAGGCCTAGAAAGTCAAAATTAGGCATTTTTTGGAGTTTCAAGTGGAGTAGAGGGATAAATACTTTCATGAAGGTTTATGAAAACAAGAAAATTATGTTTAAATCCTAATTATGCATATTCTCTTCCCTAATCTTGTAAATTCACCAAGTTGTTAGTTTTTACTATGCATTTGGCAATCTTGGCAAGATAACAAAGTGGATATATGAGATGTTAAACTTGTTAAATCAATTTGAGGAGTTTCACATCATCTCATGAGGTGTCAAGAAGAGATAGAAACATGGTGGAGGTATTTATTTAGGTGTGTATGCTCCCAATCAAGGAGTGTAGGGTAGTTTCAAGAGAAGTTTGATGAGTCATCAAGAAAAACCAAGAACTCCTATGCCAACTTCATGAAGATCATCATCATATCAAGAAACACATGTTGAGGGAAAATTATAGGATTGTTCTCTCACCTTCCACTTGGATTTTTAACTAATTAGTAATGGATGAAATTTGTCATAGACTCTCTCCATGTATATCTCTCTCTTTCTCCTTATTTCTTCTATAATTATGGCCTTGAATGGCATTATATGCATCATCAATTTGAGTATGTTAAAACCCTACTCAAGTAAACATTTGTACTTTTCCTCTAAAGTGAATATATGTTGATTTTTTTCCTTTTCAATGCTGAAACTAGTGTATTTCCATGGTATTTTGATGAATGTTAGTGATAATTTCTACAACTTCCTCTAATTTATCCTATTTTCTTACCTCTTTATATGGTGTTAGTCATCTTATCAGGTCATATGAAGTGTGTCACATAGTCTTATAATGGATAATTATGGAAAATGTTCTATAGTGTCACTTAGGAGACCTATTGATCATCCTTCTTAGTTATGTATCATCCATAACCTCCATATAGAAATACTTATGCTCAGAGACTCATATGGGATTATGTAATAGTATTAAGTCCTAGTCCATGTTATTAGTGTAATATAATAAAGTAAAGGATACTATGTTTGGTGCATCACCTCCCATTTACTTTTTTCTAGTTCTCTCTCCCTTTTCCTTGTAAGTAATAGGTTTAATAGTAGTTTTAGGTGATACATCAAGGGAGCTATCTCTGATCTAGAGATTCAACTCAATAATTAGGCCACCCATAACAAAGAGGTGTATCCATGATATCATCTAATAAGGCCTTAACAACCTTCTTAGGGTCAAATTTTAAATTGATAAAAATTACCAATAATAACTACATGTTTTTAGAAGATTACTATCACCATGTAGAGGGTAAGAAAGAGGAGAGTGGAATAAATTATATTAGGACAAAGGGATAATTTATTTCCTTTAGCCAAGAAATAGAAGAGGAATCCAAATGACCCTAATGAATATAAATAAGACTTTTATTCTTCTACAGATAGGGTAGGGGAGGTAATGAAAGAAATGTATAGGGAATCGATAACAAGCCAAGCAAAAGCTTTTAAACTAAAAAATAATTCAAGATCTAAGGTAAATAGTGGAAAATGTAAAAAGTTAATCTATTAAACTATACTATATCATGAGTATAATAATATCCTCTAGAGTTGAGTCCCAACCTCATCTAATAAGGGCAGTCACCTTTTGGAATCAATTAAAAGAATTTGGAAAAAAAGGCTTAAATTATTATTACAACGTGTAATAAAAAGTGCATACAACCATCTAATCCTAATGATGGCCCCAAAGGCTATATGGGTCCTAAAATATATTATTTATATGAGATATGGTGCATTCACATGGCACCAATAAATGAATACCTTGGTGACACAATTCACATGCCATGAATGGGAGGTAATTGAAAATTTAAGAAACATAAGGGTTATCAGTGTGATCACACCAACATTATAATTGGTCAATATGCCTAATTTTTAAGGGTTAATATAGGAAACTATTGATAGATTTAAAGTTTGAGGGAACTATGTATAGGAATTATGAAGAAATTCTAAATTTGATCATTTTTTCCAAAGATAATGTGACTAAGGTAGAAAACCTCATATTAGAATTTAGAGATTTAAAGGATAAACATAAAAGGTTGATGAACAAAATCCTATATATATTCAAGTAACCCATGCTCAATTTCTAGGTAATAAAAATTAATTTTAATGTTGCACATGCACTATATGAATGACTAAAAGCTACCAAAGGAGCCACTACTACAACATAGGGTACACCACCAATGCTAGCTAAGGAACTTGGCCTCAGGTGGAAGTTCCTAGTATATATGTCTTTTAGGCCCACTAGTGCCACTCAAGTAATGGATACTACCATGTCACTATCAGTTGCCAATTTTGTTAGTTCTTCACATGCAATACCTCAACTAATTTAGTTTATACATTGAACATGTAACCCCCTTTAGATAGTACCAAATTGGCACTATAGTTAAATATGAATATATATATTTTCATGTATTTTATCATCATAGAGACTTAGATATTCACTCTATTTTGATCATATATGTATTTTCATTTTACTTATGTAATTTGGGCCATTCATTTTATCTATATCCTATGCATGCATATTGTGCATGAGTTATAAAATTATAAATATAAATTTAGACTTAGTTTGGAGGATGAGACAACCCCTCCCCAAGATATATATGTATCTTAAGAATCTTAAGAGCACACAAATGTTGACTAGTTCTTTGATAGTGAAGATAATAAAAATCCATGCATAATAATATAATGAAACTAAATAGTCTTGCCTAAGAACTAAGGGGAGCATAACATAATGAACAAGGTCACAAAATAGAGATAAAAACATAAAATAATTTTACCTCTATTGTCAAAATTGATGTCCAATTATTGGTGTAGTACATGTTTTTTCTTGGTTTATGGAATTAGAGACTTCCATAAATGCTTATCCATGTTGGTAGCATTACTCCAATGACCCCTTGTGGCTTTTCTAGGCTTTGGCTTGGCTTGGTGTGAAGCTTGGTATAAAATGGGAATTATAACATTACTTTGATGGCTTATTGAAGGCATTCCTATAGAAAAACCTTGCACACAAAAGTTTGTTTGGGTAGAGTGAGGGAAATTATATTTATAAGTCTCAGATCTAACTCTAACCCTAGTGAGATTAGGTTTATTTATAATTTTGATTGAGTCTAAAAATAACCTATTTCGAGTCAGGTTAACCCTAGGTTTGGTCAAAGCACTCATGAAGTCTTGAAAACTCATTTTCAAATATTTATGAGCCATGACAACTCACTTTAGATATTTATGAGGTTGTGATTCATCTTTTTGGAATATTAGAAATTAGTAAATCACTTTATTATTTCCCTTGACTTTGAATTCATATTTGACTAAAAAATCCTTTTTTTCATAAATGAAATTTACTAAGTCAACTTGGAATTTTTATTTAGGCAATTTAATTGAAATCTACTTTTTAATTAATCTTGATTATTGATTTTTATCTTTTGGAAATTATTTTAAATGTTTTGAATCAATATCTCAACATACTAAGAACATCAAATTACTAGGTTCTAATTTGACTATGGTTGAAACTAAATTAGGTTATTAGTGCATGTAGGGTAATACCCCAAATAAGCAAGCCTCACCACATTTCTAAGGAATTAAATTCTTTTTGAAGATAGATTTAGGTAATTTAGGTGATTTATAGGCTTGAATTATATCATTTTTAAGAAATTGATCTGAATCCCAATTTAGGCATGAAAGTGGTCGAAATTGAGTGTCTAAAGTTTGCCTTTATTTTAGAAGGCATTATGAGACATAGGAAAAATAATGTATTTTTAAATAATTTGAAATCCATTACGATGGAATGTTCATGCCCCAAAGGGTAGTCGATTAGCCCTAGATTCCTCATCGAGGGAGCATGCAACAAAATAAAGTCATCAAATATTCCCTCAAAATGAAAGAAATGACACAATATAAATAGTAATGGGGATATAACTACTGAGTTGCCCAAAGGTGGTTATAATAAATAATGGAATCAAAGTCATTGATTTTCCCAAACATGGTTATAAGTAGTAACAAAGGTTGGGACACTGATTTTCCCAAAGGTGGTTATAATCAATGGCACAAAAATTTTCCATTGTAATGCAGTGAAACTAAAACTAATTTACCCAAAGGTGATTATAATCAATAACAAAATATGAGAATAATAATTTTCCCATAGGTGGTTATAATTAGTGGCACATGCATCTACCTTGGTAGGGTGGGTGGAGTGAAAAAATAATGATTTTCTCAAAGGTAGTTATAATTATTAGTATGAGATGAAAAAATAATGATTTTCCCATAGGTAGTTATAATAATTAAATTGGTAAAAAAAGAATGATTTTCCCAAAAATGAGTGTTTATAGTTTGCCCCTATATGAGAAGGCAATGTAAAACATAAGCATAGTAACATATTTTCAAAGAATGTAAAAGTCATTAAGACAAGCAGTTGATGCCCCAAAGGATATTTTATTAACCCTTGATGCCCCCCTAAGGGAATGGGTATAAAAATAGAGTCATTTAACATTCCCTCAAAATAAATAAAATGGCACAATCTATTGGAAATGAGGATGGAACTGCTGATTTGCCCAAAGGTGTTTATAATCAATAGTAGAATGTGAGAGACTGATTATCCCAAAGGTAATTATAATCAGTGTCACATGAATTTTCCCCTATGGGGTGGTGGGATGGACATGTATTTTTCTAAAGGTAGTTATAGTTAGCATCATTAGAATGTGAGATACTAATTTGACCAAAGGTGGTTATAATCAATAACACATGCATTTGCCCTAGTAGGGTGGGTGGAGTGGTAAATTAATTATTTTCCCAAAGATGATTATAATCATTAGCACAAGATGCAAAAATAATTATTTCCCATAGGCAATTATAATAATTAAATTGGTTTTAAAATAATGACTTTATTGAAGTCATTTATAATCATTTACAGGTGAAAATTACATGATTTAAATGAGTTTACCCTAGAAAGGCAAGATATATCATTAATTGATCAGAAAAAAAATTGCCACATCAAGGCAAATTGGCAAGCAGAGCATATTAAAAAAATATATAAAATGGATTTATGATGAGATAGCAAATAATAATAACACATTTCTATCCAAGTGTTAATAGGAATATGCATGTTCACAAAAACTTATGGTATATGTATAAAAATAAGGTTATTAAATGGGTATTGGAAGAGGCCCAAAAAGATGGTATGGCCATAAAATGGTAAAAAAAAAGGCATGTAGGATCAAACAATATGCAAAATAGACCACATATGTGAAAAATACACTTTATAGAGTGTGAAAAATAAAATATAATCCTTAGGGTGTAGAAATTTGAATTTCCAAGCTATATATTCACCCCTAGGGTGAAAAAACAATTCATTTTCACCCTAGCTTATTTGAATTTATGAGCTCTAGTTTTTTACATGATATAGCCAAGAAAAATGGCACGTGGAAGCACATGATGACACATTTTGGACTGATCAAGGGAACACATGCAACCACCACATGATGGGCCACTAGTAATCATCTTCAATTTTTTCATTAATGTCATTTTTTTGCATTTATTGCTAGATGTTTAAGCTAGAATTTTCAATTTTATGACTACGAAGAAATAAAGAGATAAAAGATATGGAAAAGGGTAAAATAGATATGGTAGAAAAACCTGGTAGAAATGTTCACATGAACTAGATGAAGTAGAGAGCTCTTCTTTGGATAGGGGAAGATGACCTGCATAAGAAAGTAATCAAAGCAAGATTATTTGTTAGATAAGGAGGAAGGGTAGATTGCCTAGATAGGGATAGATCCAAGACAACATGAACTATCTATGCAGGCTATCAATCCACACCAATAAAATAAGTTAATGCTGAGAGTAGATGAATGAAATTAAGCATGCACAAAAGTAAAAAAGATGAATACTTTGATAATGTAAGCTAAAGATCTAATAAACCCACAAAAGAGATGATAATTTACTAAATGAATGTTCTATTATATTTTGTTTTGGTTTGTTCTAGTTTAGCCTAGTATAAAAATATAGAAAATAGGGTTTGGTCAATGGTTGGTTAAATGGTATAAAATGAGGGTTTTGGGTCACAAAGGTATAACCATTGGCATTTATGGGTAACCATCACTAGTTAGGGGTAACTATTAATGGTTACTTGATGGGATTAGAAATTCTCAAAATGTACATGAGAAAAGGTTTACAGATTTGGTATGGCTAAGGGTACAGGTTTATTCAAGATCTGAGAATGACAAGGTGAAGAGATGAGTGCTCTTAAATGAGATCAAAGGTTGGATATGAAGGATTTAAAGAGGTAAGATCCAGATAATAATATCTAAGTAGAATTAAGAAAGATAAATGAAAGAAATCCAATTCTTACCTGATCTAAAATGATTTTGGTATCATAACAGTATGTAAAGGAGAGCTAGAAGAAATTTTCTAGAGGTTCAGATTGGTGGCTATTGGGAAAACCTTCATGAATAATATTTGAGTGCTTGAAAGACTTGAATACCTATACAAAGATATCCTAAATGTAAAATTTTGATATGTATTTATTGATCCATTTATCCTCTTACTCACTTCCTTTTATAATCAAAAGTTGATGGAGTAAGAAGGATATGAATGATGAGTAATGAGGCATTATGATGTGTTAGAGGATGAGGTAATTTTATTCCTAATTACCTTGGGAATAACTAGTGATGTGTTACTAGCTCAAGAACCTAACCATCGATGGTTAGGGTAACTGTTGATGGTTACCCCTAATTGTTAACGGTCGAGGTGCCTAGTAGAAGTGGTTTTTAAAGAGGGTCAAAGGGTGGATAAAAGGGTGTTAGCTAAAAAAAGTGATTTGAGCTGGATAAGTTTAGATAACTTAGACTCAAGGTGGGTTAGATAAAGTTAGATGAAAGGGTTAGATAAAAATAGGTCATTTTAATTCTTTAAGTGTAAAAGGGATTATTAAGGCACTTTGATGACTAAAACTAAGTGTATGGTTTTCTAGTGTCTACATTTTTCCCCTTTTTTGTATGAAACTTGTATTTAAAAGCTCTAAAAAAAATAGATCATGTGGTTGAAGGTTGGTTGAAGGTTAGTTTGCACCAAGTATGAGAGGAGTTCCCCCTTAAACTATGAGATGATGAGGAAAAGCTGAATTGGGTTAGGGTTTGATGAATGGTATATAGTTAGTCACAAAGGTGGGTGACTAAAGGGTAGTTTAAATTTGGGCATTTATAATGAAAACATGCACACAAGATGCAACAAATATGTGATATCTAAGATCACACAAGGATTAAGGATGCTAATGTTGGTAAAAATAAGCTCAACACTAAAAAGATAGGTGACCAATGGACCACATGATCATATTGTGATAGCTGGGTACACTTGTTGGACATATAATCAAAATGGATCAATGTTCCTATGGGTATCCAAATTCATAAGTGATCCCATGTGTGGGTATCTAAAATTGGAAGTGATCCCATGGAAGACTCTAATATTTTGGTCATACACTAAGTGCAAAAATGTTGAAATGTTTGAATGTTCAAAATGGCAAAGTTGGTTATTGCGGTTAAAAAGACCATGACAATGTCATCACAAAAAGATGTGAAAGTTTTGGGTTAAAATGGTAAACATCAAGATGGATGTGATATAATAGTTCAAGTATAATGTTTAATGGTTGATGGTTGAAAAGAAGTCATAGCTGAGCTGACTCTAGATGCATTAGGAAAATGAACACTGCCTACATAGTTCTATAGACATAGTATCCAACAAAAAAATTCAAGCCAAATTTAGTTCTCCCAAGTGGGAAATTTGTAGAAATTATGTCTCCCAAAAGGTCAAAAAATGATGGAGAAATGATATCTCCAAATGTATATGGTAAAAGGTGGGTAGAAAGATAATGATCAATGGTTAGGTTAAAGGTATGTTAGAAAGAGGGTGGTCAAGTTGATTGCAGATGCACTAGGAAAATAAACACTGCCTACATAATTCTATGGACATAGGATCTAATAGAAACTTTAGGTTTTATGTAGTTCTAGTTTTGATTGGCTGATTTTTAAAAGAGGAAGGAAGAAGGAGAAGAGTAATCTCTAAAAACCTTGGTTAGATGATTATTAAAATGATTGGGTTATTGATGCAAAAATTTATAAGGAATTTCTTTTAATATATATTTGACTTAGCCATCCTTCAATGGAGTGGTCTAAGTTTTTGATTTTTGGTAGCCATCCTTAAAGGGAATAGTTTATATTTTAATTAATGTTCAAGAAATGGGGCAACTATCCTTCAAGGGAGTAGTCTACAGAATGCTAGAAATTTAGTGCCCCAAATGATATATTTTGGTATCCCAAATAGTTTGAATGCTAGTTTTAGACATGGACAAGTCTAATAAGGCTTAAATGTGTACCTTTATGAGGGTAGAATTTTAACACAAGAATGTAGTGGAGGGTGGAAAGGAATGGGTTTTGAGAGACAAAAGACCATGGTATTTTGTCTCATAAAATACAAAAGTATTTTATGAGAACCATGCTATGGGTAGAGTTGGGGTACCCATATTTAGGATTAGGTAATAGTTGTGATGGATAATCACATGGTTTTGTTTGAATCAAGTTGTCCTCAAAAGTAGAGGAAAAAGGGAATGTGAGGGTGTAAAATCTTATGAATCAAGGGATGAGCTTAAGTTAGACAAGAAGGTGAGTTCAATCCATGTTTTAAAAAAAATGGACGTAGATGCAAAACATTAAGAGGCTTCGGTTCTATTTTTCCTTCAAAGGAGGAAACATGATAAGCTATTGATCCATACTTATGGGTGATGATGTAGGGTCCAAGCCAATTAAAGACAAACTTACCTCTTTTACTTTTCTTCATGTTAGTGACATGATGGTTCTCTTTGAGGATGAGATCTTTGATTTTGAATTCTTGCTCTCTTAAATTTTTATAATAGGCACGTGTAATACCTTATTGGTAGACATGAAGGTGGTTAAGGGTTATGAGGTGATGTTAATCAAGTAGATCTAGTTGGGTTAAACATTCTTGATGATATTAAATCTCAAAAATAACATCTTGCAATGATATGTGAAGAGAGGGAATTTTTACTTTGAGAGGCAAGACCACCTCTGCTCCAAAGACAAGGGAGAAAGGGGTAGCACCTATAGAGGTTCAAAGGCTGGTGTGATAGGCCCACAAAGTGAAGGGGATATGCAAGTGCCAATCTCAACCTAAAGCATTTATGACATTAGTTATGATTTTGTTCAAAATTTTGGTGGAAGCCTTAGCTTGTCCATTTACTTGTGGATATTAAGGTGAGGAATAGCTAAGTTTGATCCAAAGGCATCACAAAGATCTTAAAATTGCCTCTTATTAAAATATTTTCCATTGTCAGTGATTATATTATGGGGAACACTAAAACAAAAAATGATATGATGGTTAATGAAGTCAATGATCTTTTCAGCTTTGGTGGAAATAAGAGGAATAACCTCTACCCACTTATTAAAGTATTTGGTAGTGGTGATGATAGAGTGGTGATGTTGTGAAGAATGAGGGTTGATTCTCCAATGAGATCAAATCCCCATTGTGAAAAATTTCAAAGTTATTTGGATGTTTGAAGGCCATTTACAAGTGTACGATGCAAATTAGCATGTTGTTGATATTTAACATACTTCTTTACATAGTCACAATAGTCTTGGTTAAGGGTGGACCAATAGTAGCCAAGGCAAAATATATGTTTAGTGATAGCTAGGCCACCAAAATGTCCACCAAATATTTCATCATAGGTTTATTTGATATCAAGAGGCCTCATGACCATAAATACAATAGAGAAGAAGGTCATTAAAACCACATTTGTAGAGTATTCCTCCCAATATGGTATAATGAGAAGTGGTTTGGATGAAGGCTCATCAGGAATTCCTAGAGACGTTAGGAGGAGCTACACTAAGATTGAGATAGTTGAAGGTTTATTCATACCAAGTGTTTGAGGTATATTCTTCCACATTGTAAATGCTAGGAAGGTCAGAGTGGATATATGAGGGTGTGACAAAATGGTGAATAGTGACAAAGAATTTAGAAGAGGAAAGTTGAGTTGGGATTTGGGAAGCAAGGGAAGCCATTGTATCCAAAAACTTGTTAGTGGATCATGAAATAGATTGGAGAGAGTAATGGTCAAATGATATCAATATTACATCAACCAATTATTTATACTTTTTTAGGATGTCATTTTTGCATTGGTAGAAACCATTAACCTAGTTGATGACAAGTTGGGAATCACCAAAGATAGTAATGGTTTTGAATCCCAAGGCTAAGGTAGTTTGGAGACCTATAACTAGGGCTTCATACTCATCCATGTTGTTAGTACACTCATAGTCAAGTTTGAAATAAATAGGAATGGGTTCTCCATCAAGGGGAATCAAAATAACTTTGACACCCTTACCATGTTGGCATTTAGATCCATCAAAGAATAGGGTCATTTGATAGGTGATGTATTCTTGAGATAGAGTCATAATAGACTCATCTAGAAATGTAAGAAGAAGGTGTTAATTTTCTAATAAAGGAGCTTCATCTAATTGGTCAGAAATGACTTGCCCTTTGATTAACTTCTACTAGAGGAACTCAATGTCAAACTCAATAAGGAGCATGAGCCACTTATCCATACACTAGTTTTGGTATGCTTTACAGTGCATATACTTGAGGGGGTTAGTGTTGGTGATGAGGTAGTGACAAATTTTAGTAGCCACAAAGATGAGGGAAAGGAAAAGATTCTCATTATGGGTGTATTGAGTCTCATACTCTATAAGTGTTCAAATAATATAGTATATGACTTGTTCTTTGCTTTGTTCATCCTGATGTGCAACCATTTCCCCTAGGGAATGGTTAGTGGTAGATATATAGAGGTAGAAGGGTTGATCCTCATTAAGCTGGGTGATAATAAGTGGAGAAAGAAGTTATTATTTGAGTGAATCAAAGGCCTGTTTATAGTTTTTAGTCCACTTAAAGGAAGTACCTTTCTTGATTAGATGGTGGAAAGGTTAACATCTATCAGATAATTGAGAGATGAAATGGTAGATGGATTGGAGTTTGCTTTGTAGGCTACAAAGTTATTTAAGATGGGTTTGAGGTGGCATCTCAAGGATCGTATAGAATTTGGTAGGGTCTACTTTGATTCCTCAAAGAGAGATGATGAAACCAAGGAGTTTTCAAGATAAGACCCCAAAAATACATTTCTTGGGATTTAGTCTGATGTGAAAATGGATGAAGAATTTGAAGATGATCGTGAGAACAACTAGGTGGTCCTTGTGATGTTTATATTTTCCAAGGAGATTGTCCACATAGTCCTCAACAATTTTTTGAATGAGGTCATGGAAGATGTAGGTCATGGAACGTTGGTAAGTGGCTCCTACATTCTTCAAATCAAAGGGCATGACCTTAGAGTAAAAGGTTCCCCATGGGATGATAAAAGAGGTTTTATGTTGATTCATGGGGGAAATAAAGATTTAATTGTATCTTGAGAAACCATCCATAAGAGATAGCTTTTCATGGCCAACAATAAGGTCAACAAGGTGGTTGATGCTAGGAAAAGGAAAGTTATTTTTTGGATAAGTAAGGTTAAGGTCATGAAATTTAAGGTAGAGGCAAAGTCCCCTTGTGGGTTTGGTGATAGGTACAATGTTAGAAACCCATTGAGGATAGTATATGGGTTGGATGAAGTCTATGGATAAGAGAATTTGTATCTCCTCTTTTACAAGAAGTGCAATGCGAGGATGCATCTTGAAAAGCTTTTGATGCATAGGTTTATCATCAAGACATGTGACAATGTTATGGTTGGAAATAGAAGGGCCGATTCCTTGCATGTCCTTATAAGACCAAGGAAATGTAATGCTATGATCATGAAGGAAGGAAGGAAAATCTCGTTGATCCTGATAATTTAAGGATTGATTAATTTTAACTATGTAGGGATTATCCTGAGTGCCCAAGTTGACATCAATGTTAGATTCATTCAACATGGTTTGCTTCTCAAGAGGAAGAGATTTATGGATAGAATAATTTTCTACATCAAGGTAGGTGAGAATATAATCATCATCCTATTTTTGAATGGTATGTATGGTATGAAAATCATGTTCAATCATGTCATAATAGATGAGATGAAGGTTTTTAGTTTGGCCATCCTTTTGATAGATCAAGGGGCCCAAACTAAAAGTGTTAATAAAAAAGAAAAGTTAGGAGGAATGACCTCAAAGTCCTTAGACTTGAAAGGGAAATGGGTTGGTGAGGAATGGGTTTCATCCTCAATGTTGGTGATAGGTTTTGATGAATCGGTAGGTTCTTCAGGTGGTTCAAACCTAAGGTTGAAGGACTCTCAAGGATTTTAGGTTTTGATCATGTGTAGCTCATGAGGTCCTTTTTTGTAAATTTTAAGACTGAATCCTTTCTAGTCACACTTGTGAATATATAGTTTGGTGCATGATGGTTTATCAAAGTATAAGAAGTCTATGATAAATGGCTTAGTAAAAGAGGTAATGGTGGGAGCAACAAGTGGATGATCGAGTCCCCCATAGATGAATTTGGTTTGATGGTTGAGGATCCCAAAAGGAATGATGGTGCTAGTGTTGGGGTCATATATGGGATCATGGATGAGGCTCCCATACTCTTGAGGAGTGAGAAAAGTGTCCAAAGCTAAAATATGGTATTCTCCCAGTGAGAGACATTGTAATGTGGGTTCCAAGGGGTCCTCTATAGGAATTTGAGATGAAGGGATGAATGAGATCATTGAATCTTCATCATGGGTAGTGGTGGAAATTTTGTTAGTGGATGGTGAAGTGGATGAGGTAGGAATAAGGACATCATTTTGATGATAGGTCATATTGCATGAAGTGAAGGGACTTGGGTTAGCTTTGATGGTAATGATTTGACCTACATTCTCAAATTTGACACATCAGTATAAGGTGGAAGGGACATATCTCATGACATGAATCCAAGGGCATTCAAGTAAAACATTATATTAGAACTCACCCTCTACAACATAGAAGAGTTTAGGAAGAGTGTGAGGTCCTAAATGGATGTGAAGGATGATTGAACCTAAAGTAGTGTCTATGGTGTCATTGAAAGAGTAAAGGATCATTGTAGTTTCAGACATGATGTTCTTGGGTAGTTACAGTTGGTCATAAACATGCAAGGAGATAAAGTTGATACTATTTCCTCCATCAACCATCACCATTTTGATGCAATTTTGGTTGATGTATGTGGTGATAAGAAAGGAAGGATCATGATCCTTAGGATGAATAGATGGAATATTAAAATATTGAAATATGATGAGGTCAGAATGGTGAAGAGCTCCAATAAAGGTATCTAGAGGTTGAGGATCATGTGGTTGAACCTTAATGGATTGGAGGGTGTCAATGAGTTCTTCACAATGATGGGATGATGTTTTAATGAGTTTATAAAGACTCATATTCACTAGAGTTTGGTGAATTTTCCTAAGCACTACATGTTTTAAGGATTCAGATGAGTTGGACACCTAAAATAGATATCATGGGTTTTGATGATGGTGTGGGTAAAGGTGAGGGTATGTGAGTTTAGTCGATAGATTGAGAGTTAGAAGGGTATTTCCAAAGGATGGATACTTTAGCTTTCTCCTTACCTTTTTATTGGGCCCTAGATTAGGTAACCATGTGGATAGTATGGGTAAGAGAAGGCATTGGAATAGATGGTTGTTTTGGTTTATCCTCACTTTTAGATGAGAGTGTGGGAGAGGGTATGATTTGGAAGGGTTCAGTGTATGGTTGAGTTGGTAATGGGATAAAAGGCAGTTCATATAACAATAGATCATCTTCATCCATCAAGTTATAGACAAGGATTTGAAGAGATTTACAACTTTCTATATCATGTCTCAGTGTTCTATGATAGGCATAGATTAATTGGTCATTAAACCAAGATAGTTTAGGATGTGAGTGGTCAAATTTATTGGAAGGGTCAAATGGTTTAAGGGGTGGTAAATAGATAGAGGAATTTTACAATAACCTTTGCAATATGGTTGCATCAAATTTAGTCAAAGGTGTTGAGGGTGCCAAGTTTTTGGTTTTAGGAGGTAGAGTGGGAGTCCCTTTTGGAGGAGGTCTCACCATAGATTTGGAAGATGATTGAATAGTTTTGGTGAATGGTTTAGGTTAGGGCTATATAGTTGGTTTTAGATTTATGGATGATTTATAAGTTGAGGGTGCTTGATTGGTTATAGGTGGGAGAGTATTGAGGGAAATTTTATCTAGAAATGAGGATGATGAAGTTGATGATTTGATAGAAGATGTCAATGAGGAAAAGGGTGAATGCTAGTGAGATAAGGAATACATAATAGGGAGAGTTGAGGGATGAGGTCCCAAAATAGAAGGTAAGGTGGAAGGAGGTGGTATAGGTCTAGCTTGAGGTAGAGACTTTATTGGTTTGATCATTTTGATGGTTTTGGTGGGTGTTTGTTTTGGTAGTTTAGAAGGGTTCAAGTCCAACTTCAAAGGTAGATAAATAATATTGGGAGTAGGAAGTATCCCTAGGTTTTTTAAGGGCTTGGTTTGGGATATGATGGGTCTAGTTTGAGGGGTAGATGATGATTTAGGAATTTTGAGTGGAGGAAGGTGGGAAGGTTCTCCTAGAGTCATGAAAGGAGAAGGGTTGGTTGAAGGTATGATGGGTTTGTAGGTTGAATGAAGTGTGGTTAAAGGTTTAGGTTTGCTTTGATAAGGTAGACCTAGATGATACCAAAAAGTGGCTCTATTTAGGTTGGGTTGAGAGGTGAATGCTATATTTTGAACCAATCTAGAAAAACATTGGTAGATAGTCTTAGTTTATTGATCCTTACTTTCAAAGATTAAGCCTTTAAGTGGAGGTGAGGGAATATTATTGAGAGAGGGTTGTAAAGTTTGGGAGGATGATTCTACCATGGAAGGTGTATGTGAAGAGGTTTCTTCTTTCGGAATGGTTTCAAAAGAGATGATGGTTTGTTTAATGATAGATGTTATACATTTAAGTGAGGGTATGGATATGGTTTCTTCCTTTGGTTGAACCTCCAAAGGAATGGTAGGTGAGTTCTCCTCCATGGGTGCAGAAATGGGTGGAGAGGTGGTTGAAGCAATGATTGCCTCCTTTGGTTTTTTCTAAAGGAGGTGTGGGTAAGTCTATGGTTTTCTCAAGTGAGGAGGAGGGTGAGGTGGATTCATCAATTTGTATATCCAAAGGAAGGGTTGGGGAGTTGGCCACTTCAATGAGTGGGACAAATGAAATGGAGGTTGAGGTAATGGTATCCTCAACAAAGGGTTCATCAATGATTGCATTAATTGTATTGACCTCATGTGTGTGAGATGATTCAGGTTGGTTTTCATTATAGTTGGTAGAGGGTGTATGGTTGGGAAATGGTTTATTAAAAATATCAAGGGATTAGTTAGGGGGTGCATTAGGATTGTCAAATATGAGTTACCCCTTGTTATTGATGTTTTAGTCAATTGTTTTGAAGCTATTACACCTACTAACATCATGTACAATAATGTGATGGTATGCACAAGAATTTTTTTCATTGTACCAACCAAGCTTAGGGTGAGTAGTATCAAATTATTGAGGAGATTTTATGGGTGGAAGTTGTATGATGTTTGCTTTGAGTAGTTTCTCCAAAATTGAAGCGTAATATTCTCTAATAGGAGTGTATTGTTTTAGAGGTCCATGGGTTTGATTTGGGTTGGGTTGTTTGAAATAGTAAGATGAATTGGTTAAGGGGTTGGATTGGTTGATGGTTGGAGGTAGAATAGTTTGAAGACAACTGAGTTGGATGATGCCTTAGATTTAGAAGGGTTGGATTGATTGGTGGGTTTTGATGATGAAGAAGGATCATTAGATTTAAAGGTGGAATTCTTGTTCGGAAGATTTAATTTTCCTTTCTCAATAGATCAGATTTCTAGTTTTCATGCCATGGTAAAGGCCTCATCAAAAGTTCAAAAAGTTTGAACTTTGAGAGTGGGTGAAATGTGTTTGGCATAACCTCGTGAAAAGATCTAAATCAATTTAGTTTGTGGTAATGAGAAATAAAGTTGGTTGATAAGACCTCTCCATCTAGTAATAAAATTATCAATTGATTCATCATCAAATTGCTTAATGGAATAAAGTTTAGTTATGGAAACCTTTTTAGATATGTTCACTAAAAAGTGATCTAAAAATACTTGGGCAAGTTGGGAGAAATAAAAAATGGAGTGCTTGGTGAGAGCACTGTACCAATCAAGAGTGTTTCCTATCAAAGACATGGGGAAACTTTGAATGAGGAAGGCATCATCATGTGAAATTAAATAACAAAAATGGTGAAATGCCTTCAAATGTTATTGTGGGTCCTCTTTGCCTTGAAATTTGGAAAATTTAGGCAAGTCCCATTGAGGAGGATAAGATTGGATTAGGATGTATGGGTGGATAGGTTCATTGCATATTTGGTCATAAGAGAGAAGGTTATGGGTTCCTGAGATGGATGATTCAAGATTGGTCATTTTGTCAATCTTGACCAAGTCAGTTTGAGGTTGGGTAGATGGAATATTATAGGATAGGTTAGGTTGAGGTATGGTAGATGCAACATAATGATAAGGGGGTTGTGAAGATAGGACATGTTGATAGGTGGTTTTAAAATGTTGGGATGGTGCCACATAAGGATTAATGGGTACATAAGATTGAGTTGAAGGGGCTATGTGACCTTGTGGATTAGACACATGTTGATAAGAGGTTGTAGGAATTTTTTGAGGATGTATGAGTGGGTTGGAGTTGATTTTGAGTAGTAACTCATGTGTTGATGGGTGGAAGAGTTTTAGTTATAGAAACTACCAAGTTTTAGATATGGGTATAAGTTGGTTGGGTGGTGATGGTGGGAGGAATGGTGGAAAGAGGGATACAAGTTACCCCTAAGGTAGGTGTGGGATAAGTAACAAGAGGTTGGGTTACCTCTACATTAGATGCATGGGTTGGTGTAGGGGGTATTTGATTATTGATTGGAATATTGGGTTGGATTTGGGTGGTGGTAGAAGATGGGTTATGGGTAGAAGATGAAGATGAAGATTGGATAACCAAGGGTTAAGTAGAAGTAACACCCATCATAAGCTCATGAGATGTACCTAAAGGAGGATCCATGGGAGGAAATAAAGCAATTGAGGTACAATGAGCTAATGTGTTAAGATAGTGTTGAAGGGAAATGGGGTTATTTTTAAGGAAAGTGGTGAAATTGGCATCACCCTCAATAACAATTTGAGGCATGGTAGGTGGGGGAGAATGATGAGGAGAACCCTCAACCTCTATATTATACCCCATGGATGATGATGAAGAAGAGGTAGGGGATGTTTGATGGGTTTTATTCCTCAGTTATTGCCTAGTAAAAACCATGTGAGGAATTAGAAAAGAATAACAAACCTCTCACCTCAAACAATGAACAATCAAAGAAAAGTTTAAGGCAAATAAGGCACAAAATAAAAGTGTAATTAATCCTAGGATTTGTTTTAAATAACTTTTGGATTATGCATTAAAGAGTATGAAAGAAGTTTGGATTGTGAACTAGGTACTAAAAGAGCAAGCTAAAGATGGTTTTAGGTTTGTTATGGTGCTAAAAATCAATTTGTACTAGATCGGGTACATGGCCTAGTACTGGGGGATTTTTCCTTGCACTGCATGAACCTGAAGCTAAGCTAGGCTACTTAGCCAATAGATACCATTTGTCTAGAATTTATACTCCACCAGAGAATGGAGTGGGTACTCCCTTTAGTGATGAAATCCAAGTAGGATCTTTGGAAAGGGTAAGATGATCTAATGGGTGATGAAATCCAAATGGGCCTTGTCTCAGTTATGTTATGATGTTTATTTTTGTGTGAGTGGTTTGGTTGTGTAACATATGTGTGCTACAATTAATTCATGATGCTAATTAACTAGGTGAGCTAAATCAAGCAAGTATACAATGAATGTAGAAATTTATTTTATACCCAAAAGGAAATGTTTAGATTTAATTAGATGAGCATACAATAAAGAAGAAAGGGAAATAGGCCCCAAAATAAGAAGAAAGGGAACTAGGGTCCCACCAAGCATGCTAAAATGTTTAAGCTATAATTCTCACATGTATGAATAAAAAGAAATAAATAGAATAAAGCTGTGGAAAAGGGTAAAATAGATAAAGTATAAAAACCCAGTAGAAATGTGTGCATGAACCAAATGAAGTGGATATCTCTTCTTTGGCTAGGGGAAGATGACCTACATAAGAAAGCATGAAAATTAAGATTATTTATGAGACAAGGGGAAGGGTGGATTTCCTAGCTGGGGCTAGATCTAAGATAATGTGAACTATCTATGGAGGCTATCAATCCACACCAAAAAAATAAGTTAATGTTGAGAGTAGATGAATGAAAGAAAACATGCACAAAAGTAAATAGGAAGAATAATTTACTAATGTAAGTTGAAGATATAATAAACCAACAAAAGAGATGCTAATTTACTAAATGAATGTTCTATTCTATTCTATTTTGGTCTATTCTAGTCTGGCCTAGTATAGAAAAAGGGAAAATAGGGTCTACTCAATGGTTGGTTAAATGGTAGAAAATGAGGGTTTTGGGTCACAAAGGGATAATCATCAATAGTTACAGGTAACCATCACCATTTAGGGGTAACCATCAATGGTTAAATAATGGGACTAGGAATGCTTAGAATGTACATGGGAAGAGGTCTATAGATCTAGTATGGCTGAGGGTACAAGTCAGTTCGATATCTGAGAATGATAAGGTGAAGAAATGAGTGATCTTAAATGAGATCAGAGGTTGGATAGGAAATATTTAAAGAGGTAAGATCTAGATAGGAATATCTAAGTAGAATTAAGAAAGACAAATGAAATCAATCTAATACTTACCTAATATGAAATGATTTTAGCAATATAACGGTATGTAAAGAAGAGCTAGAAGGAATTCACCAAAGGTTTGGGTTGGTGGTTTTTGTAAAAACCTTCATGAAGAATCTTCAAATTCTTGAAAGACTTAATTACCTATACATAGCCTGAATGTAGAATTTGGATATGTATTTATCAATTCAGTTCTCCTCTTGCTTACTTCATTTTATAAGCAAAAGGTGATAGACTAAGAAGGATAAGGATGATGAGTAATGAGGCATTGTGATGTATTAGAGGATGAGGTAGAGAAAAGTATTAGATTTTATTCTTGATTACCTCAAGAATAGTTGGTGATATGTTACCAACATGGGAATCTAACCATTGATGGTTAGGGTAACCATCGACGGTTACCCCTAACCATCAGTAGTAAAGGTACTGAGGAGAAGTGGGTTTTAAATAGGGTTAAAGGGTGTTAGTTAAAAAAGGTGAGTCGAGTTGGCTAAGTTTAGATAACTTGGACTCAAGGTGGTATAGGAGAAGTTAGATGAATGGGTTAGATAAAAATAGGTCATTTTGACACTCTAAGTGAAAAAGGGATGATCAAGGCACTTTGATGACTAGAATTGAGTGTGAAATTTTCTAGTGTCTACACTAATTAGGTCAAGAAATTATGAAGTCATCATTTACATTTTAGGCAAACTAGTGGTTTCACCAAGGAAATTGATGACTTTGTATGAAGTTACCATTCCTTAAAAAAATGAATTTTCCAAAAATGCTTGGAAATTTAAAAAATGGTGATTTTGCCTATTTTTAGGTGAAGTTGTCATTTAAAAAAAATGAAAATAATAATTTCACCTAAAAATGTGTAAAATTGCCAAAATGGTGACTTTGCCTTGGAATCCAAAAACACTTGGTTTACAGACCCAATAGGGGTCCAACCTCTAGGAGAGAGGGGTTAATAATCTGAATAAGCTAGGCATAAGCTCAGGTAGTAGTATAGAGTTAGGCTAATGCTAAATTATCTATGATTTTAAGAGTGACTTATTGTTTTGACTTGCCAAAAGTAATGTTCCCATTGCTTACGTACCCCACATATCTAGATGGTTAACTTGATTATATTTTTATAGGCATTAGATTTATATGATGTGGCATAAATTTTGATCATTCAATTGGATATATAATATTTGATTATGCTGTCTGAGCACTAGCATAGTGAGACATCCAGTTTCAATCTACCTACTAGAGAGGTGAAAGTCACACTTGAGGATACCTAGCATATCCTCAAGTTATTGATGTGAGGACATAGGCTCTTATAAACACCTCTATCATAGTATTAAATTGTACTAAATATTTTTTCAGCTACCAAGGAATTCCCATGGATCATGAGAAGGTAGATATAGATTTGATCAAGACGTACCCTAATATCTAACCTAATGATCTACCTATTGGAGATCCTTCACCACCAAATATTATCAACATGGAGGTTGTGGTTATTATGGATATTGTTAGTGTCATATTATTGCTTGACAAGAGTAGTAGATACTTCCACATGGGCCTTGGAGGTATAGTTTGCATTATGATAGATGAGGTGACATGGTTTGTATGGGGGCCAACTATCCTAGCTCAATTATATAGATATAT
Source organism: Torreya grandis (assembly GCA_037957365.1). Classification (NCBI taxonomy): domain Eukaryota; kingdom Viridiplantae; phylum Streptophyta; class Pinopsida; order Cupressales; family Taxaceae; genus Torreya; species Torreya grandis. The sequence continues at coordinate 756,950 of JARHVA010005594.1, read as the reverse complement.
CCATATGGTGGCTTATTGTGAAGGAAATATCATTAGGGGATCCACTCAAATGATGGTTTAGGGATGGGATCACATTGTTATTGAGTGACTAGTCAGTCAGATATGGGTTTAAGACCTAGAGGATAGATTAAAATATGGCTAGGAATAAATAGGGGCTGGATGACACAAACATAGGGGAGATATTTACTTCTACTATTGGATATTTTATGTTCTCACCCCATATTTTTATATCTAGATACCTTACCTTATTTCTCTCTTTTAGTGGTTATGTGATGGATGGTATATAACATACATGACTACCAAGTGATTTATTATTGGTATATAATATCACATCATTGAGGAGTATTACCTTGATCAAGTGCTATAGTAGTTTGGCTTCACGTAGCTTATACTAGAATACCTACGTGGTTCACCCACATTACACAAGAGATCATATGAGACATACCTATAATTTTAAGGGGTGCGGCAAATTCTATATATCTCAGTGTTCCATGAGAAGCTTGGGATTATGTAGGAAGAGTGATAGATATATGGGTTACTCAAGCATGCATTCATTTGTGGGCACAATTTTTCCCTTTAAGGCTTAAATTTGTAGATCAATAAGATGGACAAAGGCCTATGGATATTTATGAGATGGAGGCTAAGACATCCAATGGTAGTGGGAGTACTTGGTAGAATAGCAAAGGTGAGGAGGGTGAAGATGATGATGATGGCTATGATGGTGGGGGATATGATGGAGGAGATGACAATGGAGATGATGGTAATGATGATGGACTAGACATGACGATGTTAGAATCTGAAACTGTAGGTATTATGGGCACATGTGTTGATCTATACTAGGTAAGGCCTTCTGGTATAACAAGAGTAGGTCAGGATATAGGCATGTTCAAGTAGGAGATCATTACCAGGGTAGGAAAGATTGTAGGCTTAAAGTGGTAGGTGGATGAATTATAGAGTACTCTAGACATGTTTAATGATTATATGGCTTTCCTTTAGTGGGAGATTACCTATTTGAAGGTTGAGGTTATCAAGATGGTATAGGTATAGGTCCATATTATTGTAGAGAGGGACCAAGCCATCATAGATAGAGACCAAGCATTGACTGATGTTGAGAGTGTGATGAGGCTCATAGATCCAATACCCAAATAGTTTGTTTTCAAATGACACTTGAAATACTTTAGGCTAAGGATGAATCCTCATACTACCATAGATCCTATGAGACTATTGTTCCCAGGGACCAGTAGGTTGAATCATTTGAGGTCTAGGATGATTAGAGAGTAGGCAGTAGATCAGGTTAGTCCCTAACTAATACCCATGTAATAGTGCATTTAGGGAAGTCATTTCATCAACCATAACCACCACCACTAGAAACACTAGGGCCATTACAAACTTCTCAATCTGTAGATCCCATGGACACATAGATCCAAAGTTGATCACATGCATCTTGGCATATGGCATTTTGGCAAATTGGCATTTTATATTTTTTGTATCAGTAGATTGATATATTTTGAGACACCATTGTAATATGTATATATTCAATGTATATAACATTTTAGATACATTAAAATTTATTTTTGGGTCCTTCTAGGCTGAAGTACATGTACATTATATTGATTTGCTATATATACGATGCCATGTTGTTATCTTTTTCATCTCATGTTTAACATTATTGATGTTTACATTTATGCATCTACTCCTTATGCCATGTTTATGAGTTTTTGCTTTATCTTTTTATCTACTTATGTTGTATGACTTATATGTATGATTATCTAGAGATGCATGTCTTTATAAACACATAATAAATATTTTTTATCTATTTATTACTCATTAGATTTAGGCATGCATTTGGGTATTTGACTAGTTTTTATCTTAGAAATGTACTCCCATTACATTGATATGATCATCTCCATATGCTTAATTTTTTTTGTAGCTTATGATATTATAAATCATAGTTATGAACAACTATAATAATAATGTATACCATAAGAATGGAAAACTTAGTTTAAATATAAATATAAACAACCTAGGAATAAGATATGAACAATCAAATCCCAAGTGTGAATAAAATAAATAAACCAAGTGTAGGACTAAAATACAAACATTCACAACCTAAATATAAGATATGGATAATCAATACTCAAGTGAAAATAAAATGTAAAAGCCCTATGACAACTAATAAAGTAAGAGGCATTAAACAAATAAATCAAACAAATAAAACAAACAAACAAACAAACAAACATAAAATTAAAAAAAAAACACAAATAGACTATACAAATAAAACTAGACAAATAAACAAAGATAAACAAACAAAACACAAATAGATTAAATAAACTATACAAATAAAAACTGACAAACAAATAAACATGAATAAAAAAATTAAATAAATAAACAAGGCAAGATAAACAAAACAAACTAACTAATCAAACACAAATAATATGATAAAAAAATAAAATAAATACAAAATGACTAAACAAATAAATAAACAAAACAAACAATATAAAAAAGAAAACATAAAGAAATAAAATAAAACAAATGAATAAATGAACCAACTAAACACAAACAAGGCAAAACAAGAAAACAATAACAATATACAAACAATGTTAGTCACAATGTTAGTACAAACATAATACAATTTTTTTGTGCATGTGTAATAGAGGTGTTAATTTTGATGACATGGTGACCCCTAAGCTAGGTAGTAATGACATAGGTAAAATAACACAATAAAAAATGGCACAATGTTTCCCCTAGGCTATACGAAGACAATTACAAAGGGTACAACAATAAATGATTGCCCATAGGATATAGGGATCAACAAAATAGGCAAGATGACAAACATTTACCCTATGTTATAGGGGACAATGATAAAAACAAACAAAATGGGGGAAATAGAAGAAAAGGAAGGGGTAGCCGAGATGACTCCACATGCACAAGGCAAGTGGATAATGCTTACATAGTTCTATGGACATAAGATCCAATGTCAACTTTAGGCCAAATGTAGTTCTCCCAGAATATGGGATACAAGAAAATTGATGATAAGAAAACATAACTGACTTGTAGAGGAAATTGGGAATGGTCTCACAAAATGTTGAGTGCATAGGAAAAAAGGGGGATGGAATTTAAAATCATGAAAGCATTAAACACAAACAAATTGTATAAGTGCAAAATCATGTTTGAGGCTAAAACTATAGATATGGATTACAAAAATGGTTAGATCAAGCATTAGTCAAGAAAACTCAAGAAAAATGCATAAGAACATAAAAATCTAAGCCAACTCTTTTGATGGGGTTTGGAAAATGATAATTAAGAGATAATGATATAAATCATACACAATACCTTCCCAAGAGCATCCCATCACCTAAATATGACTTAAAACATGATTTTACCCTTGATTTGGTCCTCAAGTCTTCATCAATGATGTAAGGCAAAGCTCATCCATTATCTCTTGATCACTAATGAAACTAGGTTCATGATATGAAATCAAATTTATGTCTATCAATGATTCTATCCTATTGAAATTTAATCATAAAAAAAACCTACACAAATGACTTGTGAAGATAATTATGTATAATAATTTTACACAAATGAAGATTAAAAATTGTGGTCTTGGCCCTCCTATTTATATTTTTAAATTTGATCAGGGGCAACCATGACCATCCATCTGAGATCAAGATGTGTGGCCATGAATTAATCCAATTTAGGAGATAATATCTATAAATACCCTCATAAATATTTGGAAGGGGCATTAAAGAGGTATGGGTGGCCTTAAAACTAATATTTGTTGCATTTATGGCCTATGGATGCCACCCCACAAATGATGTCATTTGATGATGTAGATATTAAGAATCAATTTCCAATTAAAAGATATTCAATAACTTCCATGGATTTTTAACTTAAACTCTTGATTTAAATTAATTTGCCTAAGTGAGATTAATCAATTTTATGCAATTCTTTGGAAATTCGTTGCACATAATTAAACAAATTGGTCATAATGTCATATTAATGGGTCATAATTTGACTGGAGAGGAATAAGAAGGTGATGTTAGTTGCTTATAGACCAATACCCCATTTAGTATGTTGTCAACACAAAATAACACATGCATGTGTCATGTGCTTCTGAATTAGAAGAAAAGACTGATCCAAAGCACTAAAATGCATTTTTGTCATTTTGACTCAAAATGATTTGAGAAAAGTTAATAATAACATAAAATGCATTACCCTATTTAGGGATACATTAGCCTAAATCAGAAGTTGTATATGATAATATCTAACCATTTAGCATGTTTAAATGATTTTGGCCTAATTTTTTTGTTTTCACAAGTTTCAAGTAAGATTAATAATTTCAACATAATGGTGTTAGGAATTAGATGTCTACATTTTGCCCTTTTTTGAGAAGGCATAGTAAGACATTCAAATGAAGTAACATATTTTCAAATAAAATAGTTTTCTAGAAGAAATTGGAAGGAAATGACCCATGATGGCCCCTTAAGGCATAGATGGACTCTCGAAAAGAGAGAGAAAGTGATAAATTAACCCATAGGATAGATTAAATCCATAAGAGTTAATGATTTCATGCATTGATTCTCAATGATAAAAATATAATTAGAGTAAAATGGGCCCCAAGGATGGAGGGAAGGGGAAGGATACAATCTAAAAAATATAAGTGACACACTTTAAACACATCCAAAGCTAGGGTACAAGATGTGTGCTTAGGAACTGATCAATCTTGAGACAAGTATCCCACTAAAATATTTCCAGAATGGGGGTAAAAGTCCATAAACCCTAGAATTATAAAAATAGGAGAATGTTTCTCTAGAGAGAGTAAATAATAATGTGCTCTAATAGAGTGAATTTGATTAGTTGATAAAATAATTTTGTTTAAATAGGGATGATTTTTATCACTAGTAATTAATTATGCCATAGTAGGGCTGATTTAGATTTGTGACTAGTTCAAATGTTGTGCCCCAATAGGTAAAATTGGCAAGCATATCTTAAGGATATAACCCAATGCATATATTAAATATGATTGGGTGCAAACATAAATATGATGGTCTAATGACTGGATAAGCCACAAATAACCAAGCATACAAGGATACACAAAGTGATGAAAAAGATGAAAAGAAGAATAAAGATGGTCGAGATGAATTGAGATACATCATGTATCCAAGTGTTACCTACATAGTCTAGATGTACCTCAATCTAATATAATTGACCTAGAAGTGGGAGAAGATGGAATGAGGAATGAATAATAGAAGAAAATGGACCAATATTTGATTAGACTCATAATATATGCTAAGAGATGCACATCCTGCATAGATTCAGGTGTGTAATCCATTGGTTCATCCGTGCCTAGTTTCATTATTGCACTTAAGAGCTGATCATCAGAGCTGCATTGATTTTGAGACTTGGATCCAAAGCACTTGGTGCTTACTATAGCAAAATTAAATTATGCATCATAAGTATGACAAATTTATAATGACATGGGATTTAAATTACACTAATCTAGTTCAAATGTGAATACTTATAACTAAGGATAATGGTAAGAACTACCAAGACTAGATTTATAACTATTTACATTTAAATAAAAACAAGCAAAGTCAAAGAAAAAGAAATACAAAAATGTAACCTAACTTAAAATCAATATAATAATAATTAGAATTTAAGTAGAAACAAAAATGTATAAAAGGTAAAAAACAAGAACAACTTAAGAAATAACATGAAAATAAGATATGAATTATCAAGCTCCATGTGTACCATCAAGATGTAATTGGAAAAACAAAAGAAACAACATGATCAAATGGTAAAATAAAATACCAAGAAGAAACATAGAAATAAAGAAAAAGGAATAAATAGAGACAAGAAAGTACAACAAAACATCAATAAAAATCAAATAAATACACACAAACAAGAGTTAATCAAAATATTGTTGTGGTTTTAAAATAATTATTCACACATGTGTAGTAGAGGTGTTACTTTCTACAATAGCATAATAAGAACAAGGACACAAAATTTCATTTAAGTGATAGGGAAACAATGTAGAAGAAAATATGGAGAAAAAAGAAAAGGAAGGGGGTGTCTAAGCTGACTCTAGATGTACAAGACAAGTGGGCGTTACCTACATAGTTCTATAGATGTTAGATCCAACATGAACTTTAGGTCAAATGTAGTTCTCCTAGGAAATGGGATAGATGAAAAGTGATGATGAGGAAACATGATTCATGTTGTACATGAAATAAGTAAAATGAGCTCACAAAATAGTGAGAGCATACAAATCAGAATGGTCATGTAAAATGGTAAGTAGACGGGATGACTAGGATAAAAAAAGTGTAAGATAATGTTCTTATTTATTTTATTGATCATTTTCTAATTTTTTTGTGTTTTGGGATAAGCAATAGAAATGAAACATTTACAAAATGTCCAATGAACTACCTAGATGAGGAGATGCATATCCATAGGTAAGATTTCAAGCAATAGTTCAGCTAGATGCAATGGGGATCATGGATATAAATAATGAAATAGGGAACTAACCAATCCAAGAGATGAATGCCCAAGAGTATAAGTTCCAATAATAACTAAAGATAGATGCAATGGTCCATGCTCATAAATCAACAAGAGAGAGGTCTTATTAAGGCAACAATGCCTACCAAATAGAAGCAAAATAATAGAATATTATACAACATGAGATAACTATGAAGAACCATTCAGTAGGCAAAGATCCTGAGTTAAGGAGGTATCCATGTTCACTTGTCTATAGAATAAGCTAAAAAATATTGTTTATGTTGAATTGTTTTGTAGAACTAGCGTTGAATGTGTTCATAATGCCTATGAGTCATAATTAGGATCATAATTGGTCAAGGGATAAAATATGTCTCGGTTACAATGGTCGAGAGTATGAAAATAATATGGTTATAAATAGAATGGTCAAGAATAAATATGATCCAAAAGAGGATGGTCCAGGGTGGGATAAAATGAATCAAGCTAAGACATAAATGATCTAGAGTGCCAATGGGCCAAAAATTCAACTATCTAGAGTTATAAAATAATGTGGTTCTCAAAATAATAGTCTAGACTGGGTCAAAATGATTAGAGTCCATCATGGGCTAGTCCAGGATATAATGGTAGTATAAAATAACTTTAGCACAAGTTACCCCCAAGCAAGGGGTCTTGTAGACAATGGTTAAAAAGCTTTCAAGTGTAAAACTACTTGAGGTGTAAAATGTTCATGGGATCTGAAAGTTCCTTGCCACATGGAGTGGCTAATTGGTATGCCCCTGATCCATAATTTTCTATGATAACATATGGTCCAAGCCGATTAGGTTGAAACTTACCCTTTTGCTTGCATTCAACAATTGTGCTCTTTTGTTTCTCTTTCAAGACCAAATCACCAATCTTAGACTCCTGAGGAAGAATGCACTTGTTTTAGCTTCTTCATAATCTATTATGATAGGCTTGAAAATTTTCTATGACATCTAAATGCTCACCATCAAGAAGTTATAGCTCTTGGAACCTAGAGACTATATAATCTTTTTCATCTTCAATATTTTCAAAAGAAACTCATAATGAAGACAACTCAATCTCAATCTAGATAATAGCTTATGTGCCATAAACAAGGGAGTATGGAGTGGCTCCTATAGGGGTTCGATGACTAGTAAGATAAGCCCAAAGGGAAGGAAAATTTTTCAAGTGCCAATTATGGCCAACATCATTGACAATCTTCTTTAAGATGGCTATAATGGTCTTGTTTGATGCCTCAACTTATCCATTTCCTTGTGGGTTATAGGGTGTGGATTTCTTGTTATTGATTTTGAGTTTTTCACAAAGTTCTTTAACATCTTTATTTAAAAATGATCTTCCATTATTGGATATAATGCGAGCTAGGATGCCATATCAATAAATGATATGGTAATGAATAAACTTGGCAATTTTCTTACCAATAATGTCAGTGAGAGGAATAGCCTCAATCCACTTAGTAAAATACTCAGTAGTAGTGAGAATATGTTTACAACCATCTAAATATGTTAGGTTTATTTTCTTGATGAGATTTAGGCCCAAAGTAGAAAATAGCCATGGTGTAGTGATCAACTGTAGTGGTAAGGAAGGTGCATGTATCAAGTTTCCATGTTGATAAAGAACACACTTCCTTACATAATTTCAAGCATTTATCTCCATTTTTGGTCAATAATAACCTATTCTAAGGAGATTTTTAGCTAATACTAAATTGTTGGTATGAGACCCACACATTCCTTTATGAACCTCCTTAAGTGCTAGCTTGGATTCTCTCGAAGATAAAAATGAAGTAGCATTATATCATAGCCTTTGTGATAAAGTGTGTTTCCAAGGAGTCTATAACAAGATATATAGTAATGGAATAGTTTATGATGATTTTTGAAAAGTTTAGGTGGAAAAACATGATCATGGAAATAATTATAAAAATCTTAAAACTAAGGCAGTTCAGGTGGGGGATTGGGACCAATAATGGTACATACCCTTTATGAATATAGAAAGATGTGTAGGCTATAGAATATTTTCAATGAGAAATGATACTCTTTCATACTGATTTCCATATATATCATGGACCTAATTGTTGTCATTACATTAGCAAATCTATTGTTGGCCCTTGGTACTTGTTCAAACTATAGAGATTTAAAATGAACCTTGAGATTATCAAAAATCTACTTATAGGGTAAAATATTTTAATCTCTAGTTTGATATTGATTAGTGGTTTGATTGATAATCAACTTGGAATCACTAAATATTATTAAATGTTGAATATCCCAATGCACTTAAAGATGCAGTCCTAAAATAAGTGCTTCATACTTGGCCATATTATTGGTACAATAAAAATTTATATGAAATTCTTTGGGAATAAAATACCCTTGTGGTTTAATTAGAAAAATTCTAGATCCAAATACTCGAGAAGTGAAATAACCATTGAAATATCGTTTCCATTGTTTAGGTTCATGTTGTAGTTCTTCCACTATCATGATAGAATATCTAGAAAGTCGAATATAAATGGTTAAGTGTCAATAATAGGGGATTTTATAAGTTGATTAGCAATAACCTACCCCTTGATATATTTTTTATTCTGATAATCAACATTAAACTCTTTTAAAATCATGATCCATTTGGCCATGCATCCTATGAGACCTACTTTAGATAGTAAAAATTTGAGATGATCCACCTTAGCAATAATAATGGTTTTGTTATTAAGTATATAGTGTCACAATTTTTGGGAAGTAAACACCATAGCTAAACATACCTTCTCAGTAGGCGTATAATTATATTCATAAGCCACCATTGTGTGACTTAAATAATAAACTAGATTTTCTTTACCTTGATCATCATGTTGGGCCAAAAGTGCCCCACATGTTTAGTTTCCAAAATGTAAATAAGTATTGGTTGTCCAAGTGTTGGTAGTCTCAAACTTGGCAGGTTACCTAAATATGTTATGATCTTCACAAATTCTAATTGATACTCATGATCCCAGTGAAATGGGGCCACATTTATTTGAGAGATGTGTAAATGGGTGGCACTTATCTACCAGTTGGGAAATGAACCTACGAGTAAACCAAATATTTTCTTGTAAGATTTAGATTTGTTTAATATTTGAAGGTGGAGGTATTTATACAATAGACTTGACCTTAGTAGGGTCAACTTAGATCCCTCTTTATGATACAATAAAACCTAGAAATTTTTTTGAAATGTTGCCAAAGATGCACTTCTTAGGATTCAAGTGATGAGCCCAAAATATGGTTCATTATTTACATAGTATTTCTTTTATTTCATCTCTCCAAGGATATAATCTTATGTAAATCATAAAATTTTAGTTGATTTTAGCATGAAAAATAAATACTTTCTCTCATTTATGTCAAACTAAAGATTGAATGACTACCTTGTCATTTATGCCTAGAAAATAACATGTTTTAGTGTTTTGGTTTTGAAGAATGTATAGAAAATATGGAAAATATAGCATGATAAAGAAGCTCCAATTTTGATTCTAGTTTTCCTAAGCTACAAACCTACTTAGCTAATATCTATGAACTCAACCAGTCTTTATATATGGACCCTACAGACTTCTATCCTTGGGTAATTCTAAAGAACTCATATCGATGGACTCTACAGGTCCACTCCTATGAACTCTATAGATCCATTCCTATGGACTTTGTAGAGCCATTCCTATGAACTTTGTAGGTCTAAATCCTAAGATGCTAGAGATTTTGTAAGCAGATCGGTAGTAAAGGATAATCATTCTAGTTGGAATCACATCAATAAAATATTTGATCCTATTTTGAAGGATTCAATCTTGAAATATTTTGTATATATTTGGACCTTAAAACTATTATAGGGATAATACAACTATTTTTTTATAATAGTTGGATTCTATAGGATTATAATCAATCTAAATCTCTTATCTTTAGGGAGCAACAAACTGATTAGTAATTTTATTTTTCAGTATACTATCTTTAGTCTAGGGAATGGGTATAAATATGTACATTTTCATCTAGAGTAAATGATAATGAAGATAGATATATATTGAACTCCAAGAACATTGTAAATTTTCCAGCGTTCATGAATTAATACAAAATCATTCCAATTTTTAGTACTAAGTAAACTTCATTCCTAACTCTAAAAAGAGCAAGGGCCCACTCTCCTTGGAACCAAGAATTTTTGTATGGTATTTATATTTATGTTAAATCAATTTTCCATCATTAGATAATCATAGTATCTTCAATCATTACATATCTTAAGTCATTCATAAAATAGTAAATTATGGGTTTACATTTCAATAGTATTTCATTTTTCTAGCAAGTGTGAATGAAGAGTTAAATATACATTTGTAAGAAAAGTGTGAATTAGATTTACATTTACAATTTTATCAAGTGTGAATTAGATTTAGAATTTACAATTTCAAGCAAAGGATTGAATTAGTCAGTAGTCTCTTCTTTCAATAAGTGTGTGAAGTAATTAGTTTAGAAGAATTCTTTCATTGGTAAAAGTTAGATTAGAATCATTAAAATCCCCCCAATACCAACTTATAGATCTACTATCATAAACCTTACTATATATAGCTTTAGACACCGACCCTAGTTTGATAGACATCAATCTAAAAGATTGATTAAATGAAGAGTTAAATGACACTAATCCTTTTTGGCACCATTGCCAAGGAATTTAAGGTTTTAGTAAGGTCAAACTTATTGATCTATATAAAAAAACAAAAAAAACATCAAAATCATAAAAGATCAATAAATTTATGTTTTGACCAAGAGACTCAAAGGGATAATTTGTTTCAAAATTTCCTCTAAAACCAATAGCAGAAAGTCCTTCAACATCTCTAGTTGAAAGTCCTACCCTAGAATTTAGAGAAGAAAGTCCATCTTGATATTTAGCTGAGAGTTTAGAACAAGCTATTGAATCACTTCTTTAGGAGTCTCTTAAAATCCTATTTTGGACTAGAACCTTGCCACAAAGAATTCTTATAGGAAGAATACATTCAGATTATCCACTTATAGGGAGAGAATATCTTGAGGCTACAAAATATTTAAAAGAATCATTTAAATGGGCCATAACTGAAAAGATTTTTGAAGAATTTGAACAAACCTCAAGAATCCATACCAACATTCATTAGTAACTAATCCTAATGTTGAAGACACATCAGAGGAATAAGATATGGGTGACCAACAAGAATGACAGGTTGCACAACCAGGAAGGACTTTTTACTTTCTAATTGTTGCAAATCCTAATGATCAAAGCACCATGAAAAACATTTCTCCTAAAAAATTACCCAAATTTTAGGGATGATCTATTGAAGATTCTAATCATTTTTTATTTGAATTTAAAGTTCTCTATAAAACTTATGACTACACATTAGAGAATCAAAAACTTAAATTATTTCCATCAATACTCAAGGATGTAGCCATGAGATGGTTCATGGGTCTGCCAAGTAACTTCATCCATACATGGGCAGATATGGAAACTAAATTTTTGAAGAAATATCAGGATTATTTTAAGGTGAGATAAAGAAAGGAAGAATTATTTAAAATTAAACAAAATGAAGATGAATCCTTAGAGGATTATTTAGATAGATTTTCATTCGCACACAAACAAAGCAGTTATCCACTTACCGAAGAAGTTGTAAAACTTGTTTTCCTCAAAGGATTAGATGAAGACATTAGAGATGCATTGAACTTAATGGGTGGGGGAGATATAAAAAAACTAAACTTTCATTAGATTTCAAAACTTTGTACTAATTATTCTGAGACAAAACCAAGAATAAGAAAAGGAAGGTTGGGAAAATCTAATGACTTGGGCAAGTTAATGGAAGAATTGGCTGATCTAAAAACTAATATTTTGGTCACACTAAATAGTACATTAGATGGTCTTAAAGATAAATCTAATGCATTAGAATGATTAGTCATTTACTATCCTAAGTGTAGATTGAAACATACTCTCAAGGATTTTCCATTAGATAAAACAAACATTTCTTCTTGTGGAATTTGTGAGGGAACAAACCATGACACAAACCATTGAACTCTTTTGCCTACTTTATAAAACTAGATAAAAGCAAATGCTCAATCTATTAAAGAAGTAAATTATGTTTAAAGATAAAATTTTATTCCAAAAAATCAAAATCAAGGATAGTTTGGTACAAGAAATTGATCTAATCCATGGATATCCCCATGGAATGTTCCAACACCTCCACCAATGTGGAGTCAAAATAAAATGGCACCAGCTTATATGTCATGGCTTGGACAAGATTGGGTATCCCCTCAACCAAGGATGTTTCCAAAATAACCATGGGTACCTTAACAACAACCATGGGTACCAAAACAACAACCTCATCCATAATGGAATCCACAATGGACCCCTCATCAACAATATAATCAACCAATAAGGCAACCCCAACAACAAACCATAATGCCATCCCTATCATTCAACATCTAGAAGAATTTGATCAATGCCCAATGCCTACATAATCAATATCAAATCCAAATAATAAACCACAAACACCCATTTATGTCAATGACCAAGGGTAAACTATCAATGTAGGAGACATTGACTATTTTGATATACAACTAAGATTAGGTAGAACTGTAAGAGAGCCTATGATTCTCATTTTAGAGATACCTGATGAAAAAGATAAAACACAATTTCCTAAACCAAACAATAAGGAAGTAAAAACTAATGAAGTCTTTAAAAATCCAAGGAAAATATCAATACACCAACAACCCCATTTCCTGAAAGATTAAAAGAGATTGAAATAAAACAAGAATTAGATTTTATTTTTGAATTGAAAAAAATTAACTTTGAGATACCACTATTACTATCTATTAGGAACATTCTTAAACTAAATAGAATCATCAAGACTTTGTGTGTCAAAACACCTGAAAGGAAAAAATAGTACCCAAGAACCATACATGTTGATGGTAAAGGTGCTGATTTGTTAGCAAGAAAATTGTTAATACCCAAATAAATAGACCCAGGCAGTCCAATCATCAAAATCACCATAGGAGGAAAGGAAATTCCTAACATTATAGTAGACTTAGGGGAAAAATTTAATTTCATGACTACTGACACTCTTTAAACACTATCCCTCATATAAATGTAACCTATATCTACCATTCTCCAAATGGCAGACCAGTTTATAACCAAACTAGAAGGAACCATGGAAAATGTTGTAGTACTTATTAAGCCTTGGGAATATCTAATTGATTTTATGGTTCTAAAACCTAAAACAAATAATTTAGGATATCCTCTAATCCTAGAAAGACCATGGTTAGCTACTATGGTATCACTTATTGATTATAGGTCAAGAGATATGACCATTTCCAATGGTTTAAAATCCAAATGCATTTCCTTGTATCCTCATACAAAACCATCAGTACACAACATAGAAAATCTTTGGGTAGACAAATTAGACCAAAAAAAATTATCTTTAATCATTATCCATGATCACAGTTAAAAACCATTTAGAATAATTGAGTGAAGACATTATTCCAAAGTCTGAGGAATATGAGCATTTACTAGAATCTATAGACTATGTAGAAACTATAGATTCTACTAGAATAGAATCTATGGACTCTATAGAAACTATGGACTCTACCATAATATATTTTAAATTATCCTCTGAGATATCTTTCCTCAATCCTTTTATTATGACTTCATCATATGATCATAGGCCAATTCAATCAAGCATGTGGAACTAGGTAAAAGAACAACAAACATAATTTTTGAATGTATTTCATTGCCTATTAGCATGAGCTCTTCTTCTTAGATAAGGATTTGTCAAAAATATATCAACATTTCATATGATACTCCCTCATCCATGTCCTCTTAATTCACTAATAAGTGAATTCAAATAGGTAGAATCCAATCACCCAGACACAAAACCTCTTATGATACTACCTGGAAAGACTTTGAATATCAACAATTGGTTAACCAATGATAAGGAAGTACAACTTTTTAAAGTCCTAGAATGAAATACTAAGAATTTTTCTTTGGATTATACTAACATGAAATCAATTCACCCTAGTGTATGTAAAAATTACATTTACACAGAATCTGTCAAACTAGTTAGACAACCATAAAGGAGAATAAACCCAACATTGAAAGATATAGTGAAAACAAAAATTTAGAAATTATTAGATGTGGACTTCATTTACCCCATATCAGACAACTAGTGGGTTTCACCATTGTTTATTATTCCAGAAAACAATGGGAAGTGGAGAGTATGTGTGGATTATAGGCAACTAAACAAGGCAACCTTGAGAGACTATTTTCCCTTACCTTTCATTGATCAAATTCTTGATAACTTAGCAAGAAATAGATATTTTTATTTTCTAGATGGATTTAGTGGATATAACCAAATCATATTTGTAGCTAAGGATCAAGACAAAACCACATTCACATACCCTTGGAGAACCTTTGCCTACCGAGTGCTTCCATTTGGTCTTCGTAATGCTCCAACAACCTTTCAAAGATCAGTCTTGGCAATATTCTTCGACCTCACAAATGATTGTGTAGAAGTCTACATGGATGATTTCACTATCCATGGAGAAACCTATTAAGAATCCCTTACCAATTTGGAAAGAGTTTTGACAAGATGTGAGGAACATCAATTATCACTAATCCATGAAAAATGCTTGTTAATGATGGATTATGTAATAGTGATAGGACATCACATTTCAATAAAAGGTAATTAGGTAGACCCAAAGAAAATTGAGATTATGTCCAACTTGTTTGTTCCACATACACAAACAAAAGTAAAGATTTTTTTGGGTCATGTTGGTTATTATAGATGCTTCATAGATAATTTTAGTAAAATAGCTACTCTAATGTTTTCACTTCTTATAAAGGATCGAGAGTTTATATGGAATGATGATTATCAATAAGCCTTTGAAACCATCAAGGCTAAACTTATTACTACTCCAGTATTAAGAGGTCTAGATTGGACACATCCTTTTTCACATATACATAGATGCTTCCAAAACAATAATGGGTGTAGTCCTAGAATAGAAAGATGAAAATGATCATATGAATGCCATTTATTACATAATCAAAAATATGGCTCCTACTAAAAGAAATTACACTACAACTAAAAAATAATTCCTTATATTCTATGCAATAAATAAATTTAGACATTATATAATAGGTTACAAAGTATTTATCTACATAGATCATTTAACCATTAGGTATCTTACCAACATTCCAATAGTGGGAGGTAGGAGTATCAGATGGTTGTTAATCTTATAGGAATTTGATATTACTACTATAGATAAACTAGGAAAGTTTAACATGGTTACTGATTTCTTATCCAGATTCAATATTCTAGGTGAAGAAGAACCAGTGGAGGATGATTTTCTAAATGAACAATTATTTTCAATTTTAGCAAATTCTCCATGGTTTACTGATATTGCTAATTATCTTGTTACAAAGAAGTTTCCTCCACATTTTTCACACAAATAAAGGAAATAGTTAATTAGAGAAATTTATTTTAAAAATATTAATGGAATATTATTTAAACTTGGACCTAATCATATGTTTCATAGGTGTGTGACAAATAATGAAGCATATGATATCATGAGAGTTTATCATGA
The DNA here is from genome assembly GCA_037957365.1 of Torreya grandis. Lineage (NCBI taxonomy): Eukaryota > Viridiplantae > Streptophyta > Pinopsida > Cupressales > Taxaceae > Torreya > Torreya grandis. Next base: position 740,859 of record JARHVA010005594.1, on the reverse strand, counting down.
TGAAACAAGAGGAGTACATTACTAAACCCATAGAAAAATACATAAAATCCTTGGAGTAGGTTATTATTGGCCTCATATTCATAGACAAGTGAAGAAGTATATCAAACATTGTGATGCATGTTAGAGAACTAGGCAACCCACTCTTTCAACTGAAATGCCTCTCCATCCTCAATTGGTAAAACCATTTGAGAAATAGGGAATTGATTTTTTTGGACCTATATATCCTCCTTATAGAGAAAAAGATATATGTTAGTTTTCATAGACTATGTCACCAAATGGGCAGAAGTAGAAGATCTAACTCATTCTAAAGAAGAAGTTATGGTAGATTTTCTGTACTTTAAGAGTATGCAAAGATTTGGTGCTCCAAAACAAATAGTTTTAGATTAAGGACCCTAGTTCATGTCAAAAATGATATAATACTTCATAAAAGTGTATCAAACTTAGCATAGATAGTCTTCTCCATACCATCCATAAGCCAATGGATAAGTTGAAATTACATACATAGAATTGGAGATTATTTTAACAAAGATTGTTAGTACCAGCTAGAAGGATTGGGTAGACAAAGTAATATAAGTAGTTTAGGATTATAATAATACTTGGAAAACAACTACTAGCTTCTCACCATATGAGTTGGTTTATGGTAAAAAACCTATATTTTTTGTTGAATTTGAATTACAGACATTGAAGATAGCATTGGAAGTAGGAATTGAATTGGACATAACACAAGAGGAGAGACTCAAGCAACTCAATAAACTCAATTAAATGAGAATGAAAGCATTATAGAAAAATGAATTAGTGTAGAATTATAGGAAAATTTGGTATGATTTGCATATCAAACAATGAAAGTTTCAAAAAGGAGATTAGACATTATTGTTTAACTCTAAATTACAATAGTTCAAAGGAAAACTATATACAAGGTGGCTTGGACCTAATCAAATAGAAAAAGTTTTTGAAAATGGTTATATAAAATTAATGCACATTTATGATAATAGGACTCTTTTGGTCAATGGTCATCAGTAGAAACATTATCGAAAACCTTTCAATAAAGAGGACTTTGTACAAAATATGAGACATCAGGTAGCTTTCCTAGAGGAACTTTTTTCTTCCAAGGAATTTTTACCATAATTATTACAACAAAAAAATAATAATAGTGAAAATCCTATGTAAGGATACTATTGACAATGCATGGTTGGAAAACTAGCTTGTTGGCTGGCCATGCATTGTATAAAGGGCCTTGGTCAGAAAAGTAGCAATGGCTAACCAAGGGGGGAAAAAAAAAGTAGGGACTATGATCAGCTAATCTCGATTGGTTTCCATAAGAAATAAAATTAAAATATCAATTCCTTTGAAATATACTAACTAATTCATGTTACTCTACTTGTGCAGGACAAATGGCAGAGAAAGAACTCAATCTAAGGTATGAATAATTGAGTGATAAGTTTTATTTATTCATGTTTATTAAATTAAAAGTTATTTTTTATTTATTATTAGATAATCATGGAATCCTTAAATAGAGTAATAAAAATAGTGTACAAATGGAAAAGGGGATCAACAAGATATGTGTCATAGTGAACAATTACATGCAATTAATTGCATCATTGTCATTATGATGGAACATCATGACAAAATCCATGGAAAGCTTCAAAATAAAATTTATTTTAATCATTAATTTATTAAGTTTAGAAATTATTTGGCAGTGGTATAGCTAATTTCCCCTTCCATGTGAGCCATTAAATATCACCATGTAAATCCATCATTAAAATGACCATGTTTATAATTATGTCACCTCAACAGTTAGAAGTTACACTTCATAGACATCAAGGGAAGCCAAAATTTATGATTATATTTCCATCAACATGTGTGAATTTAACTCCATATGTGCCTAAAAAAATTACCAATTCATATAAAGTACATCAGAAACCTTCTTTTGTCAATTTCCTAGAAAAATCAATGTAAACCCTAGTTTTAATTTGTTAAAGTTCTATGACCATTCATGGTAATTTGATCAGTATTCATCCAAGGTAGAATGGGGTAGAAGACATTATCAAAGCCAAAGACACCCACCAAATTTATTAGTGATAGGGCTTTTGTAGTGACATTCGAGGCAAATTTTTGGCTTCCTTTTATTCAAAAATTTTAGGGCTTTCATGAAACATTGGTAAGATAACTTGTAAAAAACCTTACCCCTAATTTTTCCATTGTTGAAGGCATAGTCATTCTAGTTTCTAGTCAAGTTATTAGTGAAATCATATAAATCCTAGATACAAGAATGAAAGTAATAGGGAGAGTTCCATTCAATGATATTATTGCTTAATTTAATGGCAATAAAAGAACTAGAACTACATGTTTGTTTAATTCAAAAGGAAAGGCTAAAGGTATCTATAGAGATTCACTTCTAGAGCTATGGTATTCTATAGCATTTTGGGTCATCAAATACATAACCTGTGAGGGGCAATGTAGCCTTTTAGGAGGATAAGCTATGAAAATATTGATACATATGAAATATAGGAGACAAAACCCCCAGTTTAGAATTAATCTCCCATACTACCTATATGGTGGTCTTCAAGTTATGAAAACCACTCTTAATTCTTATCTCAGGCATCATGGTCTTATTCACCTTATTATTCAACACCATTTCATGCAGCAAAGGAAAGTAGTTTGGGAAACCTAAGAAAACTAAGGTATTCAACAAATTTTAACCCTACCTATATAAGAAGACGTTAGGACTTTAAATTCAACTCAATCATAAATATCATCCAATACAACTACTCCATCCACTAAGAAAACAAATCAAAAGCAAAAATAGCACGTGGATTCAAAAGAAACTCCTCTTTCTTCTTCAAGAAGGATTACCATGTCTCAATATGCTTAAACCTTCATTGTTTTAGAGGCCCCAAAAGAACCTCAAGCACCTATTAAGAAATAAGTTCCTTTGCTAAAAACAAAGAGATTAAAAAGAAGGGATTCCATTCTAATAGGGCATGAGAAGGCCAAAGATTTAACTGTTACAATAAATGAACCATCAAGTGTAGGTCAAAGAATCAAAAGAAGAAAAAGAAAATTGATCTTGGATAAAGATGAACATGAGGCATTAGATACTTTGGATAGTCTTAGATAGCTATCCTAACCTTCAAATCATCAAAACATTGAATAACAAGGAACTTTTGAAACAACTCCTATAGAAAAACATGTTTCCAGTCCTATTATTCAACCACTTCATGACTTAGGAAGTCCTCCAGTCAACATAATAGAAACTGAAGCTAAAAAGGATAATATTACAAAGGAACAAAATGTTCAAATTGAAGCTCCAATGGACAAATGAAAAGCTCCATGCACATTTGAAGAAGGAGAACCATCTAGTCCAAAGGACCCTATGATGCAGCTAACATTGGAACTTTATAAGGCTCAAGCATTGATCCAACAATGGGCAATAGATATTTCTGATCTAGTTAGAAAACTTCACAATAAGGATCAACTTAATTCTATGTTAGTGCAAAAATTAGAAGTAATATCATTGGATCATGATTCAAAAGTTAAAAAATTTAAAAAAATTATGAAAAAAAAGAAGAAGAGATTGAATAATGGATATCTATAGAGAGTCTTAAGAAAGAGAATATAATATTTTAGTAGTCATTGAACTTTTCGAAGACCTTTCCTACTGCTTCTCAAAATTTTAGTCAATCAACTTCCACCTCTAAAATATTTGTGAATTAAGGGAGTCAAATAAGCCATCCATTTGTTCCTCCATTAGATAATTTGTATCAAGTACAAGAATAATATTAGATAATCAAACATAATAATAATTATTTAGTTTTTGTGAATGAGAAATTGCAAAATGAGAAATAAATATTAGAGACCAGAACCCAAACTCTAGAAGAAGATTTGCACAATACTTCCAAATTAGTTGAAGCTCTTTTAGCTTGAAAAAGTCCTCCTACATATAACTTATTTCTCTTTGAGCAATTCTATAGTTGGCAGCTCCTTAGAATCTCTTGTTAGCTTTTGTATAAAATTCTAGATCCTTCTACATTTTTGGAAATCTTTTATAGTGTTGGCCTTGATAATCAAGATCTCCTTTGTGAATTCTATTTTCATGACTTAATAATAGGAGACCATAATCATAATAAATATTTAATTAATATTCATGTGGGAGAAGTTAAATTATGATCACTTCATTTTACTTTTAAAAATTAGTTAGCATAAAAAAGGAAATTTAAAGATTATTCAATACATGTTAAGACAACAAGGTTATACATAAGACCAAGCTTTTCCATTCTTAGTATAATAAAATGGAAATTCAAGGATGTTTACCAAAATTTTGATGTCAAAAATCATTATTTAGAAGCCTTATATAATTGCACCATCTAATTTTATCTTTTCATAAGGTATAATGTTGATTCAGTTGTTACAGTAAGTGTTAAGAGATGGGATTTATTACCAGTCTCTCTCAAGAGACATGAAGTTATATCTCCTAACAATGTAAGATAGAGAATAAGAAGAGTTGAAGCAATTTTTGAGGAAATTATGGAAGTAATAAATTCCAATGGAGATAAGATATGGATTGGAATGAGATATAGACCCCCTTTATTAGTTATACCAATTATAGGATGGAAAAACTAGGCACCACAATCTGATGTCTAGAAAGATATGACTCTGACCCAAAGAGGATTCACCAGTAATGTAGATTATCATATAAAAGATGAATTTGATGATTATGATCTCATCCAAAGTCTAGAAGATAGAAACAAAGCTTATGGAGGTAGAGGAAGTTTTGTAAAAAGGGACTTGTAAAAGGTAAAGCTTGGGGGAGATGATGAGCTCAAAATATGGCTCATTATTTACATAGTATTTCCTTTATTTCATCTCTCCAAGGATATAATCTTATGTAATTCATAAACTTTTAGTTGATTGTAGCATGGAAAATAAATACTTTATCTCATTTATGTCAAACTAAAGATTGAATTACTACCTTCTCATTTATGCCTAACAAATAACATGTTTTAGTGTTTTGGTTTTGAAGAATGTATAGAAAAGATGGCAAATGCAGCATGATAAAGAAGCTCCAATTTTGATTCCAATTTTCCTAAGATACAGACCTACTCAGCTAATATCTACGAACTCAACTAGTCTTTATCTATGGACCCTATAGACATCCATCCTTGGGTAACACTAAAGAACTCATATCTATGGACTCTATAGATTCATTCCTATAGACACTGTAGATCCATTCCTATGGAATTTTCAAAGCCATACCTATGAATTCTGTAGGTCTAAAGCCTAAGATGTTAGAGATTTTGTAGGTACATTAGTAGTAAAGGATAATCATTCCAACTAGAATCACATCAATAAAATATTTACTCCTATTTTGAAGGATTAAATCTTGATATATTTTGTATATATTTAGACCTTAAAACTATTTTAGGGATAGTATTACTAGTTTGTGATAATAGTTGGATTCTCCAAGATTATAATCAATATGAATCTCCTATCTTTGGGGAGTAACAAATTGATTAGTAATTATATTCTTCAGTATACTATCTTTAGTCCATGGAATGAATATAAATATGTATGTTTTCATCTAAAGTAAATAATAATGAAGATAGATATATTTTAAATTCCAAGAATATTGTAAATTTTATAGCTTTTATGAATTAATGCATAATCATTCTAGTTTTTAGTACTTAGTAAACTTCATTCCTAACTGTAAGAAGAGTAGGGGCTCACTCTCCTTGGAACTAAGAATTTTTGTATAGTATTTATATCTATGTTAAAAAAATCCATTATTAGATAATCATAGTATCTTCAATCATTGCATATCTTAAGTCATTCATAAAATAGTAAATTTTGGGTTTATATTTCAATAGTATTTCATTTTTATAGTAAGTTTGAATGAATATTTAAATCTAAATTTGTAAGCAAAGTGTGAATCAGATTTACATTTACAATTTCTAACAAAGTGTGAATTATATTTACATTTATAGTTTTAGCAAGTGTGAATTAGATTTAGAATTTACAATTTCAAGCAAGTGTGAAAGTGTGATTTAATTTCAAGCAAGGGAAAAAATTAGTCAGTAGAATATTATTTCAGTAACTGTGTGAAGTAATTAGTTTAGAAGAACTCTTTCATTGGTAAAAGTTAGATTAGAATAATCAAAATCCCCCCAAGACCAACTTATATATCTACCATCATAAACCTTACTATAGATAGCTTTAGACACTGGCCCTAGTTTGACAGACATCAATCTGAAAGATTGATTAAATGAAGAGTTAAATGACACTCATCATCAAGCAAAATTTATATTTATAAAGTCTCTCAAATATTCTCTTTATAATGTCATGATGTCTATCACATGTTCTTGATTTAGCTAGGATGTCATCAACATAGTCCTCAAAAATATAATGCATCATGTCATGGAAGATGATAGTCATTATATGATGATAAGTGGCTCCATCATTCTTCAATCCAAATGGCATGACTTGATAACAAAATGTTCCCTATGGGGTGGTGAACACAATCTTGTGTTGATATTTTTGGGCTATCTTGATCTGATTGTATCTATAAAATTTGTCTATGAGGGATAACATCTCATACCTAACATTAAAATTGATAATAATGTCAATGTTGGGTAGAGGAAAATCATCTTTGGGTCATGATTTGTTGATATCTATGAAATCAGTATAAATACATATATCCTGTGGCTTTTTGTTGATTGGAACTATGCTTGATATCCATTTAGAATAGTCTAGTGGTATAATGAAGCCTACTCCTAATAATTTATCCAATTTAGATTTTACCAAAAGAGTGATGCATGGATGCATCCTCCTCAATTTCTATTTGACTGGTTTGGCATTTGGATGAATAATAAGTTGATGCACAACCAAGTGAGCGTCTAATCCTAGCATGCCAAAATATGCCCATGTAAAAATATCAATAAAATCCATCAAAATGGATATATTGTGTTCACATTATACTTCAATAAGGGAAGTTCTAAGATAAAAATTTTAGGATCCTCACATGTTCCCATTTTCACTTCAATATTATTTTCTACAAGGAGTGTAGAACCATATTTAATAATAATAGGCAATGTGTGATCATGATCATCTTGTTCTACTATAGTTTCTTGTTTTTACTCCCAAAGCTCTACATAATGTGACAAATATGAATATGCCAAATTAGGTAATGACCAACTAGCAAAAATCTTAGGAAATTTAAGAGCAAAATGCTCAAAGATTTTTTATTGTTATAACTTGATGTTTTTACTAGATATAGAGCTAGGACTTCATGGACCTTGTGTATCTTTTGGGAATGAGCAAACTTTCCCATCCAAGAGTACATAAAATAGGCTTTCACTCAAGGGCTTATCTTTTTCTTTAATTTTTACCTAATCAATGAATGCCTTAAAGAGGTTTTCACCCAAATATATTGATGTTTTATCTTTATTATGACTAAGAAAGTTTGCTTTCTCTCCAAATTAGGTAGAAGGATCCAATGAAAAATCAAAGATTTGTTTATGATCACCAGTGGGCAATCCATCTCTGAGGCTTATATAATTTATAATTGATTCTTTATTCTAGAATTCATAAAGGCATATGCCTAAATTTTACTAGTCCTAATCAATGAGTTGAGGATGACAAACACATAGGGAATAATGGGGTGTTAAGGTCATAATGACATTTGAATTAAATAAAATTGAGTCAACAAGTTTGTTAAAAAGGATATAATAGGATGTTATGTCACTACCAGGAGTGTCATCACTATTCAATTCATAGGAATCAATGTCAAAAGTCATGTGGTCACCCCTAAGTGGTATAAATCCAAGACTATGATTTAAATTAGGTATACCAACTAATAAAGGTTATAATATTCGTTATGCCCATGGGCCAAAGCCTTTTCTTGTATAATCAAATTTTCCATGATCCAATTAGGGATAGGATATTTTGGATTCTAAAAACAATTAGCAATGTCATCAGAATATAACTAGTCTCCTTTAGTGAAAGCCTCTCGATCCTATTTTGGCAAAATAGCAGTTACAAATACCATTAGTGGTTTCTTTATTTCTTTCTTCTCTTACCAAATCATGTTGGGTATGTTAGGAATTTTGGAAGGTTCAAGTTTACCAAATGTTTTGGGATACTTTAGAAACTTATCAATATGGAGGGCATCCTTAAGGTGGTACATGGAAATGCCCACGTCTTTTATAACAAACTATTTTTCAAGAGTTGTGGGAAATGGATAAACTAAGGTAGAAGTAAGGTCACTATGGTTGATATAATTATATTTTGGTGGATGTGAAACTATTTCCTTGTTCTTCTTTATAATGAATTTAGAACTAGGATAATATTTATAATAATGATAAGGTTGTAGATCGATAGGAATAATAACCTTGATCCCATCATGGAGAAACTTAATCACTGATGTAAGGTGGATGAAATGGCTTGTACTTCATGGATCCAAGGATGACCAATAAGTATGTTATAACGCAACTCAAAATATATAATATGTAACAAAGTGTGATGGGATACATACCCAAAAATGATTGGTAAACAAATTATACTAGAATATTCCCTCTCGATGTTTTCATAATTATTTATGGTCATCATCTCAAGCTGAATGTCCTTCATAGTGTAACCCAATCTCTGTACCAATTTGAGGGACATTATGTTCAACCCTAAACCATTGTCTATAATAACTCACTTGATTTTATGGTTTTTAATGACTACCTCAATACACAAGGGGTTCTTATGGCTCAGACCAAGAGTGGACATGTTTTTTTTATCAAATGTGAGTTGTTGAAATGAAGACAAATCTCCTACAAGTGTTTGTAAGTTTTTATATTAACATCTTAGGGAATAGTGAATTATTACAAAAGGTCATTCAAAATAGTTCTATGCACTTTACACATATGAAAGAGATATAAAATATAAATTTGCATAGGGGTTTTACTCAGTTGGTCTGATAAACTGTAAGGATTTTCAATAATAAGATGAGATAGTTTAGCCTTGGCGAGCACAGTGTTTGTCTTTGGATCCAAAGGAATAATGTTCATGTTGGGTTCAATAATAGAAGAGGGTAAAGGGCCCTAAAGAGCAACTCATGCATGTCTAGTTATGATTTTGAAATATAGAGGTGGTAAGGAACCATTACAATTAGAAGATAAAGGAAAAGGGCCTTAGAGAGTTATTCATGGGTGTCTAGTTACATTTGATCAATTTTGAGTCAGTAAGGATCCATTATAATTAGAGGAAGGATTATGTCCAAAAATGGTAACCTATGCAAATGAAGGCACAATATAATTGTGTGGACTCAAGGTGGTGTTACTTGAGGGAGAGGGTGTTAACCCTATAATAATGGGTATGATATTATGAGGAGTACAGGATGGTTCTAGGTATTTAACAATGATAGTGGTAATGTGGTTAGCAAAAATACACCCCATGGTGTTTTTATAGTCATAAGGCATGTTATTGCAACCTAAGTTATTATAATGGGTATTATGATCTTGATTATGATCATGTTGATGATGATTTTGATCATGATTATGATTTTGCCTCTAATTCTATTCTTGGTTCTGATTATTTCTTTTTGGTTGTTGATTATGTCAAAGAAATGGATCTTTGTAGATTCTTATATCTTGATTAGTGTCCCATAGAGCTAGTTTGATCTCAATTTCACCACTCTTAATCAACTTTTCAATAAAGTGCCTTAATTGAACACAATGATAATCACCATGACCAATAACATGATGGAAGTTGAAAAAATCATTTTCCTAATACCAATTGGGTTTGGGATAATATTTAAGGAATGGCCTTGGTATAGGCCAAACAATCAAATTAGCTACAATGAGATTTTGAAACACTGCATCAACAAGATCTCCTAGTTCGTTGAAGACTCTAAAGTTGTTATTGAATACCCTTCTTAGAGGGACTCTTTTCAAAGTGTTTGGTGGGTTAGGTGGAGCTAATTTCACATTTAGAGCTGGTAGAGCCTACACCATTTGTATGTCTCTTGATTTAAATATTCCATTTTTGACCATGTTTTTATTCTTATTAAAACCCTTAGGTTTATCTATTACAATAATTTGACTATGATATTGGGTCTAATTTGACGTTTGACCCTATGAATAAATATTGGCAAGGCCTTTTGTGATAAGTGCCTTCTCAATCTGTACACCCTTGTTTATAATTTGTTTAACTATGTTTGCATAAGTAAGCTATAGATTGTGCACCACCTTAGGGTGTAAATTTTGTGAAAAAATGTTGGTCAACTATTTGTTTGGCAAATTATGTTGAAAGAATCTAGTTAATGCTCTCCACCTTTGTAGATATGCTATGAAGGTTTATTCATCTCATTTTTTGGCTTTGCACAAGTCAAAAATGGCTAATTCATGTTCAATATTGTATGAGAAGTGGTTGATGAAATTTTTAGATAGATCATTCTAATATGCAACTGATCTTTTAGGTAACTTAAGAAGCCAGTCTAAGGTTTGTCCTGCTAAACTTCATAGAAACAAGCGAAGTAAATAAATTTTATTATATGCTACATCTTGGCATAATACCAAAATGCATGAATGTGTTCATGAGTGTCACCCTTTCCTTTGTCTTTATCAAATTTGGGTGCCTTAAAATGAGGTAAAAAGGGGACTTAGAGAATACTCAAATTGAATGGATATGGACATATCTCATCAAATTTGTAATTTTTGATTATCTTTTTTGTCTCTAATTTTGACATAATTTATTTCATTACATTCCACTCTTACATGTTTGGTGCATTAGTGGGTGGAATATAATTCTATTGAGGTGGTATGTGCCATTGTTGCATGGATTTGTTAGGGATATACACCCTATGATCCATGAATTTTTTTTAGTTTTCTCTTTAAGTTGATTAAGTGAGTTGTTGATTTCAAGGTTGATTAACTTTCCCTAAAGTAGACCATCTTGAATAAGTGTTATATTCATTTTGGGGAGTCCATGGTTTATTCACCAAAGTATGCATTGGTTGAGATGAACTAGCCAAATTGTTTTCAAAAAATATCCTTAATATACACTAAATGTTTTGGTCCTTGATTCTGTAAAGGGACAAGAGGTTCTTGATGATTGAAAAATGTATGCTATGTATCTAGTGAAGCATGTTGAGGAACCTCTTGGGACTTAGGTTGTTTAATTGAGACATATTGATCTATCATATGTGTGTTTTCAACTAAAATGTTTTGCATTGGTTCAACCATATTCCCTTATTCCTTGGAAGCATCATTTTGTATATAAGTGGTAACTAGAGAGTTGGTCAAGTCTATGATAAGTTAGTTTCAATATCATTGACTTATCTTTTTGATCTTGGTGACAAGATCTTGATCATTAGGTGTTGACTCTACAAGAACTTTCTTTCCTTTTCTATAAGAATCAAAATTTGTTTTTACAATATTAGTAAATAATTATTCTTGTTATTGTTCCTCTACCCTAACAAAGGCATGCAATTGGTCTATAGGAAAGTCTGATGGCAATCTAGTGCTAGATTAAATCAACCTTAGGAGTGTTTTATCTTTGTCCACTAGGTGTCAATGTTCAAAGTAATATTACTTAGATCCTACAATCATGGGGATATCCTAAAATACCATAGAATTATCCTATCCATCATAAAAGTTCTCTTCCTCATAGCTAGGGTCGTAAGGGACCCCACTATGAGTGTACCTTTACGTCATGTCTAGAAAGGTTGTTCCCTACGTTTGTTAATATTTGGAAAATGTTTTACAAACACTAACAAGGTGTACTTTGATTTTATTTAAAAAAGTGAAAAGGTAATAAAGAGACTATAATAAAAATTAGGTGGTGTAATAACACACAATTATAAGAAATTGTTCATGAAATTACTCAACTTTGGTTGGTTAAAATCATAAATTAGAAGAGGGTATTGTTGACCAAATTTGACCCTACATGTCAAATTGGGACCCCTATAGGTAAAAAATTGATTTTTAGACATTTTAGGGGTCTAATATTTTATCATAAGGTCTATAATAGGTCATTTAATGTCATATTAGCCATGATAATTAGTCTTTTAATCCTTATATCATTTTGAGTCATTTTGGGGGTCAAAATAGGGCATTAAATGAGTTGTATGGATTCCTAAGGAAATATTAAGGTGTTAAAAGGTTATTTCACATGCCATGTGTCCTATTATGTCTTAGTTAACTATTTATAATTGAAAGTGGTAGGTTCTTCAAAAGAAAGAGCAGTTTTCTCAGGAAAAGAGAAGAATTTGGCACTTGTATGACCCATGGAGAAGTGTGCCACATGAGGTAAGGTCATGAGATGAATCTTAAACTTCCTCAGATACATTTCCATGTTTTAATTACTTTTTAAGTGTCAAATTTTGGCCAAAACTATTTTTCTCTTTTTTCACCCTTCTAGGAACACATAACTAGTCTTTAGGTTTGTACTTGGTATGGACAGTTAGAGAACTTCCAGGTCAAATGTATTTGGGAGGAAAAATTAAAATTATATATATTAATTTTATTTAAAATATTTTTAATAATGGTATCTTGTGACTTATTAACCATCCTAATGAAGTTGACTTTGTTTTTTTGCTTGCTAATCTATACACCCTATAGGTTTTGCTTTGGTTTGGGAATTTTCATACAATCTAGTTGGATATATTGGTTACAAATGATTTTTATTCCATAATAAAATTATATCCATTATCTTTTTTAATGTTTAATTATGTTTTTATTAGAAAAATAGAATAGGTTGCAAGAGGAAGGACTTTTTTGTGCAACAGGTAGTTTTTCACCATGTTCAAGATTTTCATGCTTTGACAATGGTTCTAAGGAGTTGTGATAATTTAATTATCATGTTTAAAATTTTATTTTGATCTCATTTCATATAAATTTAATTCTCTAAATTAATCTCCATGAAAGTATAGTCATTGAGTGCAATATAGTCAGTCGGCTCTATGACTGTCACACACAGTCAGCCAAGAGCTCTCATGGAGGATTCAATATTGAAAAGGAAGTGTGAAATATTATTTTGATTTTTGAATCATGTTTATGTCTCATTTAAACACCATGAGGATAAATAAATTTACATGGAGGTCAGGTTTATTGAGTATATTAAACATTTCATGTTTTGCTACATATACAACTCAGAATTCTTACCTACAGATGTTGTCATGAAGAAAATCATGTTGGAAGAAGAATACCTAAGATGAACAAGGAACTAAGGAGAAATTACAGTATATTTTAAATAATTTAAATAATACAAGATATATTTTAATTTCAAATGTATTACACACTATCTATGGTTGTACTCACTACATGCTAACAAGAAAATGTGCATCTACAGGTGATAATACAAAGAGTTAGGATGTCATATGGGAGTTTTGAATCAAGTGTTCAAACCAATTTTTGAATATTATTGGGTTTAAAATATTATTATAGACCCATTAGATTTTATATGTTGTAAATATAATTTTGGATAACCTTCAAGAGGTCAAATGACTAATTCAGAGTGTTTATCCCCAAAAATGCAAAATAAAGCACTTGATGGTTTTGTTGATGTCATATGAGGAAGTGTCATAAAGTATTGAGACATATAATTGAATAATACTTGTATAATTTATAAATTATAGGAATTACACAACGTTTTAAGGGATGAGGAGAAATGGATATTGGTTTTTTGGAGGCCCAAAGTTGTGCTTTTATGCACTAAATCTAGGCAACATTATCTATAGTTTTGAATCAAGAAGAGACCTTTCCATCCAAAATAGAAAACCTAAAATATGCCATAAAATTTAATATTTATAAATATTTAAAATTAAATTCATGATAAAAATTATCATTTTAATAGGTGTATATGAACTTTTTGACAACCTAATTTACACCTACATGTGTCTATTTCTTCAACTATGCACCTATAGCCAGGGGTCAAATCTCATATCACCCTTAGAGGTCGACTTAAGAATGAATATATAAACTTGGTCAAATTTAATATGAATTTAAATATCATAATATTACATATAAAGGAACATGGCACAAATTCCAATGTGAAACCATCACTTGCAGGCTCTTTTTGGTCAAAATAGTCATCTACAGTTTGATTATGATGTAACTATGAGAGGAAGCATGTGGATAAGACATTAGTAGGTATATAAATGTATTTTATAGAGTTAAAAATAATATTAAATTATCTCAAAATTATATATTAATTACTATATCATAGATAAAATTCCAAAACACAAGGTGTCATCTACAGGTAGACCCATGTTCTGCCTCAACACAGTCAGTTTAACTATATGTAATAATGGGCTTAAAAGTGATGTTGTGAGGCTTATATTGCATAGGAACTAAGAAAATGGGTCAAAAAAAAATTTAAGTGACAATATTAAATCCTAAATAATCCTATTAACATTTCCTCTAAGGTAGTATTATGCAGGAAACCCTCCAAAACAAGAATTTAGTCAAGAATTTATGCACAAAGTTTATGAGTCCAAAGTGCATGAAAAGGATACATGGAGAGTTAAAGTGATGAAACAAACATATAATTCCTTCATGATGATAATTAAAATCTATTGAATCTCTTTTAAATGTAAAATGATGCAAAAAGGGGCTCTAATGATGCATAACACAATCCACTTGAGAGAGGTCTGCACACAGTCTGCCTCTAACCAGTCTGTCTTGAAGTATTAAAGAATTTGGGAGGTAAAATAATATTACCAAGGGATAAAAATTGGTACATAAAATAATTATGTGATTTAGAAACCCATGAAACAATTTTTTTGTCTAGACAAATAGTGGAAGTACCCTATGTTTTATCTCAAATAGAGGGTACTTCCCCCTATGCATAGACTATTAGTTTAGGTGAAGGAGGGTGATAAGGTGTGACAAGGACTTGAGTGAAACTTCAAGGAGGTATGAGAGGTTATATTAAATTTAAAAAAAAAACAATATTAAACATGATAATAGTAAATAAACTCAACAAGGTGACTTAGGCTTTCAAACATGTAGGCAAACCTACTAGGGAAGGTTTAGGCCTAAAGCCAAATAGGGGTCTAAATTCATTTAAAACTCTTGGTATGAATATTAAATTATTGTAAAATTTTTTTAGGGTCAATAAAGTTGTGTATAATCTATTCAATTTATGGATAACCATTAGAAAAATCATTTTGGGTTTTAAGGTGTAGACAGGCTTGTTAGGCAGGTTTAGGCCTAGAAAGCAAATGAAGGTTAATTTAACTTATAGAATTTGATGTGCATTATAATAAATTTGGAAATTATTTTTGGATCATATCAGAGGTTTTTAATATTTTATTTTTTAGACAAATCACAAGAAGTTCATTTTTTGAGCCCAAAACCAACTCAGCCATGTAGGAAATAGAAGGAAAAGCTCGACAAGGTAGCTTCAAATGATCACATCTCCATTAATGATATGCATGGGAATATAATAAGTTAAATTATGTTGATTAAGGTATTTAAATATGCATTTGTGTAATTATTTTGAAAATCCAACGTCCCAGCTTTATGAATAAAACTTAAGAGGTCACAACACTCAAAAACCTTGTTAAAACCTTACAAGGACCCAATTAGAGAAATGAAGCTATAAATGAATCAAAATGGACCATTTTGACCATTAAAGTTATTTAAACTTGTATATAAATCACTCAGGATCCTCCCCATCCTATTAGACTATACAAAATCTATACAAATAGATTACAAACATGGTTTTTTACTATTTTATGCATTGTGAAGGTTCTAGGAACATTCAAGAGATGAAATAAAGTTTGGGGGGAATATTAGTAATTTTTATAACTAAATATGGTGATTTATTTCTTCATAAAAACTCATAATTTTTCAAATAATATCTCTCATCTCAGCCAGTTAAAATTGGCATAGTAACCAAGCTAGTGAGAAGGGTGGAAAACTTTAAGTGAACAAATTTTAAGGTGTGCCTGATGCCTCTAAATAAATGGAGGGTTTTTAAAAATGTAATTCACTACCTCCCATTAATTTTCATGTAAAAATAATGATGTTTTTGAGGCCAAGTATGTAGGGTGTATGAAAGTAATGTTTTTTTACTATAGATGGTTATGACTCATCTCCAAAAGTTTCTAAAGGATCAGGACTACAACCAATGCCTAAAAAGGCATGTTTAAAATCCTTCCCCTTATTTCCAATCATTATAAATATCACTAATAATTTTTGGGATGTTCAAATAGATTCAAATTATGAAGGCAATTTTTTGAGCTAGAATGAGAACTTTCATGACACTTTTCATGAGTTTCATGACTTGGGGCGACATTTGTGCTTCCTGACCTTGCATAGTTCATTGAAAATCCTTTCCCATACATAATTAAATCCTTTTCTTATCTTTACAAGTTTCCTTGTGCCCTTATGCTTCTCTCTTCTCCTCTCTCTCTCAAGTTTTATAATAACTAGCCATTTTGGCCATTGTAACTTATGCTCCACTTGAGTATGGTGAAGCCCTACTTATTTACATACCATTTGATCAATAAAAATACTAATTTTTTACCTCTTCATTATTTTTCATAGTGTTTTTTACTTGAATTATTGATCTTGCTTAGTGATAACTATGATTTACATAGCATGTTATCTCATTATTTCACCCTATTTATAGTTGGAAAGTTTCTTCTTGTAGGGCATGCAAAGTGTTCTAGTAAATGTCAAATTTGAGTGAGTTATTATATTCACTAGTTCCATTAAATTCCTCTTGTATATTCCTCCTAACCTAAGCATTCGTCCATAACCTCATAATGTAATATTGATGTGAGAAGATGCAGATTGGAGAAGTGTATGTTTGGTTAGTCCCTTGGTTTCATGTATAACATGCATCTGATTGGAAGTCATCAACTTATTTTGTTTATCACATCCCTTAAGATAGTTTTATTTTATTTTTATCTCTCTATTCACCCCCAAAGTTTAGGTGTAGTAGTGATCTAAAGTGGTACATCAAGGGAGCTAGCCTATCTAGAGATTCACCTCATCCTTAACCTACCCACAAGCCTAGAGGTGTTTTAATTGTGTCACTTGGAGGTTATAAATATCCTAAAAGGGTATAAATCCAAGTGAAAATAGGTAAGATAACACAAAAACCTAAATGTAAACTAGTACACCAAACTTAGGTTTAGAGATACGTCAATATCATAAAAGCTAGTTCAACTTCAATGAGTTGCTACTATAAAATTAGAAGAAAGTCCTTCTAATAAGGAAGGTAATAGTGTGAACTAAGAAAATTAAGATGTGAAAACATTCAAGAATTCCTAGGTATAAAACTAAAACTAAATAGGTATCACAATGCCACCACATGGTAATAGGAGGTACAATAAAATTTGTTGTAGAAGTTAGAGCATAAGCAACATGCTAGATGACCTAAGTTCACAATGATCAAATGATGATGAGTCTATAAACAACCTTCAATCCAAATTGGAAATCATACCCAATTTAACTCAAACTAAGTGAAAATAGTAATTTAATTAACACCTTGGGCCAAAACTTATAAAGGTGAGATTCTGAATTTGAATTAAAAAGTGAAGGACTTAAATATTTTTGGAAAATATTTTAATCTCAAATGGACAACATAATAATGTCATTTAGATAATACAGACAAAATGTTTGAAATGAGGATTTTGAACAAGGAAAAAGACAATTTTGATTTGACCAACATAACACCTCCTTGTTCAAATAAAATGGTGGATAACAAATGTGTTTGGTTGACATGTTTTGTAATTAAACAAGTTTTAGACTCAAATAATGACCAATAAAGTAAAGGAAAAGAAAAATACAACTAAGTAAATCATCCTAAGCCCTAAACTGACAAGGTTGATTTGCATTAATAAAATCTATCTATATGCATGCTCTTGGGAAGATTTTAATCATTAATAAAAAAAATAAAAACACATGGTTTAGTAGGGTTTTTACACCCCATTCTCCCAAGATATTGTATGGTGACATAGACCTTCAGGCTACTCACCCTGCATCAACAATATGTCTATGGTAAGTGGGATTGCTCTAAAATTTAAATTTTTGGCCATCTAGATGGTCCCAAGTGTGATTAACACTAGAGATTCCTCACATCAATTGAGTTCATATGGATTAGATTTTTATGAAAGGGTCTATTCCTTTGCATAGTGATTTCATCTATGTATTACTTAGTGGAATCCCCTAGTTAACTAGACCTGACTTATGTTTTTGTTACAAAAGGAGAGGTTAGCTATTCAACCCCCCCATCTCTTGTAATATGTCTTCCTTGATTTATATACCCTACCATGGATTGGGGTTGAAAAAATGCTAGGAGATGAAACCCTAGATCAAATCTTCCCTAAATAACTCATGAAGAAGCTATGAACTCCCCTTCACAAGCCAAGTTGCATAAAAATAAAATTGAGTGAAAAGACTTTAGAGGTTGATTTCAGATAACCCAAAACATATGGGTTTTGGGGAAAGCCTTGAAAACATTCTTTTCACACCTTGGATAAAGGCACAATTGTAAATAAAAGGTGCTTTTGGTCACCCAAGTTCCCTAAAGGGGATGGGGGGAGATCATACACGCACTCTTCATTTTGTACAAAAACAAACTAGTATAAAACCACACACTTCTAAAAACTTTTCATTTTAAGTGAGTTTTAGTTCTAAGCACCAAAGTGAAGTGTTTGATGAAGTTCTTGGCCCCTTGGCCTTAATTACAAACTTTGAAAAACTTCACAAAATAACTTAACTTAAAAACATCTAGGTTTATTTTAAACACCAAAGGGAAGGTTCAAGACTTAGTCATGCTAAAATTTGTCACATTTCCATGCATGTGACCTAAAAATATTAAAGGGTTTCTTTCTACTTTAAAGAACAATTGTCAATGAAATAAGCAAGTTTTGAAAACTTGCTCTTGGGTTATCTATTTTTCTTACATGAAGACTGACATCAGTCAATAGTGATCGATGTTGGTTACAACAATACTGATTCTAGTCATGAATTAACTAATTCCAATCGATAAATATTGATGCCAATTACCTATGAAACCTTGGCAAAAAATGTTTTGTCAAAAAAAATTTGATAGCCCAAGGTTAGTATAAAATCTCCAACAAAGCTATAGATCATGCAAATAATGTTTAGACAAAGACTTAAAAATCCAAAATAACTTGTAATTTTGAATAAATATCTAAAATGTGATTTTTCCACCATGTTATACACTATATCAGAATCAATACTAGTTAGCTGAGACTGATGTTGATTACACAGAACTAATATTGGTCACTGTGTGACCTGTGTATCAATAAAAAATCTAACATGGGAAAATAATGATAAAATTTTGATTTTTAAGGAATTTTTAGATTTTATAACAATTTCAAAGTGTTATCCTTGCTTGAATTGGATGTGTGGTCCCACTACGTATGCCAAGATGTAGAGATGGATTACAAATATAGTTAGATCAAGCATTAGTCAAGAAAACTCAAGAAAAATGCATAAGAACATAAAAATCTAATCCAACTCTTTCGATGGGGTTTGCAAAATGACAATTAAGAGATAATGAAATAAATCATACACAATACCTTCCCAAGAGCATCCCATCACCCAAATGTGGCTCAAAACATGATTTTCCCCTTGATTTAGTGCTCAAGTGTTCATCAATGATACAACGCAAAACTCATCCATCATCTCTTCATCACCAATGAAACTAGGTTCATTATAAGAAATCAAATGTATGCCTATCACTAACGTTATCCTATTATAAATTAAGCATAATGAACACCACACACAAATGACTTATGGATACAATTTTGAATAATAATTTTACACAAATGAAGCTTTAAAATGATGGTCTTGGCCCTCCTATTTATAGATTATTGAATTTGATTAGGACCAACCATGACCATCAATTTTGAGATCAAAATGTGTGGCCATGAATTAATCCAATTTTATAGATAATATCCATAAATAACCTCATAAATATTTGTAAGGGGCATTAAAGAGGCATGGGAAGCCTTAAACGTGATATTTGTTACATTTATGGCTTATAGATGCCACCCCACAAATGATGTCTTAATGATTTAGATATTAATAATCAATTTCCAATTAAAAGATATTCAATAAATTCCATGAATTTTCCACTTAAGCTCTTGATTTGGATTAATTTTCCTAAGTGAGATTAATCAATTTTATGTAATTCTTTTGAAATTGGTTACACATAATTAATCAAACTGGTCAGAATGTCATATTATTGGGTTATAATTTTATTGGAGAGGAATTAGAAGGTGATGTTAGTTGTATATGGACCAATACCCCATATAAGATGTTATCAACATAGGATAACAACATGCACATGCCATGTACTTTCCAATTAAAAGAAAAGAGTGATCTAGAGCATCAAAATGCATTTTCATCATTTTCACTCAAAATGATTTGAGAAAAGTTAATAATAACATAAAATTCATTTCCCCATTTAGGGATACATTAGCCTAAATTGACACTTATATATGAAAAGCTTAAACCATTTAGTAGGTTTAAGTGATTTTGGACTAATTTGTGCATTTTCACAAATTTTGAGTAAGATTGAAAATTTTAACACAATGGTGTTAGGAATTGGATGTCTACAAAAACCAAACTAAAAGATAAGAGACAAGTATCCACTAATGAATTGATTTGATAATTCATAGTGTCTACTACATCTATGGATTTTTATGAGAACAAGCTCATTAAATTATGCTTAAGCACTGGCTGAGGTTACTCATAAAATGATGAGAACATTGGCTAAGGTTTCTCATAAAATAGAAAGAGCATGGGCTAAGGTTTCTTGAAAAATGTTGAGACTAAGTTACTTTAAAAATGATGAGATTTTGGGCTAAGGTTTCTCAAAAAATGGTGAGAGCATTCAAATAAGGGTGGATGAGATGACTTCAAAAAATATTGAGCATTGCCTAATACTCCAAATGGACCTCAAGCCACTATAGGTCCACCTATAGTGTTTAAAGCTAGTAAATGCTTCAATTTTTTTGGTGTTTTCAGTATCTCAACTCAATATAAAATAATGAGATACAATGTGACCTAACTCAAAAAATAGTCAGAGCATGGCTTAGGGTGCTCACAAAATGGTGAGATCATTCAAACTTAAAATTAATTGTAGGACGATGAGAGCATGGCAAAGGGGTGACTGAACTAATCTCAACATAAATTATGTTGCCTACATAGTCCTAACTAGGACATAAAGTCATTTTAATTATGCCTACACAAAAGGCATTTGACTAAGTACCATCAAGTTTAGGTATAAGCAAACAAAAAGGTAATGGCAATAGTGATATCAAGGTGATGCGATAATTAATGTTAAAGGAGTTGTTCCTAATTTAATCATAGGTGGTTATAATTAAGAAATAATGGTAAGGGTCAGTGATACTAATTTACCCATATGTGGTTATAATTATTATCATGAGCATAGAATGTAATAACAAATGAGAGATGCAATTTCTAATACCATTGTGATACTGCTTTCATATACTTTGACTCAAAAGTTTGATTATGAAACAAATGACTGAATTGAATCTATCATCAACCATTGAACATGTCTAAAGTACAAATGAGTCAGAATCAAGGCTAAAAATGATATTTGGGGATAGGTAAAAATAACTAGTTGGATTTACGCTACGGGCATGGTGGAATTGTAAAAGGTTATGGTAAAAATAATGGGTATAATGTGGCATAACTTAAACAATACTTGTATATAATAATTTGAGTCCCTCAAGTGTAAAATTTTTTGAGGTGCATTATGTTCGTTGGTTTAACAAGTTCATCTCATTCTAGCATTGTGAGCATGTATGATCCAAAATTGTAGTTAGCAATAACTACATAAGGCCCTAACCAATTAGGTTAGAACTTTCCTTTCCTCTTTGTCTCAACATTGACATTTTTTTTATTTTCTTTTAATACAAGATCACTAAGCTCAAATTCTCAATGCTTAATATGTCAATTATATTGGTCTTATAATATATTTTTATAAACCTAAAGGTTATTAAAGGTAGCCATACACTTTCCATCTAGTAATTCTAGCTCTTGAAAGTGAGTTACTCTATAGTCTTCGTCATAAATGATGTATTGTAGCAAAATCTAGAGAGAAGGCAACTCAATCTCAATAATAAGAATGACGTTAGTGAGGTAAACAAGGGAATATGGGGTAGCTCATATTAGATTATTGAATGTGGTATAATAGGCCTAGATGGCGTTAAAAAGTTTAAAGTGCTAATTACAATGTGCATTATTCACACTCTTCTTTAAAATATTAACAATGGTTTTCTTAGAAGCCTTAGCTTGATCATTTCCTTGTAGGTAGTAGTTAGTAGAGGAATGTTATTTGGTATGGTATTGGGTACAAAGTGCTTTCACATATTTATTTTTAAATGATACACCATTATCAGATATAATGTCATAGGGTATACCATAATGGAAAATGAGATGGTTAAATATGAATTTGGATATATGCTTACGAATTATGTAAGTGAGGTAAATTGCTTCCACCCACTTAGTGAAATATTTGGTAGTAGTTAGGATATGTTTATGGCCATAGGAGTATGTAGGATTAATCTTTCCTAAGAGGTTAAGTCCCCAAGTTGAGAATAGACATGGTGTTGTAAGTGGTTTGAGAATCTTGGCTGAGCATGAAACATATTATCATGCTTCTGACACTTTACACACCTCTTCACATATGTAGTTGCAACTATTTCCATATTTGACCAGTAATAACTAGTATGCAATATTTTTTTGGCTAAGATTATCCACTAGTGTGGGCTTCACACACTCCATCAAATTCCATCAAATTTAATCCATATTCTATCTAAGGTAAATAATGAATTAGAGTTCCATCATAGATTTTACAATATAGGTGTTGGTGTTTTATATTCGCACCCTAGCTGAGTAAGGGGATTATTCAAATTTTCCTACTCAAATCTAGTCCAACATGGGACTGATCCTAGGTTTTGGGTATCATAATAATGGATTAGACCTCTAGAGAAGGCTAACTTCCTTTTGGATATATCACCTAAACTAGACCTAATCTAACACTTGCTTGAAAAAGAGATAGAGAGATACAATAATATATGAAATCATGAAAAATGGCTGATGTAACAATAATTACAACACTTATACTTTACATAAGACACACTATGACACACATTCAAAACCAAAGAAGATCAGTCCCACATGAGTACTTCACAATAAGGCATGCATAATTATTTAAACTAAAATGAGAGG
The DNA here is from genome assembly GCA_037957365.1 of Torreya grandis. Classification (NCBI taxonomy): domain Eukaryota; kingdom Viridiplantae; phylum Streptophyta; class Pinopsida; order Cupressales; family Taxaceae; genus Torreya; species Torreya grandis. The sequence goes on along the minus strand of JARHVA010005594.1, from coordinate 717,631 downwards.
GAAAATATAAACTTACAAGCTAAACAAAAAAATATAAATTGCACTTATAATGACCTGTGGGAACTACCAAGCTCTTTATGAAGGTGAGAAAACTTAGACATAGACAAGGAGCATACATTCACTTAACTATAATAAATAAATTCATAGAACACACTTTAATATAGCTTACAAAATGATGGAATTCAGTCTTTATTGCTTCAAAAGGTGTTACAATACAAATTTTGGCATACCATAAGCAAGCCAAAGCATAAGAGTTTATTTCTCTAAATATTTCTAGATATTTCTTTCTAAAAAACTTTCAGAGAGAGTTACATGTGGTAGAGGTTGGAACATATATAGAAAGAGGAAGAGAGAGGGGGAACTATGATGTATTAGCATAAGTTTAATGATGTTGACTCATAACATTATCAACAAGGAACAAATATTGTAAAAGAATTAAATGCTATTTTTCCCTATACATCCACCCAGTGTCCTTTTTGGAACTCTTTTTCATTATCTATCTAATTTGCTGATGACGACCATGTCTTCAAATTGATAGAATTATGCCACATTTTCTTTGGGTGGCCCTCGATACCTTTTTGTCAAAAATGTGACCCTAATGATATGTGAGATACCCCTATATGATCAATTTTATGTCTATATTTTGCTCCAATATCAAACGCAGCTCTATTATAGGTGAAAACCAATCTAATTATTGGTTTTCACACAGTTACAATATCTATTAAAACTTGAAAACTATTTGACCTTGCTTAAAAATCACTATTCCATATTGAAACTCTATATTAGGCCATAAGAGACCTATTATACATTGAAAACCTATAATATCCAACGAGGATCCTTCATCTAAAATCAATGAACATGTCAATGAAATGACCCTGCAATAGGGTTGATGGACTCCAAGTTATTGACTAGAGGTCTTGTTTAACTTCAATGGTGATGAAGCCTTATCCTTAAACATCTTTCTTATATGACTATGTCTAATCCATGGTGTTTTATTGATTTTTAATGGTGGTGAGATGATCCCTACAAGATTTTATTTACCTAGGTTGAAGACTAGTTCATCGACCTTCAATCAAATCTCTTTAAATTTTTTTGATGTTCATTGGTTGTCGATTGCCAACTTGGACCATTTACATTATGGCCAACTATTTTTATTTGTATTGGTCCTAAAGATACACTAAATTATTTAAATCCTTACACATCATTATATCTAAATGTATGAATGCATGTGAGTCCTTTATTTCTTACCATCCAATATCCTTTGACATTTTGACTTGATCTCACACCATCGATCTAAATGTATGAAATCGCATGCACCATATATCTCATTGGGCCTAGTTTACTATCAATTCATATGCACCATCAGATATTAGTAAAAATGAACATTGATCTATGCTTAAACCCACCTTTTTTTAGTGAATACATACCATTATATCTTAGTTCGATGAACTTGCACTGTTAGATCATGTCCAACTTGTAGCTTTTTAAGGGATTTTAACCTGGGGACCTTTAAACTTGTTTGAATCTATCATAAACCATTAGATCAATCATGTCCGTATTTGACCTCATGCATAACATTAGATTTTAATCAAATTTAAACCTTTTAAGGACCTTTTAAACCCAAAAATTCACTTTATGGATCCTAAATTTGACGTCTACATGAACATCTTGTTCTCCAAGTTCAACTTTGAATGCTCATAACTTGAGCAAGAAAGATCGCATAAACATGAAAATTTTAGAGGATGATCTTGGCATGGAAAAACTCCATATCACTGTAATATTTTGGCTTACATTTACTTTTGAGGTACACTTATAAAATGCACAAGTTAGCTAGTCCATTCATTTTTTGCATGACATCCTAGTGATGGTCTGGCCTTAAACTATTGGTGTTCTAGATTTGTACCCTAGCTGAGTAAAGGGATTATTCAAATCTTCCTACTAAAATCTATTCCAACATGGGATTGATCCTAGGCTATGGGTATCTTAATAATATATCATCCCTCTAGAGAAGGTTGACTTCCTTTTAGATCTATCACCTAAACTAGACCTAATCTAACACTTGCATAGAAAAGAGATAGAGAGATACAAAAATATATGAAAGCATAAAAAATGAGTGGTGCACCAATAATTAGAATACTTATACTTTACACAAGACACACTATGAGACACATTCAAGACCAAATAAGATCAATCCCATATGAGTACTTCACAATAAGGCATGAATCAATTATTTAGACTAGCATGAGAGGAAAAATATCCACTTTCAAGATGAACAACAAACTATAAAGTGCACTTATAATGACCTATGAGAACTACCAATATCTTTATAAAGGTGAAAAAACTTAGACATAGACAAGGAATGTACATTCACTTAACTAAAGTACATGAATTCATAGAACACACTTCAATCTAGCTTGAAAAATGATGGAATTTAGTCTTTATTGCATCAAAAGGTGTTACAGTGCAAATTTTGGCATACCCTAAGAAATACAAATCATAAGAGTCTATTTATCTAAAACTTTCTAGAGATTTCTTTCTCAAAAACTTTCATAGAGAGTTACATTTGGTAGAATTTGGAACATATATAGAAAGAGGAAGAGAGAGGGGTAATTATGATATATTAGCACAAGTTTGAGAATGTTGACTCATGAGCTTAATAATAAGGAAAAAATCTTGTAAAAGAATTGAATGTTATTTTTCCTTATCCATCCACCTAGTGTCCTCCTTAGAAATCTATGCCATTATCTATTTGATCTCTTGATGAGGACCATGTCTTAGAATTGATAGAATTGTGGCATATTTACTTTATGTAGCCCTCAGTACCTATTTGTTGAAAATGTGACCCTAATGATAGGTGAGACACCCATCTATGATCACATCTATGTCTGTATTTACTCTAATATTAAACACATGTCCAAAATAAGTGAAAACCAATCTAATTATTGGTTTTCACACAGTTTTAATATCTATGAAACCCTACAAATTGATTGACCTTGCTTCACAATCACTAGTCCATATTTGAACTTTGTATTAGGCCATAAGAGACTTATTATGCATTAAAAACCTATAAGAGCTAACAAGGATCCTTCATCTAAAAGAAATGAACATGTTAATGGAATGACCTTACAACAAGGTTGATAAGTTCCAAGTTATTGACCAAAGGTCCTGTTTAACTTCAATAGTGATAGAGCCATGTCCTTAACCATATTTCATGTATGACTATGTATACTCCATGGTGTTATATCAAGATTTAATGGTGGTGGGATAACCCCTACAATATTTTATTTACATGGGTTGAATATTGGTTTAGAAACCTTCAATTGAAGATCTTTAGATTTGTTTGATGTTCATTAGTTGTCGATTTTGATGTTCATTAGTTGTCGATTGCCAACTTAGACCATTTACATTATATCCAACTATATTTATTCTTATTGATCTTGAAGATATGTTGACTTATTTCAATCCTTAAAAATCATTATATCTAAATGTATGAATGTACATGATTCCTTGATTTCCAACCAACCAAGATCCTTTGAAATTTTTACTTGATCTTGTACTGTCGATCTAAATGTATGAGCTCATGTTTACCATGAATCTCATTAGGCTCACTTTCCTATTAGTTATTATACATTTTTATATAATTTGTAAAAATGAATGAATATCATTGATATAGGTTTGGACCCACCTTTTGTTAGTGAACACACATCATTATATCTCAGCTCGATGAACTCATACTATTAGATCATGTCCAACTTGTAGCTTTTTAAAGGATTTTAACCTAAGGACTTTTTGACTTATTTGACTCTAGTTTAAACCATTAGATCAATTATGTAAGTATATGAGCTCACATGGACTATTATATTTTAATCAAATTTAAACCTTTTAAGAATGGATTTTTTGAACCCAAACTATCATTTTATGGATCTTAAACTTGACACTTGCACAAGCGTCTCATTTTACAAGCCTATCTTTAAACACTTAGATATTGAGGTAGAAAGCTTACATGGACATTAAATTTACAGAGCATGTCATCAGCATAAGGGACTTCACGGCACTATAACTATTTGGCTCATGAGAGTTCTTGAGGTGAATTTATTATTTACACAAGTGAACTGGTCCATTTTTTTTGGATGACATCCTATTGATGATATGGTTCTTTCAACTTGCATAGTACATCATTTTCTTAATTATTTAAAGGAACTGATGATCTTTTAAGGTTTGTACAACCTGTTTCATGATCCTAAATGCTTTGGACACCATAAAATCTATTTGGACCCTTTATTTGCAATTGTAGACCTATCCCTTGAAGATTAATTGGATCACACTTTAAGCCTTCCTAAAGTGTTTTATAATATTTTTAAAAGATAAATGATCTCCAATTAAGGTCTATCTACTCCTTGTGACATTAGGTCACTCTTCAATTAGGGTATTTCTTGGCTTTTATACTCTCGAACTATGCACATTTTTGGTATGTAGACCAAATTTGGTCAACATCTTTGGTGACTTGGCTGGGTAGCATGCTTGATATGCTTGAGAATTCATACCATCTCTATGAACCTTGGACCATTTACATTGATTTTAAGATATCCTCTTGATTTGCAAATACAAATAATTCCAATAAATAGGGAAAGAAATAAACATTAAAGGGAAAATAACCTAATAAAATAAATACAACTAATCTAATAAATAATTGTGCAAACAAAGCACTTATTTGGGAGAAAATAAAAGAAACTAATGTGTCAGAACAACACCTAGAGAGAATCAAGATCAAATAAATATGTATAGGGAACTTATCTTTCTTAATAGTAGTGCTTGAGATGTATCCCATTGACTAGGATATAAATCTCTTCACCATTCATCCTTGTGAGTTAGAAAGCATTGTAAGATTTGTAGCTAGAGATTGTGTATGGACCACTCTAGAGAGAGTCAAATTTTGTGTGCCTTCTTAGATTATCTCTATCCTCATCTCACTTGAGGACCAAATCTCCTTTTTGAAATTTTTGTGAAGAAGCTCCTTTGTCAAAAGATATTTTTACCATTGCTTGATGGGCCTCCATAGCCAACATGGACTGATGTCTTGTCTCTTCTAGCTCCATAAGCTTAGCATATCTAATTTCCATTGGCTCATTTTCCAAAATATCAAGTTGATTTATTAATTCTAAATTAGGGAATTTAATAGAAATAGGCATTCTTGCTTCCTTACCATATACTAGCTTGTGTGGAGAATTGGTTATTGACCTTTTTAAGGTGATCCTATCAGCCCATAGAGTTGACTTAAATTTGAGATGCCATGACCTATGATTATCTTCAATATTCCTTCTAATGATCTTCAACAAGTTCTTGTTAGTGGACTCAACAAGGCCATTGCCTTATGGATAATATTTTGATAAAGTACTAATAAATACACTATGTTGAACTACCCATGAGCTAATCTTAGACCCCACAAATTCCATAGCATTATTAGAAATAATAGTTGAAGGTACTCCAAATATAGTAAGCAAACCTTCATAAAAGTCCAAAACATTGGTTTCATTGGATTATTTTAATACTACTACTTCTATACATTTAGTAAAATAATCTATGGTAGTTAGGATCCACTAATGTCATGAGCTTGAAGGGGGGTTAATGAGATTACTAAAGTCCAATCCCCATTAGACAAATGGTTTATTCACTAAAATTGGTTAGAGAGGTAAGGTTGCAAGCTTCACCTTTCCAACAAACATGGCACATTGTCTGCATTTCCTAGTCCATACATGACAATCACCAAATAAAATGGCTAATAGTACCCACCTCTCATGATCTTTTGGGTTGTGATCCTTGATTAATAATGTCCTCTACCATGTCCATCATGGAACTAATCAATCAACCTCTATGTTTTACATGGATCTATGCATCTTAGCAATGTGCCATTGATATCCTTTTTGAACAAAACATTATCAACAAGAAGAAAATGATTCAATTATAATCTAAAATAGCTCCTTTTTGGAGGGATTAGAGGATAAGGATAAAAATTAGCTTGTATGTATCTTACCATATCTTGGAACTAGCTAGAAGATGAGGTCTAATCATTTATAACTTCTTCATCATTTGACACCATAACCATCACATTGGCCTCTTGCAAGTCTTGGGCTGAATGTTTACAAAGTCCTTTTCTTCTAACCAGCATTGTGACTTTGATCTCAATATCATATTCCATGACCTTGGTTATCCAACCAACTCTCTTATCATTTATATCCTTGTTCAATAGGAAATCCTTGACACTTGGATGTGCAACCATCAAATATATCTTATTATTGGATAAAAGTACCTAAATATTTTAAGAGATCTTATAATTGAAAGTAAACACTTCTCAATAAAATAATACCTTGTTTCATATTCTTCTAAGCCTTGACTGAAAAAGGCTATTGGCTTCTCTAAAGTTTCTAGATTTTGCTACATGAGGATACCTAAAATAGTGTCAATGTTAGCATAGGTATATAAGAAGATATCCTTGGTGAAATCAGGGTTCATGAGTGTAAGAGCATTGGCTATAGATTTCTTGATCTCTTCAAAACTTCTTACTCCTTGTTTGGACCAACTAAAATTCTGACCCTTCTTTAGCATGACTATGAGTGGCCTAGCTAAAGTAGCAAAATTTAAAACATATCTCCTTATTAAATTAATCTTGTCTAAGAGTATTTATGAGGATTTTTCATGTTTAGGCAAGGAAAGTACAATAATTGAGTCTATTTTATCAGGATCTATGCTTATACCATGTTTTAAAATTACATGTCCAAGAAGCCTACCTTCATGAATAAAGAAAACACATTTTTTTGGATTCAATGACACTCCATATTACGTATACCATTCAAACACTTATCTGAGATGAATCATATGCTCGTCTACACTATTAGAGAATATTTTTATGTCATCTAAATAAAAAATGTATAAACTTGTTAAGGAGACCCTAAAATTCCATGTCCATAGCCTTATGAAAAGTGGTTCCAACATTAGATAAAACAAAAGACATCTTTATGTATGCAAAGGTCCCCCACTTTGTGGTGAAGGATATTTTCAATTGGTCTTCATATTTAACCAAAATTTGGTTGTAACCATTATAGCCATCCGAATAGGAGAACCTTTCTGAATTTGTTCCATTGATGGTAATGGATAGTGGTATTTAAGAGAGGCCTTGTTCAAGTGACATAAGTCAACACATAGTCTTATTTCACCATTCTTTTTTCATACTGGAACAATGTTTTCCACCCAATTTGAATGCTTAATTGAAAATATTATAGCTAACTCAATAACCTTATGTAGCTCAGCTCTCATCAAAGGTTCAAGTTTTGAGTTAATAAGCCTTTGTCTTTATCTGACCGGTCTAGTCTCATCTTTTAATTCAATGGTATGTTGAGATAAAAATGGATCAAATACTTTAATATCATTGTATTTCCATGCAAAGACATCTACAAAACTTGAACATAACTCAATAAAATTTTCCTTCTTTGAGGATGTGCAAGCTTTTCCCAGCTTTAAACTCTTACCAGTTGTAAAATCTACATTTGTATAGTGTTCTTCCTTGGTTGATAAAGAATTTTTTTTTCTCAATTCATCATCTCTACTGAATATGTTTTCAAGGGTGACCAACCCTTTAGGAAACTTATTTGTATTTAAGTGCTTTTCTTGGTTCCTTGAGGATAATTCAAATTCCTCTTGGAAGAACCTAACAATATGATTATCATCTTTAAATACTTACCAATTATCGTGGTTGTTTGGGTAAAAAGGCCTTACAATAAATTTTATGTGTGATTGAATCTTTTCATTATTTATGTCATCTGGGATACTGAATTATGACCCAATGGTAGTTAACCTATTTACATGCTTGTTTTTATTTCTTGATATGGCTTTAATATTGAAATATTGAAAGTCTTAAACTAAGTCCCATACTCTATGCATATAGGACCTAAATAGTGGGTTAGTGCATACATTAAGTCCTCTTGGTGAACTACTAGTTCACTATCACCAAAGACTTGTAAGGTACTGACCTTCATCTTTCTTACCCATTACAAGCCATACACTATCGCTTCATATTTATTAACATTACTAGAACAACTAAACTAAAACTTAAGAGAAGAGAAATACCTTTATTATCTAGATAAATTAACATCATTCTAGCCCTAGTGCCATGTTTGTTCCTAGATACATTAGAGTATAGTTGCCATATGCCATCACTAGGCTGATCATCTTTCAATAATACTAGAATTGGTGCATCATTTTCATGAAGATAATAGACACCAAGTCCTTATTCTTAAATTGACTTGTAGGGATTATGATCATGAAAATTTTAGGCCCATTCATCAAGGAAAATATATATAACTCCATCTTAAGGTGATTCAATTTCCACTCCACTATTTTATAGTATTTTGTCTAATATAAGACAATTGGAGTTCACCATACTTGGCATATATACCTCCAAATGAAATATTAAAATAAGTTCAAAATGTATTATCACCTTAGTACCATACATAGTCTTAAACATGAAATAAGTCTAATCAATAGACAAATATCCTCTAATCTTTTAAGTAATGTCTTTTGACAGACACATGGAAAAATAGAGAGGCAAGTCCACTACTACTACATCTTGATGAATGGTTATATTGGGGGAATCATATAATGTCAAATTCAGATCCTTTATTATTCATACTAACTTTGTTGGTGACCCACCCAATTTTAATACTCCTTTTTTATTTGGCTCATAGACAAGACCAAGCTTGTCTATAATTTGCTTAGGCATGACAGTACTATTAGCTCCACTATCTACCATACAATTGTGGATTAAATAGTCACATACTATCAAAGAGAGATAAAAGGTAGGGGTTTTATTTTATTTTACATTGGTTTTTTCCACCTTTTTCATGTTATATACCTATTGATTAGGTTTATTGATTTTTTGGTTTGAATTGGTCAAGATAGCTCCTTGTTTCTTAACTAATTCTTTAGATACCTCAAAATCTAAAAGATCTAAAATGAGAATGTCATTTTGACCTAGAAGGGAAAGTTAATCCCACATGATAATTCTAAAATTTTATTTCTTAATTTTATATATTATGCTAAATTATGTTCCACTAGCCTTTGGCTGCAACTTTTAAGCCACTAGTTGTTCATGGACCAGAGGTACTTGAGGGACCTTCTTAGCCTCTACATTTTAGTTCTTATGTGCTATAAGAACAACAAATTGATCTTTGAAACTTTTGGGAATAATGTTAGGAACACTATAATTATTTATCACATCTTGAGTTTCATCAAGTTCTCTTATTTTAGCTCTAATCAAAGTTGAAACTTGACCATTTATGTTACTAGTTTCACCAACTTGATCGCATGTAATATGATCATCCAATTACCAATTCACATAGATGACATCAAGATACCCTAGAGCTTGTTGAGATTCTCCTTAGAATGCCATATTCATGTTTTGATATTAACCACCTTAAAGAGAGAGCTCTTCTTATGTCATTTGTCACATAGTAATATCTTGTGATACCAAGGCTTGCTTTTGGATGTCATTTGGATTAAAAGGATGATAAATTTAATCTTGAATCAAGTTATTTTGAGTAATAATAAATTTTTAACTATAAGGTACCTTAGGATCAATGGCTACATATGGCTTAGTTTGGGTTATGGCTCTTTAATTTTGATAAGTCTGTCTATTGTCCTTGAAACTTTTTTAAGGAGGTCTTTGGTTATTGAAGGATTTCTAAGTTTTCTAGTTTTGCTTATGATAAGGTCTACCTTGGTACTTATATCTTTTGAGTTGGATAATCTCATTTTAAAAATCTTGTAACATGTTTTTTAGATCTCCAATCTCACTAGCCTGATTAGAAGGGGGATACAATTTGGGCTTTTCGAGATGGAATAGGAGCTATAGATGGAATCTAAGGAAATTAAGGAGGAATAGGTTGAAATTATAGGTATATGGGAATTAAAGGCCTTAGAGAAAGTTTACCATCTTGTATTAGTCTATTTTCTATTCTTGTTTCAAGTTCATAGGAATTTGGCAAAGTATTACCACCCATAGACTATATCATGACACTAATATCATAATTGAGGTCCTTTAAATAATATAATAATGCATAATTTGGAGATGGTCTAACCAATGCGTAGATTTTATTCCATGTATTTTATAATCTAAGGTTAAAATCATACATGAAATCATGAGGGTACCTTTGTATGGTAGTCAATTGTTCAACCAATGATAGGTGATAAGATTTATATTCAAACTATCTAACTAAGGTTGCACCTAAGTCATCCCAAGTAAATGGAGTTCAAAGGAAGATTCCTATACCAATGTAATTATTTTCCCTTGAAGGAAGTAGCAAGTATTCTGATAGCCACATTATCTTGATTAACATTGTGAACCGATTATAGGTTGACAACATCTTGAATATGCTTAATAGTGGTAGTTTTATCCATTCTCTTGAGAATAAAGGGATACTATTTAAGGAATACATAGGGATGTCATCATATTGGGATAAATTTAGGGGAATCTCCTTATTAAATAGAACAAAAACTTGATTATTGATAAAAATTTGGGCAAAAGGGATCTAGCTTATGGGTATAATAAATTGGATTAAAATAATAGGATAATCAATAGATGAATGCTTCTTTGGGTTGTCCTACTGAATCTTGATCTTTTTTAAGAATTATAAGGTAATTCAATGTGTTAAAAAGGATTACCTTTACTTAATGATCTTGTTGTAACCTTTGGCACAAAAGCACTGTCTAGAAGATGATATGAGCTCTATAACTTGAAGGATATTCAACTTTTGATGATGGTAGATGTCTCATATTTTTGTAATTTCTTCTAATCAGTCTTCAAACTTTAATTTTACCAAGGAAACTAAGTCTTACCAGGCATGACAAAATTGTTAGTATTCTAGATTTTCATCTTAGTTGAGTAAGGGGATTGTTTAGATCTTCCTACTCAAATCTAGTCCAACATGGGACTGATCCTAAGCTATAGGTATCATAAAAATGGATTAGACATCCAAAGAAGGTCAACGTCCTTCTAGATCTATCACATAAACTAGACCTAAACTAACCTTTTTGCTTGGAAAAGAGATAGAGAGATACAACAATATATGAAAGCATGAAAAATAGGTGATGCACCAGTAATTGGAACACTTATACTTTGCACAAGACCCACCATAAGACACACTCAAGACCAAATAATATCGATCCCACATGAGTACTTCATAATAAGGCATGAATTAGTTATTTAAACTAGCATGAGAGGGAAAATATCCACTTTCAAGATAAATAAAAAATTCTAAATTGAACCTATAATGACCTATGGGAACTACCAAGCTCTTTATGAATGTGAGAAAACTCAGACATAGACAAGAAACATAAATTTACTTAACTACAATATATGAATTCATAGAGCACACTTCAATCTATCTTATAAAATGATGGAATTTAATATTTATTACATCAAAAGGTGTTACAACTCAAATTTTGTCATAGCCTGAGAAATATAAAGCATAAGAGTCTATTTCTCTAAAAATTTCTAGAGATTTCGTACCAAATTTTTTTTAGAGAGAGTTACATGAGGTATATATAAGATGTAACATATATAGAAAGAGGAAGAGAGAGGGGAAACTGTGATGTATTATCACAAGTTTAAGGATGCTAACTCATGACCTTATCAATAAGGAACAAATATTGTAAAAGAATTGAATGCTCTTTTTCCTTATCTATCCACCCAATGACCTCCTTGGAACTCTATGTCATTATCTATCTGACCTACTAATGAGGACCATGTCTTGGAATTGATAAAATTATGCCACATTTGCTTTGGGTAGCCCTCACTACCTTTTTATAAAAAATGTGACCCTAATGATAGGTGAGACACCCATTCATGATAATTTTTGTGTATCTATTTGATCCAATATAAAACATAGGTCCAATATAGGTGAAAACCAATCTAATTATTAGTTTTTGCATAGTTACAATAACCATGAAAACCTATAAATTACTTGACCTTGTTTCATAATCACTAGTCCATATTTAAAATATATATTAGTCCATAAGAGACCTATTATGCATTAAAAAATTGTAACAACTAATGAATATCCTTCATCTAAAATCAATAAACATTTTAATGGAATGACCCTACAATAGGGTCGATAGGTTCCAAGTTATCAACCAAAGGTCCTATTTAACTTCAAAGGTGACAGAGCCTTGTGCTTAACCATGTTACTTGTATGACTATGTTTTATCCATGATGTTTGACTAAGTTTTAATGGTGGTAATATGACCCCTACAATATTTTATCTACCTAGGTTAAAGACTAGTTCATTGACCTTCAATGGAATCTCTTTAGATTTGCTTGATGTTCATGAGTTATCAGTTGCCCACTCAGACCATTTACATTATACACAACTTTCTTTATTATTATTGATCTCAAAGATACACTAACTTATTTGACTCTTTGTGAATCATTATATTTGAATGTATGAATGCATTTAAGTCCTTGATTTCCTACTATCCATGATCCTTTGACATTTTGACTTGATCTTACACCATTGATCTAAATATATGAGCTCATGTATACTTTAGATATCATTGGGCCCACTTTCCTATTAGTTCTTATGTACCATAAGATCATTGGTAAAAGTGAATTTTGATCATTGATCTAGGCTAAAACCCACCTTTTGTTAGTTAATGCACACCATTAGATCTCATCTCGATGAACCCATACCATTAGATCATGTCCCACTTGTAGTTATTTAAGGGCTTTTAACCCAAGGACATTTTAACTTGTTTAACTCCAATGTGAACCATTAGATCAATTGTGTTAGTATGCAAGATCATGCATATTACTAGATTTTGATCAACATTAAACCTTTTAAGGACCTTTTGAACCCAAATTTTAACTTTATAGATCTTAAATTTGATGTCTACATTAACATCCTATTCTACAGGGTCTAATTTGAATGTTCATAACTTGAGCTAGAAAGCTCACGCATATATAAAACTTTTAGAGGATGAACTTGGCATGAAAAAATCCATGGCACTATAATATTTTGGCTCACATGGTTTTTTTAGGTTCATTTATAAAATTCATAAGTTAGCTGGTCCAATCATTTTTTGCATGATGTCCTAGTGACGATCTAGATTTAAACTTACATAATTCATCCTTTGATCTTTCTTTCAAGGTTCTAATGGATTCTTAATATTCATGCAACCTGGTCCATGATTTTAAATGCTTAGAACATATGAGAACCTACTTGGATCCTCTTCATTTTTCAATTTTAGACCTATTTCAAACCTTTGGTCCACTCATTCCACATGAACTATGCTTAGCTTTTTAAAGCTTGGTATGTGGGTAAAAAATAGCCAACATCTTTGGTGACTCACAAGGGTTGCATGCCTGTTAATGCAAGAGGACCCAGACCATGTTTTCTTGTCTAGTCTATTGGTCATGGATTCTCTTCTTTAGTCCAACACATTGACCTAGATCCAATATTGGCTACCAATCTCATTCTAACCCCTCTTAAAACAATACAAAGAACCAAAAAAGGACAAATCAAGATAGAGTGCCCAAGGCACTTATTGAAGGGAAACTATCCTAGAAAAAAATATGGACAATAAATAAATGTGCTAAAGCAACACTTGGAGGAATTTGAACAATACTATCCTAATATATACAGCTTAAAATTATATGTACCTTTCTTCCTGGATCAAAAGGAAAGTTTGAAAACCTTCTTGCATCATGGGATGAGGAATTGAATGAGACATGTAGCTCTTTGATCGTTTGTCATAATGCCTCATTTTTTTTTCAACTATCAACCTCTTTAACATGATGTTTAATGAGAACTATGTTGCTCCAAATAAGTCAGTTATGTGTATTCAGATAGTCTCAACTTCTTCATATGGCTCCTCAACTATGACCTCCAATAGTGATTTTTACAAGGCATACTTATTTTATTTCCATGGTGCTCTCAATAAGATTGGGTTTATTCTTGGCTGCATGTTCTTTAAGATCATCAAGGATCTCTACATATTCTACCCAATCTTGGTCATTATCCTCCATGGAAAATTCTTTGTTTAACTTCTCAAGCACTTGATCCTCAACTTGAAAAATATCTTCAAGCTCTTTAAAGAGCTTCATTTATAGCTACTAGTCATTATTGTCTTCCATGTCATCCAAAACCACTACTTATTCACTCTTCTCTTCTTGATGTATGATGTCATCAAGATGGTTTTCTTAATGACGTAATGTATCTAAGGGTGATTCAAAACTAGATAGAAGTATTGAGTCATCTCCAATAACTATTTCCTCCACCTGGGTCTTGTGAGACTCTTTTAGGGATGCAACTTCTTGAGGAGTGTCCTGACCTTCATCCTTGATAGTTCACTCCTTTTCATACTTGAGGTGGTCATATTATTTATGATTAGATATGTAACCTTATCCAAATACCTCTTTCATCAAGTCTTTATCATATTCATCATGGATAGCTACAAAAGGGTCTATCATATGTTTTTCCTCATTGAAAAAGGTTAAGTTACCCTTGTGTTCACCAAGGGGGTCCTTATGGTGATCTATTCCTCATAGTCACTCATGACATCTTCTTGATCATTCGTATCTTGGATCTATTCCTCTTCACTTACTTCTTTCAAGATAGGATCCTTTTTGAGAAAGGTTGGGGTAAAATATTGATGCATAGGATCATGGGTTTGAGGTGAAGGGTAAGATGTGATGGGGGAATGATAAGCTTAAAATGGAGTATGAAGTGTGAAGTATGGTTTATGAATGGGTCTACAAATTAATAAAACCTTCTTGTAGATTGAAACCCTAGGAATGGTTAACTATTGAAAGAAATTTTGTAAGGAAAACAAGTTGAGCTAGGAAATATAAGGAGTACCTTATTCTACCAAATCTTCATTTCCTAATGATCTCCTTGAGACTCTTAAATAGTTTAAAACTTCTCTTAAACCTTCACAAATAAATTCTCCTTATTTTGAGAACATATTTGGATAGACCTCTAAGATGGGAAAGCTAGAGGTCTTTCTCTAATCTTCTGATTCTAGTTCTCTTCTTCCTTCCTTGTCTTTAGATGCATCTCTTTGATCTATCTATCTATATTCTCTTGGAACAACTTCTTAAGATGGTTAGTAGCTTCATGAAGATATGGAACATAAGATTATTCTTGAGGTGGGGTGAGAGGGACTTGTATAGGTTTAGATCCTCCTTTAATTTGGGCCTTCAAGTCTAGACTTGCCTTACTTTGCCCACCCCATGACTTCACCACTTGATTCCAGCTTGGGATTTTGGAGGACCTCATAAGGGGTTCTTGGGGAAGGATGGAGTTTTATAAATCAACAATAGGCTATTCAAAAACAATCTCCTTCTTTCATTGACAACTTTTTGAATAGATTTATAGGAAGGAAAGGTATGAGAAACATATAAATAACTTGGCATACTTAAAGGGTCACTTGGAATGGTCTCTTGGGAACGAGTGGGTGGCATATAACAAGGTTGAGGTGGTGTATAGGAAGGCATATAATATTGGTGAGGTTGTACCTAATATTACTCAAGGGCTTTTATCTTATCCTTGATGATTTTAATGTGACCACCTACATCGATCATCTCACCTATGAGATTGTTCTAATTTTCTCTCTCAATAGGTGCCCACTCTTCTTTCACTTGCTACAATGACTCTCTCACATGATATATCTAGTAAATAGGGACACTTTGGCCATAATAATTTTGTGAGCACAATTATATTTCATACTTGTCAAGTCTTAATAAGGTTCACTTAAGCATTGGTATAGATGGCTCATGATAGGGTTGATAGGGAGTAATATTATGATGGGATTTCCATTCATATGGAGTATCAAGGCAATATTCTTGAATATTTGACTGATATAGATCCTTGTATTGCTAGTAAGGATCATGAGGAAGGTAAGAGCCATTACTTTGATAATAAGGATCATGATAAACTTGACAAAGCTCCTTATAGCTTTGAAAAAAATCTTGGTAGGATTGATAAGGCTCATATGGATTATGAGGATCCTACTAGGACTATTGATAAGGAGGTAGATAATAGGGGTATTCACCATATCTATTTATATTAATCTCATATGCCTAATGAGATGAAATAATAGACTAAAATTTTCAATGAGACATACCTAGTCTACACATAACCAAAAGTTTTGATTTAGAGTAGCCATTAGTGCTAACTTACATCCAAAAGTTGATCAGAGTAAAGAAACACTAAGATATTTCCACTCTTTTAGACCTTGGTCCCACTGGGCATGTCAAAATTATTATAGATCTAGATTGCACCCTAGCTAGAAGCAAAAGTGTTCAGGTCTTACTTCCAAATTGAGCTTAACATGGGACTGACCCTAAGATATGGGTATCCTATAATGGTGTTGACCTCTAGGTTTTTTAATGAGGCTAGCTCTTCTGATGCATCATTTAGATCATTTACACTATAAAACCTACTAATTACTATGAAAAAGGGAGAGAGAGATAACATGAAAGGGAAACTTAAGATAAAGATGGTGATGCACCTAAATGATTATTAATCCACTCTACTTGACTATTAAACATTAATGAATCAAGTAAAAGACTAGATCTAGGATTCCAAATATCTATCATATATCAATATTTCATGCAAATGTTCACCAAATGATCAAAAGTTGAGAATAAGTGATGGAGAGATCTAATGCAAGACACTAACCAACTAAATTATCCACATACTAGATCTAATCACAATGGAATTTAAACACTAAACATGACCTACATAACAAGATAACTACTGATTAGGTGTGATCAAGAATTGGTAAGGGAGAATAGCTCTACCACATATGCAAATTAATTGACATAAGCACACTAGATAAGCAAAAACAAATATAAATATAGTCTTCTTTTCATTTCAAGTGGTTACAAGCTCCATATTGGTAGAGTTTAGTCATGCCCAAGAGAAAGAATAGATGAATACCAAATGAGATCCATTTTTTGGCTCGAAATCCTCTATATATAGCAGAAAGAGAGAAAGAAAGTGATGAGAATGATGCATAGGAGAGTGAATAAAGAGTCCTAGTCATGTGGTGGTCGTTCATTATTTTTTTCCTTACACATACCCTCTTCCAATGAACTAGCCTTTTATTGCTTTAATAACCTTTGAGCTCCTCTCATTGGTTGAGAGATCCCACTAGAAGACAAGGGCTTGTTATGTAAAGTGACAAAGTCTATTTGAATGGAAACAATGCCCTTAATTATTTCTCCAACTACTAGTTTACCACCTTGGAATCCTAAGTCCACTTGATGTGTTCATGAGGATCAATTCCTTGAATATTGAAACTAACAGTGCCATGTCATGAATGGTAGTTAGTACCTAATGTTTTTATGATGGATCCATGTCAATAGATGAGACCCTTTACATTAAACAAATACATGTTCCATTTTCATAGCTGAATCATAGGTTCATCTATAGGCAAAAAACTAATCTAAGATTATTGGGTTTTTTGTTGTTTTATTTGACAAAAGAAGTTCATAGGTGCATGTTCTTTAGTTGACAATAAGTTTCCACCCCCTTGGTCTATATTAGGTATAAAAGACCTATTTTACCTCCATGGAGCTCTATTGGCAATGCTTGGTCTTGTTTCATCATTCAAACTATTGATGCTTTATCTATATTATCTCTCAAAACCCTATTTTGTCCTTGAGGAATTTTAATGGTAATGTTAGACCTTGTCCTATCCATCTAGTTCAATTTGGATTATGCTCAAGCTAGGTTACTTTTATTTTTACCTTTCCCAAATTGAATAATTCCCTATCAACTTTCATCAAAATGTCTTGGGCTTACCCTTTGCTTATTGGTTGTCAATCATGAATCAAATTATTGACATATTGACCTTTGATCGCACCATCAATATTGATTTATATCATCAATTGAGAGATATGGATCATAACCTTGAATTTTCAATCTATATCTAAGATGGTGCTACTTGGTAACCCCACATTTTCACTCAAGATCCACTATCAGCCTACTTGCTCCTGTGCTTACACCACATGGTGTCCTTTCAAGCTCTTTGACCTTTTGACTCATCACACACTGTAGGATCAAGATACACAATACAACATGAATAATCAAACTTGATGGGACCTACTATTTGAAATCCAATATCTACCTCATGATCTCAAAATTGATGTTCATACTCCCATAATTTGATGTCTACATGATCGTATTTGATGTCTACACGATCATCAAATTTAGAATCCAAATGTTTTCTTGTTATGTCTTAAGTTTTATGTCCACATGACCATAAAATATGTTTACATGATCATCAATTACATTTTCATGACCATTAATTTTTAGACTCAAATGGTTAATTACCCGAGCTTCATTTTGAGGTTTGTGTGAATGTCATGTTCTAGAGGTTCAAATTTGAACACTCATAACTTGAGCTAGAAAGCTCACATAAACATAAAACTTTCAAAAGATGATAATTGCATGAAAATATCCATGGAATTACAATATTTTGGCTCATGTGGCTTTCTAAGGGCATTTATAAAATACAAAAGTTAACTGGTCTATTTATTTTTTACATGTCTTGGTGACAGTCTAGCCTTAAACTTGCATAATTCATCCTTTTCTCATTATTACAAGGTTGTAATGGAGTATTAAGATTTATGAAACTTGGTCCATGCTTCTGAATGCTTATAATAATTTATAACCTACTTGGATACTCTCTATGTTGTAATATTAAACCTATTTCAAATATTTGGTCCACTCATTCCACATGATCTCTCCTCATCTTTTCCAATATCAGTATGTGGGCCAAAAATGGCAAATAATAGTGTTCATACAAGTAAATTATAATGAGAGGATTTATGGATGAATTATTTTTGTTTCTTTTGTCAAAGGTTAGGGGGGATAATTTGGTCTTAGAGATAGGCATATATGTTGAAATACTAAGGAGATATGGGACGACCAGTGTCATAGACCATATCGATGGTTGATTGTTCATGTGATAGTGATAAGATATATTCCACAAGTAATTGGTAGTCATTGGCTTGGTTTATACTATAAATAATGGATCTAATAATGGTCATAAAATTATCTATTATGTTATTGGCCCTAGGTATTCATTCAAACTAATTGTTGGCAATTTATTATTTGAGGATATTGACCATATATTTATATGGTACTAAATTCTCATCCTTTTTTTGGTATTAGATTGTGACTTAATTGATGATTAGTTGTGAATCACTGTAATCCATTTAATTTTGTATGTTCCACTATACTACTTGTAAAATCCCTTTAATGAGTGATTTTCATTTATCCATGTTAATAGTATAGGGAAAACCAATACGAAAGGACTTAAGAATAAGATCCCCTTATAGTGTGATAAAAAATATTTTAGAACCTAACCCATGAGCTGTGAATGAATCATCAAAGTACATTTTCCATTATTATACCTTAGGATGTGCTTCTTCTTTAGTTATGGTCATAATTGCTTCATCTATAAATCTAAATGTAAGTGGTTGAGTATTGGGAAGAGGATCTTCAATAAGTTGGTTTGTGAGTACTTGTCCCTTAATATATTTTGTTTGGCCTACTAAATCTCAAAATAACTCAAAAGCATGATCTATTTTTCCATGTGACCCTGTAAAGTTATTTTAGAAAGTAAATACTTGAGTAGATCCACTTTGGAAATAACAATGGTCTTGTTGTTTAACATGTAATGACGTAAATTTTGGGCTATGAAAACTATATATAAATAGGTATTTTTAATCAATATATAATTTTTCTCATATGTGACCAATGTTTTGATAAGATAATACATGATATGCTCTTTACTCTATTCATAGTGTGTTACCAAAAGTACCCCCTGGGTATTTTCAATAACTGACAGGTAAAGTAACAATGGCTTGTTTGGCATAGGTGGAAGTAAAATAGGTGGATTGGCTAGATATTCCTTAATATGTTAAAATTATTTTTGTCACTCTTCATTCTAAGAGAAAGTAATGCCCTTATTTAGTAAGTATGTAAATGCATGGCATTTTTAGCAAACTATGATATAAAGCATTAGATTTAATAGATATTTCCCTGAAAATTGTAGTGATGCTTCACGATAGATGGAAAAAACATTTTGGTAATGGCTTGAACTTTTTATAGATAAACTTCAATGCCCCTACAAGAGATAATGAAGCCCAATATTTTTTTAGAAGTTAATATAAATATACACTTCTTAATATTAAGCTTAATTTTTACTTGTTATAAGCACAATGATTGAGAGAGGGGGGATGGGGGTGAATTAGTCTTTAAAATATTTTACAACTTTACTTTATCATTCATGAATTATCAAATCTATATAGTAAACTAGAAACACATCAAGAACCATTTATACAAACATGAGACAAGAGCATAACACATAGAACACTTATTCAAGTGAGAAGCCCTCAAGGGGAAGAAAACCCACTAATATATTCAAATAGACTAAAATACTATAGACAAACACCAAATTTAGTGAATAACCCTCCACATGGAGCACCAACCCCAAATAGATAGGCACCAACTCAGCTAGGATTTATCAAGCACCAATTTTCAAGGGGATACCAATCCCCTAGATGACTCAGCACCAACTTAACCACCTGATTAATTTAATAATCTTCAACACACCATGTTTATAATATAATTGATGATGATCACCTCTTCAACTCTTCACACTCATCTATCCCTCTCAAACTACCTTATATTATCCTTTGCTCAACTAGGTGTCTTCAAGATAGATTAGGTCATTTGACCTTTATATTAATCTATAGTACCCATTTTATATCTTCATGACAGTTTACATAGACCCATAAAATTGTATAAAATACCTCCTTTATCTATTCAAAGTGTTATATCTTCTGTTTCAACTCACACACTTTCTAACAAGTCAATTAAGCATATTAAGCCTTATTCTTATACTAGGCTCTGCTCATACACCTCTTGGTCATCCATACACACTTTACCACTTATATTTTCCATAAAATATGACTTAGGATAATACAAAAACATAATTTAAACATTAAAATATGTCAGTCATAACATATAGGACCAAAACCTCTTTTAGGCCTTAAGGAGACCTAATTCAATTAGGCCTTCATTAGCATAGGTTACCCTTTAATCTTCTTAGATAAATTTAAAACTTCATACACAATATAAAAACTTCATATTCCACTCAAATATAACATTAATAATCTCATGTTAGTTACATTAAGCCTTTAATCTCTAATCACCACTTGAAGCACACCATTAGTATTGTTCACAATTAGGCTTGTGCATACCTAGAAAGTCTATCTTGAACTACTAAAGATAAAACACCAATTTTATAAAAAAAACATGGAAATAAATCACATATTAAAAAAACTCATGACCTCAGGGTCATCAAAAACTTAATTATATACTTCAACTCAAGGTTTATAGTTTTAAACTCTTCTCTACAAAATGCTTAATCTAAACTGCCAACTAGCCTCAAAACACAGTCATGGAAACTTGAACTTATGTCACTTGAAATAAAATAATAAAGGAGTTAAAATTAATTAAAATTATCCTAAAACATCCTAAAAACATAATAAAACAAAAATATCATAATCCCTAATGTCAAATATTCATATTGTAGACTAATCTCATAATCTTGTACCTCATTGTCTCATCTAAAACAGACAAGTCAACTTATGAACAACATTTTCAACATATTAGTTTACCTAAAAAACTTATATAAAAATTTAAATTTTTTTAAAATTACTTTAAAATGCCTCCATTCACTTATTTCAATCCTTATTCCATAATAAGACATCCCTAATCATCTTCTCACTTCTACCTGGGTTTTTCACTATTTCCACCATTAGGCCTATTAGCAACTGGTCAACTTGGATGACTGATTTAGTACACCTAAGGGATAAAAACTATATATAAACAACCACATACATAAAAAAAAAGTATCAACCTTATCCATCTAATGATTTTCACACTTTGACTTGTTCAAGTCTGAATACTATAACAAATCTTTGAGAAACTAACACTTTCATATAGGGTCTTCTCACACACCTGACAAACTAATCACACTTGGAGATGCCTAAGAGATTTTAATACATGATCCAATAGTTTTTATATTAATTTTATACCATTATGTTTTTTTTTTAACAATATATTTCACATCAAATCATTGTTAGGTTTTTAGAGAGGGTTAACATTGTTTCTTATGGTGTTAATGATTGTTCATAAAGGACTACCCCTCATTTCCAAAACTAATGCATGTATATATTTTCTAGGACCCTTCCCCATCTCTCCTTAACATCTCAAGTTCCCATATATATTTTACACATTCCAATGAACCCCTAAAATTCCTTCTCAAGTTGAGAACCCTTAATTTTATACACTGATGAGACCTTAAAACTACTTTTCATGCCTTTTATTGTAAACCATGACTTAAAACTTTATGAACATGATTGAAAAAAAATATCATACCTCTTGAAAACACTAAATTTTTCATACTTTCCTTAAAAATATAGCCTCATACACTATTAGGTTATACTCTCTTTCTTTGCTCTCTTAGACCTTGACCTGCAAACCACATT
Source organism: Torreya grandis (assembly GCA_037957365.1). NCBI lineage: Eukaryota > Viridiplantae > Streptophyta > Pinopsida > Cupressales > Taxaceae > Torreya > Torreya grandis. The sequence continues at coordinate 695,010 of JARHVA010005594.1, read as the reverse complement.
AGGCCTAAAAGTTGACCTTCATGTTTTTTCCATGCACTCTCCACCTCATATTAAAAATAAATAAAAATATCTCATGTTCAAAAATTTATTTACATACTTTATAGGCCTTGATAATATATCATGATGCCTCATTAGACCAGGCATGGTCTAGAAATGGTCTAGGTACAGACTAAGCCTATAGGTCCTACCGATGTAGGCTCACCCTGAGACTCACATTAGTGCTCCAATGTTTCATATACATGTTTAAAAAACCTCATTAAAACTTTCATTCCTGTGTACATTCATCTCAAAAATCCATCATGGCCCTTGATTCACAATATTAGGCATCATATGCACATACCTTCTAAAGTCACTTATTAGGCTCAAGCATTTTCTCAAGAATCTTTGACATCAATGCAAAACCTCAATAATAGGAACAATGATTCAACAATATCCTCCTTTGTTATTGATTAAAAAATACAATAAAATCTAATCATTCGTATCTCCTCATTCTGGCCTTTCTCCCCCTTTGACATAAATGACAAATTGATATTTGCAACTCCTTGGATCATAGTCCTTGAAACCAAAATATTCAACATATAGAACTATGAGTTTATGAGTCAAAATAAAAATATGTTCCCCATATCTCCATGTATACCTTTTTGGAGAAACTAACCTATTCTTGGTGATAATTATCATGATTATCTCCCCCTAAGTACTTGGATTATTCAATGATTGCTAGGTGAAGAAATTACACCTAATTCCTATCTTAGGTGTTCAAAAGTTACCTTGGGAGGTGGTTTGGTCAAGATGTCTGCAATCTGATCTTATGTGGATTCATATTCAAGTTTGACACTTTTTTCACTTACCTTCTCTCTTATAATTATACTTAATGGGAATGTGCTTGGTCCTTGGGTGTATGATAGGTTTCTTTGAGACACTTATAACACTTGTATTGTAACAATAGGTAAGGTTATGACAATCATACTCCACCTTCTAGTATTTAGGGTCTTTCTCATCCATAAGACCTAAGTGTAACATGAATTTTCTACAATTTACTCATCCCCACAAGAGGAAAATGATAATAATGTTTTCTTCTTGCTTATCCATGAAACTAGGCACCCACCTAAGAAGTAAGATCCTCTACTAGTACTCTTTATATCATCTATACTTCATGTCGATTATAAATATGTGTAGGATAAAAAATTAAACTCCTTGATTCTTAGATACCATAATCCATACTCCATAGTCCCCTTGAGATAATTGAGTATTATTTTGAGTATTTTCAGATGATTATCTTTTGGATCTACTTGAAACCTTCCCACAAGACCCACTTCTTGCATGATGTCAAGTCTAGATGTAGTGATGTATAAAAAAATTCTAATCATTGACCTATATGATGTCTAATTGAATTTTGAAGACTCATATTCCTTTCTCAACTTACACCCTATTATAATGGGTGTACTCACTACCTTGAAATATTCCATCTCAAACTTCTTAAACATCTCTCTTATGTACTTGTCTTGTGAGATGACTATACCTTTTTAGGTTGAGTGATTTACAACCTAAGAAATAATTATAGTTATCCTAATATGGAAATCTCAAACTCTTTTTTCATCATCTCAAAGTCCTTGTTCATGTTATCATTTTTTCCACCAAAGATGATGTCATCCACATAGACAACTACTATCAACTGATGGTCATATTTTATCTTGATATATATATTACTATTTTGAACTCCTCTTTTGAATACTTGATCCAATAGATACCTATCCAACCTAACATACCAAGCTCTAGGAGCTTTATTTAGACCATATAAAGACTTTTTCAATCTGTAAACATAGTCTTTATCATCTGATAGTGATAACTCTTTAGGTTTCTCAATGTACACTTACTCATCCAAATTCCCATAAGGTATATTTGACATCCATTTGGTGTACTTTAAATTATTTAAATCCTGTATATGTTATAAATAATCTGATGGCCTCCAATCTTGCTACTAGTTTAAAGATCTCATCAAAGTCTACCCCTTCAACTTATGCATATTCTTTGCACACCAATCTATCCTTGTTCCTAGTGACCTCTCCATATTCTTTCAACTTGTTTCTAAACATCCATTTTGTTCTAATGACATTCTTGTCTTTAGGCCTAAGAATTAGTTCCTAAGTCTTATTCTTCTCTACTTGGTCTAACTCCTCATTCATAGAACCTATCCAAAATTTGTCCTTTATCAATTCTATAATATTCTTAGGTTCAATCTTGGATAATATAGAAACATTATCTTGATTTAGATTACTTACCAGTCTTCTCCTTATTTACATACCTGCATTCTTATTGCCAATAATTTGAGATTTAGGGTGATCTCTTTGAATCTATCTTGAGGGTCTTTTTGAGTCCTTTATCTCTTCAACTTCTTTTTCTTCCTTATCAACCTCTATAGTCTCCTCTTCATTCTTTAAGTCCAAATTCTATAAAGTTTTTTTACTGTGAGTGTGATTTCCTTGTCTCATCAATATTCACATTGGTACTTTTCACTGTCTTTTTTAGCCTCTTGTTATAACATCTAAAGGCTGAGATAATTGATGAGTATCCTAATAATATAGCTTCATTAGATCTAGAGTCAAACTTTCCCAAGTCTTCATCATCTCTTTTGATGAAACATTAATTCCAAAATACTCTGAAGTGTTTGACATTGGTAGGTCCACCCTTCCATAGTTCATAAAGAGTCTTCTTTCCATTAGTACTTCTTTGACCTCTATTCCAAATGTAGATTAGAGTGCTTAATTCCACTTTCCAATATCCATCAGATAATATAAACACATTTAGCATACTTCTATTCATTTATTAAATTATCCTATTCTTCCTTTCCATTACCCCATTCTAATGAGGTGTCCTAGCTGTTAAGAATTGTCTCCTTATTCAATAAACCTCATAGAAGTCATCAAACTCATTAGACCAAAACTCTCCTCCTCTATCAAATCTTAGGCACTTGATATTCCCAATATTCTCTTTCTCAACAAGAGACTTTAATGCCTAGAAATTGTTAAGAGCTTCTAAATTTTCTTTCAAGAATGTAATCCAAATAATTCTTGTGTAATCATCCATGAGTAACATGAAGTATAAATCTCATTGAATGCTTTAAATTCTTTTAGGCCCATAGAGATCAGTGTGTATTGACTCCAAGGGCCTTGTAGTAGAGTAATCCTTAGACTTGAACCTTCTTCTAGTATGCTTACCATGTTGACATGCCTTGCAAAGTATGTTTGTAGGTTTGGTGATCTTAGGCATGTTCTTCACATACTTCTTAGTGCTAATATTGATCATATTTTCAAAGTTTAGGTGACCTAATCTCTATTCCATAAAAAAAATTCATATATATTACTCATGAAGTATATATCCTTCTTGAATATATATATATATATATATATATATATATATATATATATATATATATATATATATATATATATATAGTTCTCAGTCTTCTTAGCATTAACAATTAGCCTTCCTGATTTGGCTCTCCTTATCTCACATCCTCTATCATGAAAGGTTAGTGTGTGTCCTTGATTTCACATTTGACTTAAACTAAGCAGGTTATGTTCAAACTTCCACATATAACACATTTTTTGTCTTGGTCTTCCCATTATCTAAACTCAAGATACCCTTACCAACTATAGTTGTGATGTCTCCAAACCTCACTGTTCCTAGAAAATTCTTCTTTAATGAGATGAACTTATTTATATATCTTATCATGTGACTTGAGAAACCAATATATATATATATATATATATATATATATATATATATATATATATATATATATATATATATATGTATGTATGTATGTATGTATGTATGTATGTATGTATGTATGCACACACACACACACACACACATATATACATATACATATACATATATATATATATATATATATATGTATGTATGTATATGTATATGTATATATGTGTGTGTATATATATATATATTTATATATACATATATGTATATATACATATATATATATACATACATATATATACATATACATATACATATATATATATATTATATGTATATATATATGTATATATACATGTATATATATATATATACATATATATATACATACTTATATATATATATATATATATACATATATATTTATATACATATGTGTGTGTGTGTGTGTGTGTGTGTGTATACACCATTTCATGCCTTCATCTTGAATGTGAATGGTAGTCTAAGTTAGCATAGAATCCTCTTTGGTCTTTTGTTCCTCCTTGGCAAGTATTCCATCTTTACTCTTAAACTCAATATGATCCATCCTAACTTGCTTTGGCTTCCATACCAATGTTTGATCCTTCTCATGCATATTAGGAGCTTCATATGTCTTTTTTAATATTAAGGACATTCTAACTCTATTAGATAAAAATACTTTAATGTGTCCTATATTTTTAAAGATGTAGCGAATAACATTTATATACTTATTTCTTCATTGATTACTCCTTTTCCCATGGTTCCATGATGACTCATCCTTTATTACATTGGGATACCTAATTGGTATATTTATGTTGGTACTCTTGATTTATTATAAATTATCATTATCTCTTTCAAAATTTCTCATTTTTTCTATGAGATTCTCATGCTCAACCTTCAAGTAATCTAGCTTTATCTTCAACTGATCATACTCAACTTCCTTTGACCTAAAACTTGTGTTGACATCTTCTAACTGACTCTTTAGATCCTTGATAGTCTCATTTTGATGATTCAAATCATCAAGGGAACCTATGAGATCATTTTAAGGTTCACTTCAGCTTCTCCTTCTTCACTATCATAGTATACTTCTTAATCATACATGCTGTCTTCTTCATGTTGATCACAAGACATCTTGTACTTCTTAGGATTACCTTCAAGCTATTAGACTTATCTCAAAGGTCCAAGATATGAAAATAATTTTTGGAAGCACAATGATTGAGATGGGGGTGAATCATTCTTCAAAAAAAAATACAACTTTACTTTATCATTCATGAATTATCAAAGCAGTATAGTAAACTAACAACATATAGAGAACTAATTATATGAGAATGAGACAAAAACATAACATAAAACACTTATTTGAGTGGGAAACACTCAAGGGGAATTAAAAAATAATAATATATGTAAATTAAATATAGTATTATAAGACAAATAATAACTTTATTGAAGCTCCAACTCTAAATGGATCACCAACCCCAACTAGCTAGGCACCAACTCAGCTAGGCTTTAACAAGCACCAACTTTCAAGGAGGCACCAACCCCCTAGATGAAGCAACACAAAATCAAACACCTTATTAATTTTATCAAATTTAGGAAACATTTTTTCTCAACCAACTGATGATGACCATCTCTTCATCTCTTCACACTCATTTATCCCTCTCAAACTGCCTTCTAGGATCCTTCACTCAACTAGGTCTCTTTAAGATAGATTAAGTCATTTGACCTTGATATTAATCTATAATACACCTGTTATATATTCATTATAGTTTATTTACACCTTTTTTATTGTCTAAAATATCTAATTTATCTCCTTAAATTGTTATATCTTTTAATTCAACTCACACACTTCCTAACTAGTCAATTAGGCCTATTATGCCTTATTTTTATACTATGTTCTTACTCATACACCTCGTGGTAAAAATTACATACTTTAAAAATTATATTTTCCATAAAATATTCCTTATTACATTATAAAAACATTAATAAAACATTAAAATGATTTAGTCATAGCATATAGGACCAAAACCTCTTTTAGGCCTTAAAGATAACTAATTCAATTAGGACTTCATTAACACATGTTACCCTTTGATCTTATAGGAGCACTTTAAAAATTCATACATGGAAGGAAAACTTAATATTCCACTAAAATATACCCATAATAAAATAATCTTAGGTCCTTAACACCTTTTATATTTAATCACCACTTGAAGCACACTTTTAGTATTATTCACAATTAGGCCTGTACATAACCAGAAAGTCTGTCTTGAACTAATGAAGATAAAAAAAATTGGATTAAAAAACATGTAAATAAATCAAATATTAATAAACCTCATGAATTTAATATCATAAAAAACTTCATTATATAATTTAACATGGTATATGGGTTCAAACTCTTCTTTGCAAAATGTTCACTCTAAACTACCAACTAGCCTAAAAACATATCCATGGAAACTTAAAATTATGAAACCTAAAATAACATATTAAAGGAATTAAAATGAATTAAAATTATCTTAAAAAATACTTATAACAACCTAAAACAAAAATATCATAATCTCTAATAGCAACTATTGGTCTTGCTAACCAATCTCATAATCTTATACCTCACTGTCTCATTTGAACCAAACAGGTCAACTTATGGGTAACACTTTCAACATATTCACTAACCTCAAAAAATTATATCAAAAAATTAAATTGTATTAAAATTATTTAATAATGTCTCCATGTGCTTGGTTTCATACCTATTCCATGATAACACACCCCTAATCATCTTCTCACTTATGCCTCATTTTTTCACTATTTCCACCATTAGGCTTGTTAGCGACTGGTCAACTTAGATGAATAATTTGTTAAAATTTAGGGATATAACCTATCCATAAACTACCATGTACATCAAAAAATTCTCAACCTTATCCATATAATGATTTTCATACTTTGACTTGGTCAACTCTGACTACTACAACAAATCTCCAATAAACTAACACGTTTTTGTAGGGTCTTCTCACACACCTTACAAACCAATCACACCTATATTTGATTGAGAGAGTTAAATAAATGATAGAATAGTTTTTATAGTCATTTAAAACCATTCTAGTCAGTTTTTAAAAAGATCTTTCACATTAGGTCATTATTAGGTTTTTAGAGAGGGTTAACATTATTTTTGGTGTTAATGATTATTCATAAAGGACTACCCCTCATTTCCAAAACTAATTCCTAGAGATATTATCTAGGACCCTTATAAATGCCTCTTTAATATATTATTTCCCTTGCAAAGGCTACACATGCCAATGAAGACTTGAAAGTCCTTCTCAGGTTGAGAAACCTTCATTTTGTCTACTCAAAAGACCTTAAAACTACTTTTCATGCCTTTTGTTGGAAACCATGATTTCAAAATTTGTGAAAATTATTTTAAAAACATATAATCCCTCTTAAAAACACTCTTTTAATTTACATACAATCCTTAAAAATATAACCTCATACCCTATTAGGCCATACTCTCTTTCTTTGCTCTCTTAGACCTTGACTTGAAAACCACATTAGACTTAAGAGCTGACCTTTATGATTATTTACATACACTCTCATAATAATATTGAAACTCAATAAACCTATATCATGATCAAAAATTTATTTACATCCTTTATAGGCCTTGATAATAGATCACGATGCCTCATTAGACCAGGTAGGGTCTAGAAATGGTCTATATATAGACTAAGCTTGTAGGTCCTACCCTTGTGGGCTCACTTGAGACTCACATTATTAATCCAATTCCTCGTATACATACTCAATAAACCTCATAAAATCTTTCATGTTTGTGTGCATTCATTTCACTAGTCCATCATGACTCTTCATGCACAAGACTAGGCATCCTATGCACATACCTTCTCAAGTCACTTACTAAGCTTAAGAATTTTCTAAAGAACATTTGACATCAATGATAACATCAATTACAAACCTAAAAAATAGGAACAATTATTTAACATTACTTTTTAATTCTATCAAATATTCTTTGAAGTACATCTAGATGGTCAACATGGGTGTTTAATTTACCTAGGATATCATCAACATAGTCTTCGATGATGTTTTGCATCATGTCATGGAAAATTATAGTCATAAATCATTGGTATGTAGATCATAAATTATTAAATCCATAATTTCATCACTTGATAACAAATCATTCAACATTGAGTGGTGAATGCTATCTTGTGATGGTCTTCTAGTGTGATTCTAATTTGGGTATACCCTAGAATCCATCCATAAGAGAAAGCATTTTATATATAGCTATTGATTTTATAATCATGTCAATGTTTGGTAGAGTAAATTAATATTTTATTAAGTATTTATTAATATCCTATAAATTATTTTATATTTTGATACCTATTAGTTTCTTGCTTATTGGCACAATGTTATAAATCTATTCTAAATAATTAATTAGCTAAATGAATCTTGCATCTAAGAGTTTATCCAACTCTATCTTGACTAACACATTAATATGAAGATGCATTTTTCATAGATTTTAATTAATTATTTTAACATTAGGATGTAAAACAAGATGTTTTACAACCAAGGTAGGCTCTAAACTTAGCATGCCCAAATAGGCCTATGTACATATGTCAACAAACTCTCTCAAAAGGGTTGTAAAGACTTCATTTTCCTCATCAATAAGGGACATGCCTACTTTGATCCACTTTAGGTCCTCTAGATTCCCAATTTTAAGATATGAAGTGTCCTCCATAATCATTTTAGAACCATATTCTAAAATAGTCAATAAGGAGGTAAACTGGTTGACAATGGAAAAGTCCTCTATTCAAAGTGGCTCATTTAATTCTCCCATGTAGGATGAATCAGAATCTACTAATGTTAGTAAAGGACATGTAACAAATACTTTAGGGCACTCTTAAACAATCCCTGAAAAATCTTGTTTCTCTTAGTATTGATCTCAAACCCATAAATAGGCCTTTGACTATCGGTCTCATGTGATTAATGTGAATAGGGGTGAACATCCATGTCTAATTTTACCTCAAACAATTTTTCACCAAGAAACTTTCCTTTTTATTTAATTTTAGTCTATTTAAAAATCACCTCAAAGATAGTTTATCTTTTAGACCTCAATGTTTGATTTTATTTTTGTTTGTGGCCAAGGAAGTTCACCTAATCTCTAAAATAAGTAATAAAATACAATCTTATATAAAAGCCTTGCTTGTGATCTCTAAGAGGAATGTGATTCCTCAATCCCAAGAAGTCACATATGACCTCATCATTTAAAAATCATCTAATGAAATTGTTGACTCTTATTGGTCCTAGTCTATAAACTATGGGTGATAAAGGGTAAGAGGATAAGGGTGATAAATAGTGTTAATAGTATAAATAATATGGGGGTTAAACAAATTGATGATGGCAAGGTCATTGTAAATGCTATAATCAGACCCTACATTACTATTGGCTTTGTCTTCACTATTTGATGGTATCAGAATTGAATAATGTATGTGGAGTCACCCCAAGGAAGTTTAAATCCAATACCATGGATTAATTTACACTTGGTAATTTAAAATAGCTTGGTCATTCCTTGTTGATGTATCCCCAGTCCTCTGCCTTCATAAGTTAGGTGATCCATAATCTAGTTATGAATAAGATACTTTTCACTTTGGTAATAGTTAGGTAATTCCTTAGTATAAAACCATGAATCATCATTTGCTAAGGGATCCTATTTTAGGCCATAGGTTATTTGAGAATAATGGGTTTATTGAGCTGAGATTTTCCCTTGGTCTACCACTTCATGTAATTAGATTTGGCCTTGGGTCCCCCATAGGATTTTGAAATCTAATGAAACTTGGAAATGTGGAAGGAATTATGGGTACTATATTCTTTAATACCTTTGTCAAATATATAAAAATGATTGGTAATGTCTAGTGGAGGTGAAGATGAGGTTGAAGCTAGGTTGAATAGGTTAATATAAGTGTATTTTGGTCTTGATTTAATGGCTTTAGATTTATTATCTCTTCCTCCATCACATTTGGGCATAAATTCAAGCCAAAATCATATTTATAAGTCATGTACTCAGCCTCAATATGTTTACAATACTAATATGGATGGAGATCAATTGGTATAGTCACTTCCATCCCTGAATGGGTAAATTTTATACATTGATGTAACATGGAAGGTATGGCCTTGATTTCATGGATTTAGGGTCTACCCAATAGAAATTGTAAGATAACTCTAGGTCCAAAACATGGCATAAAATGTCATGGTTCAAAGGTCCAATGACCACTAGAAATTTGATAGTACCTTGTGATTCCCATTCCTCATTATCATATGCCTTGATAAGAATGGTATCTAGCTGAAATTCAGTCATTGTGTATCTAAGATGATTTATCAACTTCAAAGACACAATGTTGAGGCCTAAACCATTATCTACAAGGACATGTTTAAATTTATGGTTTGTTATACCACCCTCAATGTACAATGGGTTATTATGTAATGGGTCTAATAATGACATGTCACTTTGTTCAAAGGTAAGTCATTATCCAAGGTATAAATTTCCTACCATGAATTGAAATTTATCTGGCATGATGTCATTAGGTATGAAGGATTGGATCATGTATTCATTTAGTATATCTTTATGGATTCTAGATGTGCACAATAAATCCATAATAGATATTTACGTATGTGTCTTCTTTAGTTGCTCCATAATATCATAGGTTTTCCTTTCAATTTTATAAGTTGGCTTGTTTTTTATAGGTAAAGAGGTCTTAATGGGCTTATTTATGGAATTTTTATATAGTCGTTTAAAGGTAATCTTGGTTCACCAAGTTGCAATTATTAAATATCAATCTAGTATAGCAATTTGGTAATTGGTTAGGGAGGTAATAGGGTTTGGAATGGTAATTCTTGGGTGTTATTGATATTGTCTACTAGCACATTCTGAAGAATAATTATTGATAAAAGGATGTTGGTAGGCATTATTTAGATGATAGCTATTGTTGGGTTAAGGTCTTGGTCTACTAGTAGCTAGCCAAGGGTTAATGGTAAAGGTGGAAACATGACCACTTGAGATGTATCCTACAATATTATTATAGGTATATGTGATGGCATGATGGCCTCCTTGGATGGTTTAGTTAGCTTGTCCTTGGTTTTGACCATTTTGTTGTTATTATTTTGGTTGGAATTATTGTTGTTGATTTTATGGTGGAGTTATCTACCATTATTATTTCTATTGTTGGTATTGTTACTGGTTGTTGTTATTTTAATGTGGGAGAAATGGCTTCTAATAGATTCCCAGGTTAAGATTGGTCATAAGAACATGGGTATCTCATTGTATCTCTCCATTTAAAAATGTATTCTCAATTAGATTCCTTAACTAAATACACCAGGATATGAAATGTCCCTTGACATGATGGTACTCACAAAATTCATGTTATTTGTAACAATCAAAAATAGGAATTCCTTTAGGAAATGACTTTGGTATAGGCTAGTTAATCATATTTTCGTGAACTAATTTTTAAAATAAAAACTCAATAGGTTCCCTAAGGTCAATGAATTATCTTGTAATGGGTGTTATTCTCTATTTTATTAAATTTTATCTTATATTTCAAGAAGGGAAGAAGAAAAAACAAAATGCAAGTATAGTTGAAAAACTTGTTTGATTGTGCGTGCATTAAATCAGAAGATTGTGAAGAACTCCTCTTTGGTTTAGGAGGATGACCTGTAAGTAAGACAACACTAAATAAAATGGTTAGTTAGATAGATAGTTGAGTGTATTGCCTAACACTAGATAGATTCCAAAAGCAAGAGCTTCCTCAGGGGCTATCAATCCACATATTTTAAATAATTAAGTTTATAAATAGAATATCAAGTACTTACATTAATAATTAAAAGGTACTAAAATTGAACACAAGAAATGCTTGATAAAGAAATATAATAGAAATGACTAATATGGAGATAATCAAGTTAATAATAGTGCTAAATGGCTTGGATCTATTTTAGAAAATCAAGTAGGAGTCTGTTAATAGGTAAGGACACAAAAAAATAGATTTGGTTGAGGGTAAAAGCATGAAAATAACATGCTATTATTTTATACCATAGTGACCATCGATAGTTGATGTGACCATCAGTGGTTAAGGTAACCATTGATAGTCAAGCTAACCTTCAGAGGTTGGATAGATTATCTATGGTCAAGACAACCATCGATGGTTATTGTGTGTAGGTCTTGGTTAGTAAATGGTCATATTGACAAGATCACAAAGTTGGATTCCAAGAGATGGGTTGGTGATAGGCTGAGTGTGAAAGATAAATAAAGCAATTAGATATTAGAAAATAAATAATTATCTAGTAGAAAGTTGATCAAGTGGGTACTTGAAGTGGTTGACTCATTGGTAGAGTTTGACATGATTCTAAAAGAGTAATGGTACTTGATGCTTTCATAGAGTGGTGGTGGCAAGTTGGTTCTATAACATGATGGATAGATTGCTAGATTGTTGATGATGATTGACCTAAAAAAAATTAAATCTAGATATACAAGCTATTGATAATAATTCAAGATGGGTTTCACCTCCCTATTCGTCTCTTCTTATAGGCAAGGCAAGAGAGTTTCAATAAGACATTAACTAGGAATTTTAATTTTAACTCATACATGTAATGGATCACATATAGATTTAGATGGGGTTTTTTAGAAAATTAAGGTGGGTGGCTTGCATATTATTGGCTAAAGAGGTACACCCTAACCATCAATAGTCAAGGTGACCATCGACAATCATCCTGATAGTTGGTGGTTGAGGGTAAAGGTAAAAAAGTAGGTAAAAGGTAGGTTAAGTTAGTCAATAAAATTTACCATGGGTTAGGTTTGATTAGGGGTCGAAGGGTAAAATTAGTCCCAAATGGGTCCTAAGATGGTCCAGGGAAATTTTGACATTCATAATTCATGGTGTGTAGATTTTTAGTGTCTACATTTTGCCCATTTTTATAATACAACTTTGAATCAACAAGTTGTAAAACAAAAATGGATTGCTAGTCAAAGGTCTAATTACCTTGATTATGGGAGGATGTGTTCCCCCTCAAATTCGTATTTGATAAGGTAAAACTAAATTTGGTGCAAGTTTTATAAGGTAGATGAAAGGTTGGGTATTGAAGCATAACCAAGTGCACAAAGTGTGACAAAAAGTATGATAACAAAGATCATGCATTGATGAGGTTGTCATAGTTGGTAAAAATAAAGGTCAGTGCTTGAAGGATAAGTGACAAGTAGACCACATGATCATAATTATGTGTGGCATATGGGTACACTTGAAAGTCTCCTAAGTAATGCCTATGATTTAATGGGTATTCAAGGTAGGAAGTGCTCCCAATGAAAACACAAACTGGTCAAGTGTCATGAGTATCCAAGGTAGGAAGTGCTCTCAAGAAAATAAAAGTAGGTAGGTAAATTCAAGGTGGCACAAGCTCAAAAGTGGTCAACATGGAAATGTTATTGTTATATTCAAAGGGACCAAGCAAAAATTCATCACAAAATGCACATGAGCTAGGCCAAAATGGACCAATGGTAAGGTGATGAGGTAGTTGAGTGGGTAGATAAGGTAGTCTCTATGGGTGGGTAAATGATTTGGTTTTACTTAGAAAAAGTGTCAAATAAAAAAAGGTGAGCCTCTTGACCATCGATGCTTAGGGTGATCAAATATGACTATAAATAATTAGGGTACAAACCCTAAAAGGACACGGGTCAAAAGTGAAAAGTGAATTGATTTTTAATCATTTTAACTTTTACCATTGGTTGAATTTAGAGCTCTAGTGTTTGTGGTGTCTAATGACCAATAATAGTGATGATGGTGATTGCTGAGAGGTAAGAGGTCACTAAGTTGGACCGAGTGGATCTTGGGGACCAGGGAGGATGTAAGGAGCATGCAAACATAGATGAGGATGGGTAAGGGGTCCATGGATTCCTCCTCAATGATGGTTAAAGAATGAGGTAGGGGATGATATTCAAATTGGTAGAGTAGTTTGGGTGTGCATATGTTGGTGCAATTATTTTGTTAATTGTTTTGTTAGGGTGGGTTTTAGGTTTTCACCTATGTAGGGTTTGGGTGAATTTTTCTAGTGAAATTGAAAAGGTGGGGTAAGTGAATAGGGGTAGGGGTAGGTATTTAGGTTTAAATATTTTAAATAGTTAGTTGGTTTGGGATTTTCTTGGGTAGTTAAGGTTTTTACCAATGAAATTTTAAATTAACAGGGCGGGGTAAGTGAATAGGGGTAGGGGTAGGTATTTAAGTTAAAATATTTTAAAGATTTAGTTGGTTTGGGAGTTAATTAGGTAGTTAAGGGTTTGGGTGCTTTACTATAAAAATAACCACAATGATCATCAATGGTCAAGACTGACTGTTGATAGTCAACATATATATAAATATAGACACTTGATCATTGGTGGTCATCATGACCATCAAAATTCACTTAGTGTAAAATAAGCATTTGAAAAACATTTAAAGTTTTTAAGATATAGCAAACATTGAAAGGTATGGTATAGGTTGACCCATAAGTTAGGTGGGAGGTTTGGTGGTTTGTAATGTGAGGTTCAAGTAGGTAAGAGTTGAACAAGTAGTCAAATGGCAAGGTTAGGTAGGTTAGAATCACTTAGTAAATAGGTAATAATAGTATAGGTGTCTAATCTTATTACTATATATTATGTGAAAACATAAGAGCATATATAGATGTCTGACTGAGTGTTGCACATATTCATATAGGTTCACCAAGGGATGACCCATACAAACTGGGCACATATGGAGGAGGTTAGCCTCAAACAGATGAGGCATTAACAACATGTGCCATATGATTCATCTATGTTCATGGCCCTCATCAAGAGATTGGATCCTATAATGAACACTTTTTTGCTACCCATTAGTGACCTCATAATCATACCAGAGGATGTGCACTAAATTACACACTTGCACTTATAAGGTGAGCTGATATACCACATAGAGTGGGAGGAGTGAGATGATCTGCTAGAGCTTATGTATGGAGAGGATTAAGAGTGTGTCTAATGGCATGCTGGAGGTTTCATCTATAGAACACTCTATCATAGGGCATGAGGTGAGAGGCAAATTATGATGATGATGATGATGATGATGATGATGATGATTATGATGATTGTGTCTTACTTTTCCCTTCTTGACTCAAGTAGTGGGAGGTTCCCCTACTTGTTAGGGTTTTAGTTGAGATGATGTAGGGGAGGATAGTATTCGAATGGGTACTGGTGTTACACATGTAGATATATAAGGAGCTATGGGGTTTTAGAGCCCATAAGAGATATGGTATTAGTGTCATCCTATTTTTACACTATTATTCCTACGAGCACATCTAGGTGCTAAGGCCAGTGGGGCTAATATGGGTAGGATACACTCAGATAGAGTTCTTGGTTGGATTCATGTAGTGAGAGGTGACTTCACCTCTTTAGATGTAGGAGGAGGATCCCACAACATTAATTAGTTTAGGGGTGATTTAGGTGCATTAGTGATTGGAGACATCACCTAGAGACCATGTGTTCAAATTTTAGTTAGCCTTGACTACAAGAGGTAGACATTTTCCTTACAAATTTATAGGTGGATTCTTGATAGGAAGGATGGGGAGGTAGATTTTATCCCCTTTGATAGATTTCACAAGTAGTTTGGCCTTATTTAGGGTATTATAGGTGTATTTACTAGGTATAGGTGTGAGGATATGGAGATCTTATTGCTTGAGCCTCATCTTGTGAGGATTCTATGAGATCATGAGGAGCTGCTAGCCAAGCCATAGGTAGATAATGTTAGTTTTATAGATGGATACATGACATGGTACCAAAATTTATATGAAATAGTAGATGTTGGTGATGGTGATGGTGGTAGGAGGCCTATGTATGTGGACCCCGTAGGGAGAGAGGGTTAGAGGGCACAGGTATAGGGGGTACCCTAGATTCTCAGGTAGGAGTGGCATTAGCCACTACATAGGCAAAGGTCATAGAACTATAGGGTCAGGTGGCTATTTTATAGGGTTAGGTTTCTAATCTTACAGGTGACAAGGACTAGGTAAGATCTTCACTAGCCTTGGTTACATAAGAAAGGGACTCCATAAGGCAAATAAGAAGAGGGGAAATGGCATTTATAGGACCATTGGGCACCATCCCCATGGCATGATACTTGGCTATAGTGGAAGAGTTATGGTATTATGAGGCTATAGTATTAAGGTAGTATTTTGATGAGCCTTAATGGGGTGAGTATAGAGTGAGCTTGGTAGGTGATGCTAGTGTGGTGACACTAGGGTAGTGGGAAACATCTATAGGTGGACAAGTACTGAGGCCCAGTGGTATACCAGAAGACAGCGATACCCCAGGGGCATAACCATGACATAGTTCATATATATCATATATTACTATATATCATTTTGATTCTAGCCTATGAGTTAATGTGGTGAGATATACATTTTGAGAGAGAGAGACATGTATATATATTTTTACACATTATGATGTTATTTGACTCACATGATATATATATGATCCTTGTTTATTGCTCATACTCATAGTCTATGGTTTACTTTGATTTTGATGCTTATGATGTGATGATTATATTGTTTATGGATTATGACTCATATTTAATTATGACACATGATAAATTTTAATGAGTATAGGATTCATTATTTAGATTTAGACATGTGGTGAAAAATGGTTGATTGATTTATTGCTCATGGATGCTATGATGTTATTATATTTTTATGGTTATGTATTTCCTTATGAAACATGTGCATATGCTTGTTGTAGATTTGTTTTAAGGTAAAACACATGAGGTAAGTTAAAATATAGCACTAAATATAAGAACAAAGAATATTATCAAGATACAAACATCATAATGAAAATATCAACTTACCATGATAGGATAAAAAGAGGACATGATGCTTCTTCTTTGACAAGGACTAATACAAAAATGAATATGGATTGGATTAATGAACATAATCCCTTTGAATGATTCACATTAGCATTCATTAGGTGGGTAAAAATGTGTCATGCTCATAGAATGTCAAGTGAGCTCAAAATCCCTTACTTATAATGTATAAAAGGGAAGATGGATGGAACCTTCATGTGAGACTAGCATGCCTCTTATGTAGGTGTTTGAGGAGCCAATATAAACAAGTTTATGGCATATAAAGTGTAGACTGATCAATGTGATAATTCTACTTGTGAAATTTGATTTTATTTTCCATCTTATTTTGCTATGTGAGAGCTGATTATAGATTTCAAGATTGGTTTTTCTTTTGTTGTGATTTTGAAAATGGGTATTTTGCTTTTTTGTTGTATATGGGAAGTTGATCGATGTGGGAAGTTTCAAAGAAATTATTGTGCTCTTGATAAATGCTTTACTCAGTCATCCTTCAAGGGAGTGGTCTAAGCTTATTTGCTTTGTTGAAGGCTTTGTGATAGTTGTCCTTTAAGGGAGCAGTCTACCTTATATTTGTGTAATTTTAGTATGCTTATGTAGCTGTCCTTTAAGGGAATAGTCTTGAATGATTAGGAATGATGCATGATTTCTATTGGTTTATATTTTACCTTTTCCTTGTTTGATTTTTCTTGGCATAGACATGCTTATATAGACTTAAGGTTTCATCTTTATGAAGGCAAAAATAAAAGCATAAGAAGGTTGATTAGGTGTAAAGGGGGTTAGGTGACAATGATCATGGGAATCTATCATAAAAAGGAGTAGAAAGTATCATGAGAATCATGCCATGGGTAGAGCCATGGTACCCATTATTCAAGATTAGGTTATCACTATGATAGATAATCCCATGATTTAATTTTAATCAGTTGCCCCTAAAATAGGGAGATGAATGTGGTGCAAAAGCAAGGGATGAGATTAAGTTAGACAGAAGGTAAACTTGATCCATTTTTAAAAAAATAATAGATGTATATTTGATGCATTTAGGGGCTCAAATTATGGGTTTCTTTCAAGAGAGGATAGCTAGTAAGCTCCTGATCCATACTTGTGGGTTATGATATAAGGTCCAAGCCAATTAAAAGCAAATCTTACCTACTTGTTTTTCTCCATATTGGTGATATGTTGATTTTAATTTAGGACATGGTCTTTGACATTGAATTCTTGCACTTTAAGGTATTTTTTATAGGCATACTTAACGTTCTCTTGCTATACATGAAGATGGGTAAGGGATGATAAGTGATGCTCATCAAGTATCTCAAGTTGGGCTAAGTGGTGCTAATGATAATAATCCTAAAAAACAAGATCTTACAAAGATATGCAAATAGAGTCTATTTTGGACTTCGAGAGGCAAAAATACCTTTGCTCCAAACACAAGATAAAAAGGGGTATCACCTATAGGGGTTCTATTGCTAGTATGATATGCCCATAAGGCAAAAGGGATATGCAAATGCCAATCTTGACTAGATACATTGACCATTTTAGTGAGCATGTTGTTAAGAGTTTGTTAGAGACCTCAGCCTATCCATTCACTTGAGGGAGATAGGGTGAGGATAATCTTAATTTAATTTTGAATGCATCACAAAGACACTAGACTTTTTTGTTCTTAAAATACTTACCATTTTTGGTGATAATCTTGTGAGGAACACCAAAGTAGTAGATGATGTGATGGTTGATAAAATTGGAAATATTCTCCACTTTGGTCAAGACTAGAGGAATAGCCTCTACCCATTGGGTAAAATATCCATTTATAGTGATGATATAATTGTGTTTCTATGAGGAATGGGGGTTAATTTCACCAATAAGGTCCAAACCCTATTATGTGAAAGGCTAGAAATCGATGGAAATACAAAGGCTATGGCTAGGTGCATGATGAAAATTAGCATGTTGTTGGCATTTAAAACACTTTTTAACATAATCAAAATAGTCTTGGTTAAGGTTATACTAGTAATAGCCTAGGCAAAGGATGCGTTTAGCTACAACAAGGCCACTAAAGTGTCTTCCACATATACCATCATGCATTTCCTTGATAGCATGAGAGGATTCATGACTACGTAGGCAATGGAAGAGAAGGCCATCAAAGCCACATTTTGTAAATAATTCCTCCCATAATGGTATAACATGAGGCACTCTATATAAACAATCTTTAAGCATTCCTAGAGAGGCTAGAAGGAATGATGGAAAGGTTAAGGTAGTCAAAGGTCTACTAATACCAAAGGTCAGGTTGGGTCTCCTCCACTTTGAAAATGGTGAGAGAATCCAATTTGACATAGGAAGGGTGGGTAAGTTTATGGATAATGATATATGGGTTAGAGTTAGAGGGTGAAAATGAGATCTAAGAGGTGAGGAAGTTCATTGTATGAGTGAACTTATTGGTATATTATAGGGTTGACTAGATGTGGCAGTGTTCAAATAATGTTATGATTTTGTCAACTAGTTATTTGTACTATTCTAATACATCATTCTTCAACTAGTAATATCCATTGATTTGATTGACCAAAATTTAGGAGTCACAAAAGATGTTGATTTTTTTGACATTTAAGGCTAAAGTAGTCTGAAGGCCTATCACTAGGGCTTTATATTCAACCATATTGTTAGTACATTCAAAATCAAGATTGAATGATAAAAGAAGAGGTTCACCATCAAAGTGGATAAGGATTATACCATCTCTACCACCATGTTGACACTTTGATCCATTAAATAACATGGTGACTTGATAGGTGAAGTTTTCCTGAGAGAGGGTCATGATGGACTCATCAGGGAACTCAAGAGGAGGAGGTCAGTTGTCTACTAATGGTGCTTCAACCAATTGGTCAAAAATTACTTTCCCTTTAATAGAATTTTATGGAAGGAACTCAAGGTCAAACTCTGCTAAGAGCATGAGTCACTTGGCCATACATTGGTTTTGGTATGGCTTAGAGTGAATATACTTGAGTGGGTTAGTATTAGTTATGACATAGGTTTTATTGTTAAGAAGGTAGTGGCAAAGTTTAGTGGCCAAAAAAACTAAAGATAAGCATATTTTATCAGTATGGGTATACCAAGTCTCATACTCTACAAGCATGTGGCTAATATAGTGGATGGCTTCCTCTCTATGTTGTTCATACTAATGAGTAAGCATTACTCCAAGGGAGTGGTCAGTGGTAGAGATATAAAGGTAGAAAGGTTGGTCATCCTTAGGAGTGATGAGGATAGGTGGAGACAAAAGGTACTTTTTAAGGGAATTAAAGGCCTTTTGATAGTCACTATTTGACTTAAAAGAGACGTCCTTATTCATAATGTGGTGGAAGGTTTAGCATCAGTCTAAAAGTTGGGAGATGAAGTAGTGAATGGATTTAAGCTTCCCCTAAAAATTGTGGAGTTACTTAAGGTTGATGAGAGGAAGCATGTCAAAGATGGCTTTGATTTTGGTGGAATCAACTTATATTTTGTGAAGGGAGATAATCAAACCAAGAAGATTTCCTAAAAAGACCTCAAAAATGCACTTATTAGGGCTTAGGTAGACATGGTAATGGATAAGCTACTCAAAGATGATCTTGAAAATGGCCAAATGATCCTTTCATGGTTTGGATTTTTTGAGGTCATCCATATAGTCCTCTATAATCTTGTGGATAAGGTCATACAAGATGTAAGTCATGGCACATTAATAGGTTATACCAGGGTTATTTAATTTGAAAGGCATGACTCTATAGTAAAAGGTTCCCCATGGGGTGGTAAAAGCAATTTTGTGTTAATCTATGGGGGTAATTAGGATCTGATTATAGCTTGAGAATCCATCCATGAGAGATAACATCTCATGGCCAATTGTAAGATTAACTAGTTATTTGATACTTGGTAAAGGAAAGTCACCCTTGGCTCAAGTGAGTTTGAGGTCATGAAAGTCCACACAAATTCATATACCCTATGGATTTGGTGATAGGTATAACATTTGAGGCCCATTAGGGATAGTAAATGGGTTAATTGAAATTGATAAATAGAAGATGTTGAGGATCTTCTTTGATGAAAAGGGATATGTGAGGGTGCATGTGTCAAAGTTTCTACTTGATGGTCTTGGCATCATAGTGAGTGAATATGTTATGGGTAGCAATGGTGGGGTCAATTCTAGGCATGTCACTATAAGACCAAGCAAATGCTATGATGTTATCTTGGAGGAAAGAGGGAAAATCTTGAAGTTCTTCAAAGTTTAGCAATTGGCCAATTTTGACAATGCAAGGGTTGTTTGGAGTGCCCAAGTTCATATCCATGGTGGTTTATTTCAACATGGTCAAGGTATTTATAGGAATGGATTTATGGATGGAAGAATCTAAGGCACCAAGGTAGGTGAGAATAGAATCATCATCCTGGCACTAAATAGTATTAATGGTAGGGGAGTCATCTCCTATCATCTTGGGATGAATCAAATGGGTGGTTTTATTTTCTCCCTCCTTTTCATAAGTTAGGGGTCCTAAGATGATCTTGTTGACAAAAAAAGGGTTATATGGGATGATGTCATCATCCTCACATGCAAGTGGAGGAGAGGTTTGTGAGGAAGGGGTGTCTTCTTTGATAATGGTGATGATAGGTGGTTTGGTTTGATTTTTGGTGGGTAGAATGAAACCAAGACCAAGTTTTTCATGAGGCTTTTTGGTCTCAATAGAAACCAACTCATGTGGTCCATGCTCATATCACCCAAGACCAAATATATTCCAAGTACACTTATGAAGGTATGTTTTGGCAAAACATGGCTTGTCTAGGTAAGAGAAGCTAGAGGTGAATGTTTGAGGTGAAGAGGAGGTGGTGGAAGTTTCAAGTGGTTTTTTGAGTCCCCCATAATTGAAATGGGTTTGCTAATGTGAAGTTCCAAAAATAATAATGGTCCTGACATTAGGGACATACCCAGGTTGGTGGTCAAGATTATCATACTCTTGGGGAGTAGGGAAAGTGTCAAGGGTGAGGAGATGATATTCCACTAATGAAAGAAATTGGAATGTGGATTTTAAGGGATCTAGTTTGGGGATCTAATTGGATTAGATGGATGAGCTATTAGATGCCTCCTTAGTAGAGGGAGGTAGGGATTTCTCTTTCATGGGTGGAGGTATTGTCCTTGGTTAAGGAGGGTGTCTTAGATGGGGGTAGCAGGACATCATTGGGTTGGTAGGTCATGTTGCATGTTGAGAAGGGACTTGGGTCAGCTTGGATGGTGATGACATAGCCTTCATACTCAAATTTAATGTTATGATTTAGGGTAGAGGGAATGCAACCCATGGATAGGATCTAAGGTCATCTTAGTAAAACATTGTATTGAAATTCACCTTCCACTACATAGAAGATTTTAGGGAGTATGCAAGTTCTAAAAAAATATGAAGGACAACCATTACTAGGGTAGTTTTTATGGTGTCATTAAAGGATCAAAGGATGGCCAAGGTTTTAGACATGACATTATCCAGAAGGTTGAGTTGGTTATAGGCATGGGAGGGGATGATATTAATACTATCTCCCCCATTAATCATGACCCATTTGATGTGGGTTTGGTTGATATAATTAGTAACAAAGAGAGGGGGATTTGGATTATTAGGATGGATATAAGGTATTTCCAAATCCTTGAAGGTGATAAGGTTGGAAATTTTGAGAGCATTGATAAAGACTTTTAGAGGTTGAGGGTCTTCAGGTTGGACCTTTATCAATTGTAATGCCTTGATCATTACTTGGAAATGAGGAGGTGAAGTGGTAATCAATTCATATAAGCTCATCTTCACTGGGGTCTAGTGAAGATATTTGAGCACCACTCTCCTGATGGACTTGAAGGGGTTGGATTTGGAGGCACCTAAGATAGATACCTTGGGTTTAGGTGAAGGTGAAGATGTTTGAGTAGGGTTTGGTTAGGAGGTAGAAGATGGGTATGTCTATGGGATGGACATTTTGGCCTTCCCTTTATCCTTATATTGTGCTCTCATGACCACATGAATGGTATGGATAGAGGAAGGAATTAACGTAAGAGAGTTGTTTTGATCTTCATCACTCTGAGGTGAGAGTGGAGGAATAGGTAGGCTTTGGCTAGTGTTTGTTGGTTATTAGATTGGTAATGGGCCCATGAGAGGTTTTTCTAATAATATATCATCTTCATCATATATTTTTTGGATAATGGTTTGGAAAGCCTTGTAATTCTCTTATCATGGTTTAGTGTCCTATGATAGGAACACACTTGGTGGTCATTATACCAGATGAATTTTGAATCAAGAGGGTAAAACAACCTAATAAGGGGTAAGCTCAAGAAATAATCTTGTAACAACCTTTAGAAAATGGTATAGTAGGATTCATCTAAAGGTGGAGAGGGTTTAGGGGTTTTGGTCTTGGTTGGTAAGGTGAAAGTACTTTTGGGAGTAGGTTTGGTGACAAAAGGCTTAGGTAAGGTAGTGCATTTGGTTGGTGAATTTGGTTTTGGTAATGTAGAGGTTGATAAATCATACACAAGAAATTTTAGGATAGGTATCTTGGTTAATGATAGTTTGATGAAAATAAGTGTGTATAAAAATCAAGTGTGATGGTGTAACCAAGAGTGAAAGTTGGGTCTTAATTGGGATAACTAACTTCCTACTCAGAGTGGAGGGATGAGGTCCCAAGATGGAGGGTAGGGTAAAGGGAGGTAGGAATTTATCCCTCTATCCTTTTGGTGTTTCACCCCCTTGGTTGATTTGGGTTTACACTTGGTTTTTGGGTTTGGTGAGGTAAGATCCACTTTCATAGATGAGTGATTAAGACTCTATGTAGGGAAGATGCCAAGGTTCTTGGTTGGTTTGGTCAGTTTAATTAGAGAAGGTGATTTGGTTTCTTGGGGTTTAGGTTCTTTAGATGGATAAATAATTATTGGGTTGGTAGAGACCTTCATCAGTTTGGTTGGTAAGAAATTTGGATAATAGGAGTGGTGGGTTAGTCTGCTAAAGGTGTTGTTGGATGTTCTTTCTTGGTGATATAAGGTTTCCTTAATTTATACTAGAATGTGGCTCAATCCGTTTCAGGGTCAAAGATAAATTCCAATTTTTACACTAATCTAGAGAATGGTTTGTAGGCTAGTTTTATTCCTTGGATAGTGGACCTAAAAGATAAGCCCATAGGTTGAGATAGAGGTCTAGTAAATTCATCCTTTTCATCAATCAAAGGATACAAGGTTTGATTGGGTGACTCCTCTATGGTAGGTGAAAAAATTGGGGGTTCCTCATCATGAATGATCTTTAAAGGGGTAGTAAGTTGATCGGTGTTTAAGGGAGAAGGTAAAATGGGTGCTTTTTCTAGTATGCTAGTCAAAGAAGGGGTTGATGGCTCTACTACCTCAATAAGTGGAAGAGGATAAAGGGGGGATTCCTTAGTTTTGGTCTCTAAAAGAGGAGAGGGTAACTCCACTATCTCAATCAGTGGAAGAGGAGAGGAATAGATACATTGGTCAGTAAGTTCTTTAGCAATGAGCATGCCAAGAACCATGTTAACAGTATGGGCATCATGAGAGCACTCAACCATGTTGCTCTCATTCTTGGTAGGCACATGATTGAGGAAAGGTTGCCTAAATATGTCAAGGGCTTTGTTTTAAGGTGCATTGGGGTTATCTAACACAAGCTTACCCTTGTTAATGAGAGATTGGATAATGCTCTTGAAGGTGTTACACCTACTAACATTAAGCCCTACTACTTGGTAGAAGGCACATAGATCATTCTCATTGTACCAACTAGGTACACAATGAGAAGAATCAAATTGCTGAGGTGGTTTGATAGGAGGAAGTTGTATCATATTATCTTTTAATAGCTTCTCTAGTATTGAAGCATAAGATTCTCTAAGTGGAGTAAATTTCTTTTGGTTGTTCCAGTTTTGGTTCCTCAAGCTTTGCTTTGAGGAACCAAACGAATCTAGTTGGTTGGAAAATGATGGATAAGTGACTTTAAGGACAACTACATTTGTAATTCCCTTCTTTTTTGTCCCATATTGGTTTGGTTTCTTGATTTAGAAGAGGAAACCTCATTGTTTTTGTATGTAGAGTTCTTATTTTTCATTTTTAGCTTTCCTTCATCGATGGTTCTATTTTATACATTATGCACCATGGCAAAAGCTTCATCAAAAGTTCAAAAGCTCTGAACATGCAATGTGAAAGAGATGTGTTTGCACATATCTAAGTAAAGAGTTTGATCAATTTAGGTTGGGGTAAGGAAAAGGAAATTTGGTTGATTAGGCTCTGCAACAAGCTATAAAATCAGCAATGGATTCATTATCAAATTTTTAGATAGAGTAGAGGTTAGTGATGGAAACCTTCTTGGACATATTTATTGATAAGTGATCCAAAAATATTTGAGCTAGTCGGGTGAAGGAGAAGAGGAAATGCTTGGTTAAGACATTATATAAATCTAGTACCAGTCTTGACAAAGACATAAGAAAAGTGCAGAGAAGGAGGGTATCATCATAGGCCATCAAATAACATGAGTGCATAAATGCCATAAGGTACTATTGGGGATCTTAATTTGAAACTTGGATAACTTGGGAAGTTCCCACTAAGAAGGATACGATCAGATATGGACAAATAGGTGAATGGGTTTTTTACATATTTGATCATATGATAGGATGTTGTGAGCTATAAAAATGGATGAATCTAAGGTATTCATCTTATCCATGAGCATCCTCATTAGGTCTACTTATGGTTTTACACCTGAAAGGTTTTAAGTTATATATATTTTTTGGTGATTGGGTGACATATTGATAGCTTGTAGGTGGTTGAGGAACCATCACATATTGGTATGTAGACACCGATGGTTAGGTGGAATATATGTAAGGGTAGATGGATGTGGGTGGTCAGGTAGTAGGTAGAGGTACATGCCCTTGTAGGGTAGGGAAGTAACCTAGGTTTGGTGAAATGGACACTTGTTGGGTAGGATCAGTGGTTAGGTTGGTGACCAAAGGAAGGGTAGTGACCTTTGTGTTAACTATGGGTAAGGTAGAAGTTATAAGCATCACAAGAATTTGAAGTGAGACATTTACCGAAGAAATGTTGGAAATGATAGTGGTAGGTACTCCCACAATGAGGGAAGTATAGGTGGTTAATGGTTAGATTGTTCCTAAGGTAGAGGATTTATTAGTAGGGGTGGAAGGTATAAGGCTGTTTATAGGTTGGGTAGGTTAGTTTTCCATAGTAGTATCAAAGGGATTGTTGGTAAATGAGGAAGTTTGGGTAGCTAATGGCTAGGTGGTGACCTTGGTAATAGAAGTGTTTCCCATGAGATGGGAAGGCATGCCATAAGGTAGGTCCATAGGTATAACCATAGAATGGGTACAGTGAGACATCGTGTTAAGGTAGTGATGAAGGGCCATAGGGCTATTATCTAGGAAGGTGGAAAAGTCCACATCTCCATGGGGAACTTCCTAAGGTAAATGAGGAATTCCTAAATAATGAGGAGAGTCTTTTGGTTTAGAGACATAGTCCATGGGTGAGGAGGTGGAAGAGATCGATTGGTTGGATAATGGGTTTTGTTTTGTGAAGTTCTTTTACTACTAGTCAGTTAGAACCATCTAAGGTAAGGGAGAGAGAATGCACAAACAATCTCACCACTCAAACAAAGAGAAGACAAGAAATGATCAAGAAATAAATCACACTCTAAAAAGCATGTTAATTCTTAAGGGTTATTTTTAGTCTCTCTTTTGGCTTATGCCTTAAGATTTCAAGAAAATGTGTGACTAAAATGTGGCTTGTAGAATAGGAACTAAAAAAGAAGTCTATGGTTGGTTTTAGGTTATTTAGGTGCTCAAAAGGAATTTATATTGGAAATAAATATGTGTCTTGGTATTGGGGCCTACCCCCTCACTTCACACACTATATCAATAAGGGTATTGGGTGCTTAGCCACTATATACCAACTTCTAGAGTTTATACTCAACCAAAGAGCTAAGTTGGTTCTCCCCTTAGTAATGACCTCCAAGTAGGATTATCGAGAAAGGGTAAGGTGACCACTAGGTGACGAAATCCTAGTCAGTCCTTATCTCAAGTTTGTTTGATGTTTAATTTATGAAGGTGGTTTAGTTTAGTGTGTGCAAAAAAGTGATGCTATGATCGGATTACTTTGATTTAAGTTAAACTATATGAGCTAAACTTGCAAGCAATCAATGTATGCACTTGATTTTAAACCCAAAAGAAAGTTTACTTTCATTAATGAGAATAGATAGAGAGAAAAGAATATAAATGCAAAGAAAAGAAAACCAAAGTAAAGACTCAAGGTCCCACTAGGCATTCCAGAATGTTTTAGTGAATTTTGGCTTATGTTTTGAGAAGGGAAAAAGAAGAAACCAAATGTGGGTATGGTTGAAAAAAATGTTTGATTATGTGCATGTTGAATCAGAATATTGTGAAGAAATCCTCTTTGGCTTGGGAGGATGACTTAAAAATAAGAAAACACTAAATCAAATGGTTGGTTAGATAGATAGTTGAGTGGATTACCTAACACTAGCTAGATCCCAAAAGCAAGAACTTCTTCAGGGGCTATCAATCCACACATTTTAAACAATTAAGTTTATAAACATAATATAAAGTACTTGTATTAATAATTAAAATGTACTAAAATTAAACACAATCAATGCTTGATAAATAAATAGACTATAAATGACTAATATAGAGATAAGAAAGTTAATACTAGTGCTAAATGGCTTGGATCTATTTTTAAAAATTAGGTAGGAGTCTATGAACAAGTAGGGACATATAAAACTAGATTTGGTTGGGGCTAAAAGGGTGAAAATAACTTGTTATTTTCTGCCATAGTGACCATCAGTGGTCAATGTGACCATCTGTGGTTAAGGTGACCATTAGTGGTCAAGCTAACCATTGATGGTTACTATGTGTAGGTCTAGGTTGGTAAATAGTCAGATTTATGGGATCAAAAATTTAGATTTCAAGAGATGGGTTGGTGTTGGGATGAGTGTAAAATGAAAATAAAGCAATTAGATAATGGAAAAAAATACTTATCTTGAAAAAGGTTGATCAGGGGGGTGCTTGAGGTGGTTGACTCATTGGTGGAGTCTAACATCATTATAGAAGAGTAATGGTACTTGACACTTTGGTAGAGTGGTGGCGACAAGTTGGCTATCTAATGTGATGGCTAGATCACTATATTTTTGATGATAATTGGCCTAAAAAATAAAAGAACTCTAAATGCATAAGCTCTTGATAAAAATTATAGATGTGTTTCACCTCCTTACTCCTCTTTTATTATAGGCAAGGTAAGAGAGTTGAAATAAGATGTTAATTAGGCATTCTAATTTTAAATCATGCATGGAATGGCTCACATTGGATTTAGATGAGTTATTTTTAGAAAAGCAAGGTAGGGGGTTTGCATGATGTTGGTTAAGGAGGTGCACCTTGACTATTGATGGTCAAGGTGACCATCGATGATCATCCTGACTATCGATAGTCGAGGGTGAAGGTAAAAAATTGGATAAAAGGTAGGTTAAGTTAGTCAGTAAAACTCACCATGGGTTAGGCTCAGTTAGGGGTTGAAGAGTCAAATTGGTCCTAAGGGGGTCCTAACGTGGTCCAAGGTAATTTTAACATTTGAAATCATGGTATGTGGATTTATGATGTCTACATTCTCCTTAAAGGATGGGCTTGAAATTGGGCTTGATTTTTATGGCTATTGGTTTTGTGGAGGCCTTGGCTAAATGTATAGAGGTTGTGGTTGTCGATTGGGTAGAGGTAAATGGATATTTGGTGTTTGCACCATTTATACATGGAATAATTTAGTGACCCTATTTCCAATACCATTATTGTTATGATTGTTGGCCTTTGGTATTTCATTATTCTTGGTATAAAGTGGTGTTGAAGCTAGTATTTGGATAGGGTTTTGATTTTCATTATGTCTTTGGTTCTATTTATGCTAGCTTTGATGTTGGTTTTGGCTACGACTAGAAGAAGATGAATTTATGACCCCTTTGTTAACAAGGGCCTTCTCAATCTATATCCCTATCTTAATAACCTATTCAAATGTTTGAGCACATTATAGATCAAGATGGTAAGATATCTCATTATGTAGGATCTTGGTATATATTTTGGCTAGTTATTTATCTAAAAAATCATGAGTGAATCAACTCGCTAGTGCTCTCTACCATTGTAGGTAAGTAGTGAAGCTTTCATCATTATTATGTTTTTCTTGGCCCAAGTCCACAACTATAATCTCATGCTTTAGATTATATTATAAATGTTGTACAAACTTGTCAAAAATGTCATCAAATTTAGGGATGTAATTATTTGGTAATTTCAAAATCCATTGCAAGGATGTCTGGTTAGACTTCTTGAAAAGAGGAAAAGTAAATATATGTCATTATAAGCCACTAGTTTACAAGCAATAAATAATTCTTTTATATTCTATTTGTCATCTTCTTTGCCCTTTTATTTATCAAATTTGGACATCACATAACCCAATGGATATCGTATTTGAAGATAATCCATGCTAAATTAATATGAGCATATTTTGTCTAGTTTGAAATTCTCTATTTGTCTGTTCATCTGAATGGTTTGAATTACATCCTTAATTTATTGAAACACTTGGGAAAGTAATTTGGGTGGCATTGCCTATTATTGTTTTGGTTGTTCAAACAAATGTGGATTACCTTGATTAGGTTATGAAAGAATGGCATACTCTATAATGTTGGTCTAATTGGTTATACGACCAGGTATATGTATTTGTACATTAGTATTTTATTATTAATATTGAATACATTACTATTTTTAAACATTCTATCTAGGTTTAGATACATATCTGTGGATGGAAAACTATAGTTGTCATAATAGAATTTGTCTAGGTGTATTAAGTTGGTATTATTTGGTTTGGGTGGGAATTTTTTATCTACTCATTGAACCCTATTACATAAGGGAACATGTTGCTAACTAGAACCCTATTATTGAAGGTGTTTTAAGTTGGATCCTTATTATATGTGCAGTACCTAATGGGTGCAAGGTAACTATTGCTTATCACCCGATATTTGTTATACATTTTAACCTTGTTAATTAAACAACTATTATTGGTTTGGCACTTTTTTAGCATTTAACATTTATTTTTTTTGACCAACTAGAACTTTTTTACCAATAGAAACATGTTGTGGATTAGTCAATGTTTGTGATTGTTGAGGTATATTGGTTTGTTTTTATTTTGATGGAATATTTTTTCTTCTCTATTTAGGTGGTGTAGTTTTATGGACTTGTTGAGGTGGTAAGTTGGTTTGTTGTTGTTGTCTCATTTCCCCTTATTGTGTAATTGAGGAATTAATTGGTTGAGGAGTGAAGGTTACTTTTGTATTCAATAAATAGGGGTACCCATCCCTTCTTGTTTAAAACCACTCATGACATTATTTGTAGGAATATATTATGTGTTTCTTAGTGGTATATTAAACCCACTTTGGTTTACACTAGAATGCACTTGTGTGATATCCACCATGTTTTGAATAATGTGTTCCATTTGAGAATAATTTTCTTTTTTCATAATTGGGACATTATACATGTCTCCAACCAATGTGATTTGAATAAAGGGGTCAATAAAATGATTTACATAGCCCAAAAAATTAATTTGTGTCCTATTGAATGAGCTATCTCTATAAGTGGTGCATTTAAAACAATCATTAAATTAAAACTACAAGCTAGTTTAAGGTAATTTTGGTACACTTGTGACTATTTAAATTGATCATCTATAGGAACTTTCCCTTTCACAAGCACACTATGGATCTGTTGAGTTATTTTCACTAAAATTTGAATGTAACTAGTTGATGCATGTTCACATTATAGGTTTTGAGACACAATATTAGGGGTTATAATCAAATTATTTAGACTTTTGTGTGGGAAGTCTGGTCAGAATTTGGCTCCTACTTTTACTACCTTGATTATAATTTCATCTTTATTTTATTAAAAAATGAAAATAAAAATGTATGGATCATAATTTTTCTATGTTGGTTTCATTACATAGTATGTCTCTTTTTGTTGGCTTTATTTAATGATAGGAATCACTTGAGTAAGAACTATGTCATTTGCTCTTGATCTTGGCCTAGATAAGATGGTGCACTCACTAAGTACTATGCTAATATGTCTAAGCTTTGTTCAACATATGGAATATCATAATATGGATAAATATCTATCTTATATTCTATATCATCACCATATGGATCTTGAATGAAAGGGTCACTAGTAACAAATCTCTCATAGTCTGAATTATACAGTCTCACTATGTGTATAATGAGGCATGTTTAGATCTATGACTAGGTCTCTTGAAAAACAAAGGCCTAATAGGTAAAGAATAACTAGGGTATAAAAAAACAACCTTTGATTCTATGAAAGAGGCCCAAATGATAAAGAAACTAAACTAGGTCAAAGGAAAAAGTAGAATAAAAACATGAAAGTAGTCTAACAAAGGTATTGATTTGCCCAAATGTGGTTGTAATTAGTGGCAAAGGTAACACAAAATCTCAAAACCCATCTATGGATAAGGTTCTAATTTTCCCAAAGTTGGTTGTAATCAGTGGTAAAGTTATCTAGATAAGATAGAATAATCATGAACTATGTCAAAAAGATTATAATGATTTGCCCAAAGACAGTTATAATCATTAACATGAAAAAAATTGTTAGACTCAGAAACAAAGGTCAATCTAAAATAAGATATTGAAAACATTCTAAATATAAATCAATTGGTTTAGATAAACTTAGTAAAATAACTTATAAAATAATATAATGCTGAGGTAATTGGCTTGGAAGACACTTGATAGTTGGCTCACAAAAGACTTGATATTTGGTTTACAAAAGACTCTTTGACAAGGAAACCAGGACATTTTGTAATTTAGCACAAAAAATATAAACAAGGCACATGGAAACAATAACTTGGCATAAAGGATGCTCAAACAAGGCACAAGTCAACAAATAACCACTAAATCTAGTTAAGGGGTCTTTAGGTCAAATAAAAAATCAATCTAAGTAGCATGATCCAAGCACAAAAGGTAAACCACCTAAGCCCAAATTAGATGAGGCTTCCATGTAAACTTAAATAGTTTAGGATTTTTACTTCGCAAGATTTAATTTGAAATTTAATGCAAAAGACTCATATTTTTTAAGGCAAATAGGCTAGACCAAAATGGGTAGCATAAATACATGTTTGAAACAAAAGGTATGAATGATGGTTAGAACTTGGTTTCAGATATGAAAAGTATTTTGGAACAATTTAGGTAGTGTAACAATGCTTATTAAATCAAATGGTGTGATAATGGTTTTAGACAACAATCCAAGGAAAATGTTCAAAATGAAATGGGCAACATAATAACTCCTCATTTACACAAATGACACACAAATGGTTTTAAAATAAAACTATAAGGCAAATGTGTGAAACAAAATGGGAAGAGCAGCACCTTAGGTTAAAGTGGTGTGAAAACATGTGAAGGTTATGACTCATTTTGACTTGAAAATAGAAATAAACAATTTTAGTATCAAACACATGTAAGTAAAAGAAAATAAAAATAACATTAATGGATCATCTTATCCCTAAAACTGACAAGGTTTGTGTAGTTTTCTACCAAAGTTTACATCAATATACCAATTCTAAAAATTAATTAAGTGTTAATCCAAAAATTAAAGAATAGGTGTAGGTAGAGTTTTTAGTCCATCTTCTATCTCTCAAGCATTGGTATGTGGAATAAACCTAAAGTGCGGAGCACTCAACATTTGGAAACATATTCCATGGTAAGAGGGGTCAACTAAAATATATAAGTTTTGAAATACACAAAATTATCCCAAATGTAGCTAACACAAAGGCACATAACATCAATTAGGTTCAAACTTGCTAACTTGAGATGTAAATGTCTAGTACTTTGTATAGATAATTTAGTCATGTATTTCTTAGTGAATTTTGATGTTTAGTGTGAATTGACCTAAGTTTTCATTAGGATTAGAAGGCTAATTAATTAGCCACATCCAATCCTAGTATCACATGCCCAGTTTATATAACCCACTATGGAGTGGGGTCAGTATGATGCTGAGAGATGAGACCCTAAGTCAACACACCCCTAAAGAATGCGTGAGGAGGTGATGAACTCCTGACCATAATCCAAATGCAATAAAATAAATAAATGAAAATTGGAAATATTTTAGAGGTTTTTTATGGGTCACCCAAGTCACTCAGAACTTGGGGAGAGCATACAAGACATTATTTATATTATAGGATAAACAAACAAGGTAATAAATAAATACATTTTGATTTCTTGAGTTCCCTATGGGGGATGGGAGTAAAGCATACATGCAAAGTTTTTGGTTTACCACAAACAAAGAATTTAATCTATAAACTTTAAATCTAGATAATAGTAAAAGAAAAAACCAAAAGAGAAAATCTCCTAATATATCTAATCTAAAGTGGATGTTCTTTTTAAAATCACCTACTCAAATGAGATGAAGTTTTGACCCCTTAGCCTTGTTTTCTCTTGTAAAATTGAAATGCTAAAAGACAAGTTTACTTAGGTTAATTTTAAGCACTAAAAATGAAAGTGTAAGTGAGATTTAGAAGTGTTTAGGCCTCTATTTCTCTACCTTGGTTATTAAATAAACTTTATGGGTTTCTCTTTTCTTTAGGTCAAAAATCAAATCAATAAATAACATTCTATTTTTATCTCTTAGGTTTATAAAAACATAGAGCAAAGTCACCATTTCTACAATAGATCAAAGTCATTGATTTTAGTGAAGTCCTTATTTTTTTGCAACATTGAAAGATAGAAATTATATTTTAGAGAAGCCACTATTAGACAATGGTGAATTCATTAATTTTTTTGGGTGAAGTCACTGAATATAGCTCAAAAATAGGCAAAGTCACTTAAATCAAATGAAAGTATACTTGTTGAATCTATTGTTTAACAAGTTTGATGTCACCCTTTTCATTGGTGATGTCACAATTACATAGGTCAAAGCTAAAATTTTGAAGTCATCATTTCTACATAATAAAATATTGAAAATAGGGGACATAAATGGCAAAGTCATCATTACACAGGGTGAAGTCATCAATTATAGACAAAACATAATGATGGGATTTTCAAGCACAAAACTCTAAACTTAAAGAATTAAATGTCTTTTATAGGAAATTTAAAGGTTCCATATCATTCATCTTGGTCATATGGGATACATGGTCCCACTAGGCATGCCATTATGTATCTTAGAATTTCACATAGCATAAAAATGTTGATTAGTTTTTTATTAGTGAAGATAATAAAAATCCATGTATAACAATACAATGAAACTAAACAATCTTAACTAAGAACTAGGGGGGAATAATATAGTGAACAAGATCACAAAATAGAGATAAAATCACATAGTAATTTTACCTCCCTTTTTGAAATTGATGTCCAATTATTTGCATAGTAGATGTTTGTGTTTGGTTTATGGCATTAGACACTTCGATCAAGGCTTCTCCATGTTGTTAGAATTTCTCCAAAGGTCACTTGTGGATTTTTTAGGCTTTCGCTTAGTTTGGTGTGATTCTTGGTATCAAATGGTCATTATAACATTAATTTTATGTCTTCATGAAGGATTCTTGTAGAATAACCTTACACATAAAAGCTTGTTTGGGTTTAATAAGGGCACTTGTATTTATAGGTCTCATATCTAAATCTAACTCTAGGGAGGTTAGGTTTAGCTCTAACTTTGGTTGAGTCTAAAATAACCTAGGTTGAGTTAGGTTAACCCTTGGTTGGGTCAAAGCACTCATGAAGTCCTGACAACTCATTTTTAGATATTTATGAGCCATAATAACTCACTTTAGATATTTTTGAGGTTGCGACTCACCTTTTTGGAATATTAGGAATTAATAAATCAATTTATTATTTTGTTTGACTTTAACTTCATATTTGGCTAAAAATTCCTTTTTTATAAATGAAATTCACTATTTAAACTTGGAATTTTTTACATAAGCAAGTTAATTAAGATTTTATTTTTAATTAATCTTAGTTATTTTTGGATTTTGGAAATTGTTTTAAATGTTTTGAATTAATAACTTGATATGTCAAGAATGTCAAATTATTAGGTTGTAATTTGACTAGGGTTGAAACCAAACTAGGTTATTGATGAATATAGTGTAATACCCCAAATAATCAATACTTTCTATGTTTCTAAGCAATTAAATCCTTTACACAGATGAATTTGGGAAATTTAGGTGATTTCTTGGCTTACATTACATTGTGTGATAGAAATTGATCTAAATCTTAGTTTAGGTACAAAAGTGGCCAAAAATGAATGTTTATAATATATACTTATATTCTCCCAATTACAGAAGGAGGATAATATTTGTCTATCAAGATAAATAAGAAATTCTATGTTTTGTTATACAAGTATTTTTAGATGTTCAATCTTTTGTTCTTCTTGAAACCTATGATTCATTGAATAAATTCCATTATTATATTATTTTACTAGTTGGGTTGTGTATAAGTATTATTCTAATATAGCTATTTATATTATGCAATAGTTAATTTGAATGTTTTGTGTTTAATAATCATAATATCCCTTTATATATGTGCAACTATAATTTTAAAAATGTAGCAACTTTTGATTTACATTAAAGTTTACTGTATTTTATTTCCATGGACTCTTAACTATGTTTGACTATTTTGTGTGTTAATAGTAACTTGTATCAAACATTGATTTTTAACTACTTGTCAAACCCATAATTTAAGATCTAGTATATAAGGGTTTCATCTAATTTTGACACACAAACCTTCTTTTCTACCCTACCCTTCTATATTTTTGAGTTCTATTTTGATCTTGCCCACCTTAGATTAGATTCACCATCCATCCATCCATCTCAAGTAAGTCTAGAATCATATCATATCCAAACCATCCAAGATAAATAATTGCTCTATTCATCGCTATTCCACCATGAGGTTATTTATAAAACCTAATACCTTACAACTCATGCCTTATAGTGAATCTTTTTCACTGATCCTAAAATGTTAAAGGCTACCTCATAAAGTTCCTTTGTGTGTATAAAACACATATCAATAGGAATTAAATTGGCATTATAAAGAGGGACATATTTTTTATTAAAAAATATCACTTGAGTTGCATCAAATAAATCTAAAAGACTAACATGGTCCACCTCTGATACTGGACTACTATTCCAATCTTTATAAAACCATAGAAAAGTTAGGTCAGATAGAGGTGTCTTAAGGGAACCTAAGGTCTGATACTATTCTCCAATTATAATATCCAATCTTCCTTCATGTACAATGCCCATAGCCTATTCATATCATTATTATTTTGTTGTGCCTAGAGATGTACATCATTTGCAGAAGTATCTTCCTACCTTTTCTCACTCAAGAGTTAGGACTATCTAGGAATACATAAAGGCTTTCAAGACTACTTTATGGATACTAAATGTATCCCATAAAGACATGGCATGTATAATCTTACCTTTTACCTTGGAAGATATTTTTTATGACTAGTTCTTCAATATTTTAGAAGATTTTATTACTTCTTCGAACCAATGTCAAGATACTTTCTTAGCATAATTTGGGGAAGTCACTAGCCCAAGTGTCATATACCAACACTTTAAAATCATGGGGAGATATCCCAATGAACTATTTATAACCTTAAATGATAGATTATAATAGATGTATAGCTATGTTGATAGTGATTATAAACCCAATGAATTATTAACCCTCAAAATTAAAAAAAATTGTTGGATTATATGACCTCTTTCTCCATAGAGCACCTAATATTATTACACTACCTTTAGCCTATGCTAAATCTGTTATTATTGACAAGCAATTTAATCCACAATTACAAGATTTGGCTCCACCCAATATTAGTCCTAATTTTATAGCCCTCAACCCCATTCTGAATGCTAATTCGAATGTTATGGTTGAAAGTTAGAACCAAGTGTATAAACCATTACCTTTATCCCATGATCCACCTAAGTAAATCCTTATATTTATTCATAATCTTGTGCCTACTATTAATGAACAAAATTAGAACCAATCATTGATACTAGTAAATACTACTACTATAGAAGCTACTACTTCTGATTCTATAAAATTAGAATTGGACACTATCTAATGAATGGTATAAAAGTTGAGTAATAAATTTTTGAGTATGTAGAATCGATTGGGAAGCACTATTGGACAAATTTATAGTCTTAATTATATATATCAATGGTAAAACAAACCTTTCAATAGATCTAAAAATAAAACATAACAACATATACCTAATAATATACCTAAAATAATCATCATGGAAGTAACACTACCTAATTGGTGATGCATCCATATCACAACTCAACATGGTAAGCTATTTATCATATATTTATGCACTACATTTGAGATCTTAAAGAAGGAAATGGATATATAAGAAAGCTTTGAAAATTAGCTAAAGCCACCTTCTTCTACTACTCTAGGTGCTTCTAATACAATAATGGTCTTTGAGACATATGACTTTCTATTTCTAGTGGAATATGAGAATGAAACTAAAGATAATACATATGAAATCCATGCCTTTCATTATTTCCATATAAATAACTATAATTTGATAAATAATCAGCCTACTACTACCTTAATCCCTCTAAATAACAGTGCTACTACTCCAAATACTAAGGAAAATAATAATCCACCCCTCCAAAAGGAAATGATCAGCTACAAATTTTAGAGGCATAAATAAATAATGGATAAAATATAGTCAAAGATATTAATAAGATCAAGTCAAATATCAGCCTTCATGAGTTGGCTTAGATTAATCAATAAAGAGAATATTGCTCAAAGCCTTGACTACAAAACCATCCACTGATAAATAAAAGGCTACTCACATCAATTTGTTTACTTAAAATGACAAGAATGAGGTACCACCGTTTCTACTAAACATCAAAATGTTTGGTAAAAAGTACATATTTTTTTGGTTGACTAAGGTGCCTCAACCAATATGATGCCTACAGTTGTATGTAAGAAACTAGGTTTGACCCTAGATAAACTTACAAGAATGGTCCTACAATTAGATAAGTCATATATCCTATGAATTCAATTAACAAATGTATACATTCAATTTGCCTCAAATCCACACATGAAATAATACATAGACATTATGGTCATTGAAATTCCTAAATCCTATGACTTGATTCTAAGCTATGATTGATTGAAGACATTGAATGAATATATGGAAATAGACTTCTCAAACATGTGTTTTCATTGGAAATGAGTATCCAATCAAATATAAGTAGAATAAGAACTAAATGAGGTTCCTGATCATTGAATATAATGTTAAAAATGAGAAGGTTGACTTTACATCCTCACATGCATGTGGTTACATGTTCACCACAAAACATGAACCTCGTTAACAATATTTTGAATATCATTCACAATTATGGACTCTAAACTTTGATAGTGCTATATCAAAGTAAGGTTTTAACATTCACATAAATTTAGTCAACCCAGATGGGAAAAAATATTGTACCACATATAGACTGTAATCCCTTGCACCAACAACTAATTTGAGTATGAAACACTAATATTGGATATATAGTTTATATTGAAACACAATGCCAAGTAGTCACATATATCTAGTGATTCAAATCTAATTATCAACCATATAAAAAATTTCATTTAATAATTTCTTATTTAAATAATTATAAACATAAATACTAAGATTTAATTGAATACCTCAAAGCATTCAATATCAGAGATTTTCCAAGATAAGAAAATTAGTGAACAGATTCATTAGCAGCTTTAGCTGCCAACCTAACACCACTCCAAGAATCTAAAATTATTATTTTTCTTCTGGAGTTGGTTTCTTTCCCTTGTATCCTAAAAAACATAGATAACTTCCAAGTATTTGATGATGATAAAAAAAACATAGAGTTTATGAACATTTCTAGAGCTTTTGAATCTCAAATAATAGATGAAAAGGATTTCAAACCTATGATTGTAAAATACCTAAGAGAATATGGTATCTTAAAGTTGAAATGTAATCACATACATATGTTAATGGTCTCACTAGAGTTATTTTTTGACATGGACCCATAAGCCCAAAATTAAAAAAAATCTCAATTAAATTAATCTA
The DNA here is from genome assembly GCA_037957365.1 of Torreya grandis. NCBI lineage: Eukaryota > Viridiplantae > Streptophyta > Pinopsida > Cupressales > Taxaceae > Torreya > Torreya grandis. The sequence continues at coordinate 656,293 of JARHVA010005594.1, read as the reverse complement.
ATTTTCTGAAAGAGAACCTGGGCACTAATGAATATCCTCATTATATAAATATTAGCCTGAGTTTCACAAAAAATGAGAAACAAAATTTGAAGGGTCTGGTGACAAAGCCTTTAAGAAACAATAGAGGCTAGTAAATCCAATTTTAGAGCCCCTTATTCATATAAAAGTAAAAAATATATTCAATGATAATATTGTCTTTCCAATCCATTCCACTTAGGTCTCTAACCTAATGGTTGTTGAGAAAAATAATGGAAAAATAAAGTTGTGTGGAAAAATTTGAATAGAGCATTAGATAAAGATATTTTCCCTCCAACTTTTCTAGAAGAAGTAATCTGGATTATAAATGGATCTAAGATGATGTCCTTTATTAATTGATTTTTAGGTTATAATAAAGTATTGGTATAATCATAAGATATAATGTAGACCAATTTTACCACTAAATGGGCCAATTTTTCATATAAAAAGATGCCTTTTAGCCTAATTAATGTAGTAGTAACCTTTGAATGTGCCATGGACTTTTTTTTTTCAAGGACTAATTGGTAAGTGCATCATCATCTACATGGATGAAATCATAGTGTTTTCATATAATATATCCAATCATGAATATCATCTATAGAGGGTATTTGATAGATGTAGATGATATGGAGTATCACTAAATCTAAAGAAAATCATCTTGGGAATTGCATAGGGAAACTATTAGGACATGTCATTACCAAATTTGGGATTTTCATTAACCCAAAATAAATCTAGGGCATTTCCAAGTTAAAACATCCTAAGAGTAATAAAAAATTGAAGTCTCTCTTTGGAAATATAATATTTTTGGGGAAATTCATTTATGGATTTGTAAATATTGTCAATCCATTGAATGTTATGTTGAATCAATATGCTAAAATAGAGTTGAAAGTTGAATCTAAAAAGACATTTTATGATATTAAGACTATTATTGATTGATATTTAGTTATATTTAGCTTAAATTTAAAAACCCTTTCTTTCTTTAATCATTTACTTCATAACATACCATAACAACAGTACTCATGTAAAAGGTAGGTGATAGTGAACATCTAATTTCCTTCATGATTACTAATTTGAAGCATGTAGAGTTAAAGTATTCAATGATAGACAAAAACTATATGCCTTAATCAAGGTAGTGAAGAAGTTCAGGAACTACATTATTAGGAATAATATGTATGCCAACATTCCATATCTAGACATCAAACTCACACTCAACCACAATGAATTAGGAGAAAGAATAGGTAAATGGATGGATAAAATACAAGAGTTTAATATTGAAATTAGACTAACCATCATGGTGTCAGACCAAGGAATCATCTATATAATGGCTAATAGAAATCCAAACATTCATATTGAGCAAATTAATGAAATAAAAGTAGCTAGTGGTGATCAGTATGCCCACATCATCCACTACTTAATCATAGGTATATGTCCCCTTGAGCTAAATAGAGAATAAAGGTGATCCCTTAGGCTCAAATCAACTCATTACATGATTAAAAAAGGGATTTTTATATCAAAATAATTATGAAGGCATATATTTTAGGTGTGTCTCAAAAGAGGAAGCTACAGATATTTTAAATAATTTAAATCATAAAATATGTAGTAGAAACCCCTTATATAATGCAACCACTCATAAAATATTGAGAATGGGATACCAATAGCCTAAAATTATCAAATATTCCCATAATCATGTCAATACATGCCATGAATTCCAAGTATTTGGGAAAATAGAATTACATGTTACCATGAATTTACAACCAATCATTGAGGAATGTCATTTGCTTAATGGGGTCTTGACGTTTTTAGAGTGATCAATACAAACTCATTAGTAGGACATAAGTTTTTCCTAATAGACATTGATTATTGTACTAAATGAATAAATTCTATAGCAACAAATAATTTTAGAGCCCAATATGTGATCAAAATTATATAAGAAACCATATGCACCAGGTTTGGGACTCCAATTTTGTTGGTCTATGATAATGGTATAGCATTTTAGTCAACTAAAATTATAGAATTGGCCCATGATAACCATATTAAAATCAAGATTTAATAAAATTATTACCTTCAAGTTAATGGATTAAATGAATCCAATAATAAAAATCTAATGGATGCCATCAAGAAATAAACACAAGACAAATACAAATAATGGTATCTACTGTTAAAGTATGCACTATGGGCAAACAAAATAAGACATAAGTAAGAATTTAATGCTTCATATTTCTTAATAGTGTATGGAAATCATCTATTTTTCCTTATCACTCTTAGAATACCAACATATAATTTCATGCAAGAATACATGGGATAATATGAAATAATCTAGTCCATACTACTTGACATAGTTTAAATGGATGATGCACAAACTAAAGCACTACATAGCTTCAACAAACAACAAGATATTTTTAAAAGTTGGTCTGATAAAATATCCAAAAATTAAGGATTTAAGGATTTCATAATTAGTGTTTTTATAGGATAAGGCACATAAAAATAAAAGACAACATAATAAGTTCAATACTTTATGGATTGGGCCATATAAAATCTCTAAGATTTTGGGTAAAAAATATTTTTGTCCAATGTACATCCAAGGTAATGATATTTCTTTTCTAGTGAATGGGTAGTTTTTTAAACATTAGTTCATGGTTTTTATAATTGATATGCTTTTGAATTAATATGATTTCAACCATAGAAGTAGGATTAGATTATATTCCTTGCTTTCTAGAGTAGGTTTCATGATTTTTGTCATTAGTTTCTTTGTATATATTTCTTGTTTTCTTAGATTACTTTCATGTTTTCATAATTTGATTTCATAGTTAGTTGTTATGCTTCTAGATCAATTTTTTAAAACTAAAGAATAGTTCAACCAATTTCTTATGCTAGAATTATGAAAGACTTACCTAAAGAAAGGGAATGCCTCAAGAAGTGCAAAACTGGAATCCATCATGATTTATTCTTGTATTATTTTAGGTTTTAGAATTAAGGTATGTGTCATGATTTAAATTAAGTTTTGTTTGGATTAACTAAGCTCACTAGGACTTTGGAAGTCATTCTTATATACTCATGCAAATTTTAGAAAGAAATTTCATTTCCATATATCAAATTCACTATTACATGCTAAAACTTGGATGAGAGAGAAAGAGAGAGTAAACATCAAGATGAATACATGTTAGGGATGTATTGATGAAAATTAATTTTTATTATATATACACCTAGATAATGGTGGTTTTCAACCTTTTTTCCATATGTGTTTTGTAAAAAAGTCATAATCATACAAACTTATGGAAAAGGAGTGATTCAAGTAATATCTACCAAGGCTATGGACACATGGATAGAAGTAGAACAATGATTACATTGGAATTAAATATACCTTTATTAGGGCTATGGATGCATAGATGGTAGCATATCAATTCCCATGATTCATGTATTGTTTTCTATAAAACATTGAATAAAATGAAACCTACAATGTTTATCTAGGTCTATGTGAAAACTCAAATAAGAAGGGGTAATTTAATTTCACAAAGCCATACATAGATCCTAAGAATGAAAAGGGTTAGTATGTTACATGAATAAGTGGTAGGCTCTTTTAGCCAACTGGTCTATTTATTATTTTCTTTTTAATACTAAAATTATTTTATAATTCATTAACCAAGATTTGAGTTATCAAATACTTAGGAGTATTTCCCTATTGAGTCACCATTATTTGTGCCATAACATACCCCATTTTAAAAATTTAAATAGGGACCCATTATTGCTAATAATATTTATTCATGGTCCATATCAAACCTATGAATTATAATATTTATTTAATATGCATAAACCTAAGGTTCATTTTGAAATTTTATTTTATTACAAAGTTTCAAAAGAAAGAAAATTGAATTTTGGACATTATTCATGAATTATTTATGACCTTTGATTTTTTTATCTACTTTTAATGTGTATTCAATATCAATTTTTTATTTAATTATTTAAAATGAATAATTAAAACATTTTATGATATCTAAACTTTGATGATCAACATCTTATTCCTAGGCTTCAAATATTCACCATGTTTCGTAGATCATGACATATATCATCTTTTTATTTACATAAATCTAACATTAGTTAAATTTTAAAATTACTCTAAGTCCTTAAGAGCATCCAAAATCCTAATATCATTCCACATAGAAGCATCTCATTCATTCATGATGTTTGGATCTCAAACTACACTTGAAGTTCCTGAGTCTTTATGAGTTGTCCACATGGAAAAATCTTGGTCACTCAGAATATGTAGGAAGGAAATACATATTAAATTTTCAAAATATTCCCAAACTGCATATATCATGCCAAGTGGTAAAATATAAATGACCTAAAACATGAAAATTCAAGGTAGGTCTAATGCATAAAAAATTTGAGTCACTGAGAATCATCCAAATGTCATGATTTTGTTCACTCACAACAAAACTTATATTTGTAACATTCCAATTATTTTGAGTTATTGGAATATTTATATCATACCACATGACATAAGCTTAGTAATATAAAACATGTAAAATCAAATCAATTTAATGTATTCAAAGTTTTTGAGTAGCTAAAATCATGATAAGTGACACTATCTCATTCACTCATGTCTTATTAGTTGTAGGTACACTACCAAATTTGTCTTCCAAATTAATGAGAGTCATACATGTGGTTATATTCTAGTAAATCAAAACTTTATAGTTAAAGGTTCATTGTCAAAGTTATGTTTTCTTTGAATACCTGAGGACCGTCCATGTGTCATTATACCTAAATCTTAGAACTAATTAGAGGAAGTTATAAATGATAAACATTAAATAACCCTAGAGCTCTGATATCATGCCATATGGTGAAATCCTAGCTACCTAGACTCTATGGGAGTAAGTACAAAATTGATATTCAAAAGGCCATGGATCACTAAGATCATTCCAAGTGGTAATGTCTAATTAACTTGTAACCTATGGAGTATATAATGCAAAAATATAAATCTAAAAACACTAGGCAAATGAGGTGGAAAAACATGTTTCAATTCTATATGTAGACAACTATAATTTAGATAAAGGATTTGACAAATAGGTGAAAGGTTGATAAATGAGAAATGGACACTTATTTTAAGGTGATGACTGAACACTTAGAGTTAATGAAATGTTGACACATGGTAGAAAATCACCTACCAAATCTAATTGTAAAATTCAAATCAAAACAAAAGTAGATCAATAATCCATTGTTGCATTGATTTCACATATACTATGCATTCAAGTATTGAGCTTTAAGAAATATATTCGAGATCCTACAAGATAATAAATAACATCACCATTGATTAATGTTTTGTAAATTGTGAATCTAAGCTATCAAGATATAAAAATCCCTATGATTTTTAGTGAATATACGAAATAATTTTATTCAACTTAAAAATTTTCCTATGGATTTCTATGATAAACAATGGCTTCATCATCTCAAGTATCTAACCAACCCCCCTCTCAATAATATATCACAAGAGGAATCAAATATTTAGACATAGTATATGATGAAGGGATATTATATTTCCATCATTACTTTATACTATGGGATAAGGCAGAAAGCATAGAACCATGTTTAGTATAGGATAAATTAGATGAATAAATGAAGTAATAAATGAGTGATTGTTTGCTAATTAAAATAATTATATTCCATAATGTAGCGATTACCTTTGAGATAATTCCTTATATCAACTTACTTCAAGATTTATTTTTGAATGGCACTATTACTGGGGATTATTTTCACTAAGGAATCCATAAAAACAAAGTATATTATATTTTGGGGGAGGCATTTGAGATGTATTTTCACCTTTAAGTTCCTAAAAAAACTTAAAACAAGGATGCATCCAGGTTAGAACATAAGATAGTCAAATGGAAACTAAAATAGTGACTAAAGAAAGGTGAGAAATTAAATAAATTCAAAGTTTAATTTCCTTAGTTCCTATAATAATATTTACGTTAGGAATCAAAATATCCATGGAATTAATGAATAGACTATATGTATTCTATAACAACACATATATGCATGATGAATGGGTGCCCTTGTCGGACATCATTATAACTTTTGAAAAAATTATGGCAGTCAGTGAAGCCATTAGTTTTAAGCTCAAGGTGAAAATGTTCAAAATTTATGAGAGGCCATCTAATGGGAATTTATATATAATGTCTTACATAGTAAATGAAATTATGGAAACAATGAACACAACCTATGGGCAGCCTTGGCTATCATCTACAAAATATGTAAAAAAAAGGGTTTGTGATGAATATCAAAAATGTAATAAATAAAATTTTAGAGGATATATACCACAGGTATACCAAGCCTTTTATGGGAATTCTATGCCTAGGTTCTCTAAAAATATAAGGAAAAGTATTTCAAGAATGGGAGACTATTTGTTCTATCCTAATTTTATTATAATCAAGATAGAAGGAACTAAGGCATCTCCTTTGTATTTTACATGTTATGTTCCTAACAAGGTAGTAAAGTAGGATATTGTACACCAAATATACAATAGTTTGGATGAATACCTTATTCCAAACACCAGGGATAATATCACAAGGTCCCTCTGATCATTGGCCAAATCTAATACATAGCTAAAAATCATCTTAATTTAGTGGGAAAATTTAGGGATAATTATGGCTTAAAAGTAGAACAATACATGATTGGGACCTTATAAATAGGGATAATAAATAAATAAATGACCTAAAAATAATGAATCCCATATCTCTTATGGCCACAAAAATTATGAACATGCATGATCCAATAATTATTAATGATGTAGACTATTCAAAGGTGTAAGTCCACATGAATCAACATAGAATGCTAATGGTGGTAGCCTAGACAATTCAATATGATCCCTTCATCACAAGAGAGAATGAAAAAAATTTGTGAAGGAACTAAATAAAGTTTCAAGACATTAATGGCCTCAACCACAAGCCCCATCATCATCAGAGCATGGTCATCCTTCCTCTACACAACAATAAGAAGTTGGCCCATCAAAGGGATATGCTTCTTGAAGGGACATAGATCCTAAAATAATAAATAACATTCTTAAGGGGTTTTAAGCACCTCAATTAGTGGCAAAAAATGCAACTCCATAAAATAACTACAGATAAAATCTCCTACAAATACACAAGTAGGAGCATATTTTTGGGCACCTTTATCCACATTGACTATTGTTCAACATGTAATTCTCCCTGCATTCTAAATTTTTTATATTTTAATAATGCACTCTAAAATAACATAGACTTCACCTCTTACTTCTACTATTTATACTTTGCTTCCACCTTCCACTACTAAAGTATTTTCATCCTTCACCCCATCTTTAGGGCAAGACCCCATAACTACTGAGCCATCCATTATCACTTATAAGAAGAATCCCAAGACTCCTCTAGTTTCACCTCCCAATGTGAAACTATAAGAAATACATGTTGAATTACCATCAGCCAAAGAGGGTCTTCTATATGAGGAATCTAAGTAAAAATAGGGACCAAAAGTTGAAGAAGAAATAACAGGGCCAATTCAAGTCTATGATAGTGATGAAGAATACAAAAGTTGGGAAACTGATGAAAATGGTTCTACAAAATAGACACTAAGCCTAATGAAACCAGATCATTTAATGTAATAATATATGAGGATGAAAATTAAGATTATTAGGAATAATCTAGGTCAGGAAACACATAGTTATTAGGAAAAGTTGAGAAATAAAGGATTAGTTTAATTGATATTAAATTATTAGAGGAAGGAAAATAACTGAGAGAAAAGGCATTAGAGACAGATGCACAATCTATATTTTAAGAACCCCCTACTTTAGGACTTACTCAAGCACATTTATTTCCAATCCCAAGTCTCTCCCTTGAAGCTACCTTTTTGGAATCATCTAATCTAGTAGAGATACTAGCCATTGGATAGAATAATGATATTATTACTAATGAAGAAAGACATGATGTAAATAAGGTAGCATCTTTTATTGCCTCCATTACAATTGTAGATTCCTATATTTTAAATATTCCATCCACTAGTCCAATTGTTACTTCACTATCTCCCTACAAGTCACTACAGACATATTAAAAGATTAAGTCATTATATTCATTACCACATTTCCCTAAATTCCCATTCAAATAAGTGCTTCAATGCTTCCACCAAGATCATTGCCACCTTTCACCTTTGTAGATATTGGTCAACCTAAGGACCATGGAGAACTCAACATCCTATATTGGGTCAGAGAGTCTAAATAATGAAAAAGAGATAGAATGGGCTTTGTTCTTACATAATTAAGAAAAATAACTACATTCTTTGAGAATAATACTAACACCGTACAAATGGTAAGGAAGAGGAAAGGAGTGGATAAGAAAGTGGATGACATAGTATAAGAACAAAGGGAGAATATATTTCTATTGGTCAAGAAATAGAAGAGGAATCTTAATGACCCCAATGAATATGAAAAATACGTTTTTTCTTTTATGGATACAATAAGGGAGGAAATGAAATAAATGTACAAGAGTCTAGAAAAATCCAATCAAGGGCTTTTATAAGCAAAATTAGTTCAAGATCCAAGGGAAATAGTGGGCATTGCCTAGAGTAAAGATAAAAAATAAAATAATATCTTGATCACAATAAGATCTTCCAGAGCTAAGTCCCAACCTCATCAGATGTGGGTAGTCACATTCTAGAATCAGTTAAAATAATTAGAAATAAGGCTTAAATTATTGGTACATTATTGGATAAATAGTGCATACAACCATTTGATCCTAATGACAGACCCAAAGGCTATATCAGCCCTAAACTTTGATTCCTAGGAAAGATAGTACACTCACATGGCACCAAAAAATTAATTCCTTGGTAATGCATTTCACACACCATGAAAGGGAGGCAATTGAAAATTTTATAGACATAAGGTTAATCAATGTGATCATTCCAATAAAGAAATTGGTCAATATGCCCAATTTTGAAGGGTTACTCTAGGTATTTTATGATAGATTTAAATTAGAAGTTGAGGGATTTGTGTATAAGACTAGTGAAGAGATTTTATAGTTGATCAATTTTTACAAAGATTAATTGACTAAGGAATAAACCCTCAGAGTAGAATTTATAGCTTTAAAGGTTGAATAGAAAAGGCTGATGGACAAAATCCTATGGACATTAAATCCACCCATGCACAATTTTGAGGTAATAAACACTAAGTTTAATGATTCACATGCACTATACTAATGACTAAAGGCTACCAAAGAAGCCAGTAATATAATACAATGTGCACAACTAGTTCCACCTATAAGAATTCAACCTCAAGTGGTAGTTATTACAATGGTACATATTCCTAATAGGTGCATTAGTGCCATTCAAGTAATGAATACTTCCATGTCACTATTAGTTGTAAATTCCACTAGTTATTCACATGTAATACATCAAACTACTTTACTTTATACATTAAACATGCATCCCTATTCTTATTTGAATAGTGACAAATTGGCACCATAGTTAAATATGAATATATTATATTGTCATGGAGACTTATATATTCACTCTATTTTGAGTATCTATGCATTAATAATGTAATTATGTAATTTGGGCCATTCATTTTATTTATATCCTATACATGAATACTTTTCATGAGTTATAAAATTGGAAATGTAAATTTAGACTCATCTTGGAGGATGAGGTAACCCCTCCAATATAATATATATATATATATATATATATATATATATATATATATATATATATATATATATATATATACTTCTATCCTCCTAATTCTAAAGGGAGGATAACTTTTGGCTATCAAGATATATAAGAAATTATATAGATTGTTATACAAGTTTATATTGATGTGTAATCTTATATTCTTATCCAAATCTATAATTCATTGAAGAAATTCCATTATTTAGATATTTTAGTCTTCAAGTTGTGTATAAGTCTTATCATGATACAATTATTCATATTGTGTAGTAGTTAATTTGATTGCTTTGTGTTTAATAATCATAATCTCCCTTTACAGATGTGTAACTACAGTATTACAAACATAACAACCTTTGATTATGTACGTTTACTGTATTTCATTTCTATAAACTCTTAACTATGTTTAAGTATTTTGTGTGCTAATAGTAACTTGTTGTAAGCATTGGTTTTCTAACTACTTGTCAAACCCATAGTTCAATATCTAGTTCAAGGTTTCATCTAATTTTAACTCACAAAGCTTATTTTATGCCCTACCCTTCTATCTTTTTGAGTTTTATTTTGATCATGCCCACTATATATTAGATTCACCATCCATCCATCCATCTAAAATAGGTATATAATCACATCATAACCAAACCATTTGAGGTAAACAACTTCTCCACTCATCATTATTCCACCACTAGGTTATTTAAAAAACACAATACCCTAAAAATTATGCCTTAGAGTGAATCATTTTCACCAATCCTAAACCATAATAGGCTACCAAATAATGCTAATTGGTGTGTATAAAACTGACATCAACAAAATTTATGTCACCATCATATGGTATGTGAACTAATATTTTGTTGTAGGAAAATTAAATACCTTGTTGATTTCAATCTTTTTCATCTTTCATTTGGTATAGACAAAATTTTCCCATTGTAAAATTGTGTTGAGTTGTATGGGGCATGACACACACTTTAGTTTGGAAAACACATGGACCATAAGTAATTGGTAATATATGTTTCCAAATTATTTTTTCCAACTCCTTTTATGATGTAAGTATTTGATGGTATAGCTAGGTTTTGACAAATGTATTTCATTACTAAATGTTTATATCTTTGTAGGATCAATATGGTTATGATGAAATAACCCCCACTCATGAATAATGTAATTTTTAAATAATTTTAGTGAGGATGATATTTATTAGTGACATTTTAAGTGGTTGTGGAGTATGTCTATCTAGTATTGGTCTTTGTAGATGACATTTATGGATTATATATCACCTCAATCTTGTACACTTGGAAAACTTAGACCTTAGTTATTACTCATAGTTATTGACCCTTCTCACTTTTGAAAGTATCACATTTCCTCTATCTTGTGTCCTTTGGCCTATATATTCATCTAACCAATCTTATATTAATGACCTATGACTTATATCTTGTTCAAAAAGCCTAAAATGTACTTATCTTCCACCTCTATAAGTTATGATCCTATACCTACTTTCCTACTCCCTAGAATTTAATGTCTAGGACATACACTCATTTTAATGCTAGTGTCTTGACCTAACACAAGTGTCTAATGCCCTAAAGTAATATATTTTGTAAATGAAACATATTCCAATGGTTGGTATAAGTGATTCAATGTTACTTATCCAAATGAATTAATATAAATATAATATCAACTCTCACTCATTCCTCACCTATCATAGACCAAGGTAACTTATGAAAAGCATTCAATCAAGTACTCAATAAATCAAATATTCCCTATTTTATCCTATTCACATACCATTCATAGGGACAATACATCTACAAATCTAAAGTACTAAAAGACAATCTAAAGGGCTTGATTCTCTGAGTTACAAGCTAGGTCACTATTGTACTTTCTTTGCACATATTTCATGATCTACGCAATCAAACACATATGGGAGAACTAAATAATAATGAGGTCCTCTTTAGATTATTTTCTATATATGAAGTGCCCAGTGACAGTGAGGTACTTGGACTAGATTGACACCATGTGCCCACTAACCCATTTTTCCCCAAGATCACCATGAAGATGAATAACTAGGGTTTTATGATTTCATAAGGAATTATAGTCCTTGATATAGATATAAATACAATAGAATGAAGGTGAATACAAACCCAAAGGCATCCAAGTGGTTGTATCCTTTTTCAAAATCTATTTTTACATGATGCTTGCATGAAATATAGATAGTAGTGTTGATGAAACCATCCTAATATACCATTAGTGTCTAGAGCTCCAGATCATCAGATCTAGAACCTTATGACTATTCTAGAATCATCTACTAGTTGAGTTTCTACCATTTTAGCTCTAGCACTATGTTAGTATCAAAACTAATTAATTATATTAATTCTTTTTCATTTCCATACATATCTTAATGTTACACTCTATATTTAGCCTATTCTCAACATAATAAGTTTAATGTATGTTTATATCTAAGTTTAACACCCAATTGGCCTAATGTAGATCTAATTATCACCCTTGTGTATTATTCATTTATATATAGTGCTTTAATAAGTATCTAGGTAAACTCAACCTAAATTAAGCCTTAATTTTAGGGTTTCCTAATAATTTTTGTTATTGATCCTTAATTGTTATAATCTTGAAATAATGTTTTCCATGGATCTTGATAAATTATTTCATGCTATATGTTACATTATGGTTTGGTACCTTATAGTGGTTATTACATGTTATATGTCATACTTGTTTAAGTTCATCTGTTCTATAAGGGATTCAAAACATGTTTTCCTAGATACTCCTTGTTCTAATGTTTAAAATGAGCTTTTACATATCACTACAAAGCACCAAAGGGAGTGCATGAAAAATTCATCCTCCCTAGGTCATGTTAACACCTAGTCCAAGTATAGTACTACCAAAACCTTACTCTTGGACTTGATGCACCATTCAACTCATTACAAAGATATCATTTTGGATGCATTATGTATGACCCTACTCCCTTGTAATATTCAACCACCATATGTAGCCTCTATCTTGAATTTCATAAAATAGACTAAACATAAGATATCCTTTGAAAAGGAGGATTTACTACCTCACCACATTATAAATAGTTATTTTCCACTCTACATATAGTGTTTATTTGAAATAATATGATAAAATGATTCTTGTGGATAATGGTTTAGGACTCAACATTGATATCATATCCTTTATCTCCTTAATTGGAATTAGACCTTTAAAATTATATCCATATAATATGATCATCAAGGGATTTGATAATATTTCAATACAAGTATTGTAGAAAATAACATTGAATATTATCATGGGTCCCACCACATTTCCCACTTTGTGCCAAGTTATGCCAAATGATTTAAACTATAACATTATATTGGGATGGCCTTGGATACATAAGATGTATGTGTTTCCCTCTACATTGAATTCATGATTAAATATTAGTCATCAAGGATTCATTTACACATGTCCAATGGATACTAATCCATTAAAACATTACGAAATGGTAAAACAACCCAATAATACTACACTTTAATCCTATAATCTTGATTTTTATTCTTGATATTTAATCAAATATGGGTAAAAGGGACAATGGATATGTAAAAATGAGACAGGCATATCTCAACACATTTTCCTTACAAATAATACAAACTAATAAGGCTTGGGCTTTTCAAAAAAACCTACAAAATACAAACATATCTCTCATAATACAATTTTTTTAATAAAGACCACAATGGAATGTATGCATATATCCATAATTGAGCTCAAATTGGTCAACCATCATCTAATAAATGAAGATGCTTCCCCAAAACTATTGACTATTGATTATTTTTCCAATGATGAATCATTACTAGAGTACTTGGGAGCATATGAGGATCTCCCTTCCTTATATCATAAGAATAGGTTTTCTCATTCTACTTACACTCATGATTAATTTGGTGAGATATATGATACCAATGTCCAAATTTTTTTATTTAATGATAGTCATAGTACACCATTCAACATAGAGAATTCTACTTTGATAAATGAAGAAATAATCAAGTATAATTTTGGGATAAATAAGGACCCTCAGCCAATTTTACTTGCTGCCATGATGTAGGAAGATGAAGAAAAAACTTATAGAAATTTCCTCCATGATTTTATTGATTTATTTACTTATAATTATTTATATATACATAGGATTGGTCCATCAGTGGCAATGTATAACATATTATTATACCCAGGTGCAAAACTAGTAAAATAAAAAATTCAAAAAATGCATCCTAAAGTGGCATTATTGGTAAAAAAATGAAATTAAAAAAATCTTAAATTGAGGATTTAAAATATTCATTACACATTTTTAATAGTATCCAACATTGTTCCTTTTAAAAAACCCAATGGTGACATTATTTGTTACACCGATTACCTCACTTAAACAGGGCTTATCTGAAACATGATTTTCCATTACCTAATATTAATATGATTGTAGATTCTACAACTGGATATGAGATATTTGCATTTATGGATGGATTAATAGGATATAACCAAATTAAAATAACCTTACAAATCAAAAAAAGACCACATTTACCACTCATTGGGTTATATTTTGCTATAAGTCATGCATTTTGGATTAAAAACATAACAGCCATATATCAAAATGTGATGACTGATATATTTCATGATTTTTGACACAAAACTATGGAGGATTATGTTGAATATGTACTTGAAAAATATAAACATCACGAAGACCATTTTATTTATTTATGAAAAATATTTTGGCACTTGCACAAGTTTAATGTTTGATTAAATCAAAAAATGTATTTTTGGGGTATCTTTAGGAAAACTCCTAGGATACATTATTTCTCAGCAAGGCATTGAGGTCGATACAAAAAAGGTAAAATATATCGTAGAAGTGCCACTACCAACCAATCTAAAATTATTGTGATGTTCAAAATGTTGAATTCAGGCTATTCAATAGTTCATTGCCAAATTGGTTGATAATACAATCCCTTTCCCCTGTTTGTTAAAAAAAGATACAAAATTCATATGGGATGATGTATGTCAATAAATTTTAAATAAAATCAAAATATATTTATCAAATCCACTAGTAATTATGCCTCACATTCCATATAGACCATTACTTATTTACATATCGGCCACTCTTGAGGCCCTAGGGGCCCTACTAGCCTAATTTGATAATAATCACAAAGTGTATGAAATATATTATATTAGCTTCCAGTTAGTCAATTAGGAATGAAAATATACAAAAATGGAAAAAGTATGTTTAGTCTTTTTTTTTTTATTACTAAAAAACTATGACATTAGTTTCTCAATAATGAGATTCTTATTATAATAAAAGAAGATATGTTAAGGTTCCTTATGAATAAAACACACCTAACTAGTTGCATATAAAATGGGTGATGTAGCTTACAAAGTTTGATCTAAAATTTGTAGCTTAAAATTCAATAAAAAGACAAGTCACAAAAAACCAATTGGTTGCTGATCCTTTACCAATTTTTTTTTTGCTCATTGATTCTTTCCAAGATGAGTTTGAAGCATATAATATATATTCCAATCCATGGATAATGTTATTTGATGGATTAAAATGTAGAAAAGGGGCAGGTGAATAATGTTATTTGATTGATTAAAATGTAGAAAAGGGGTAGGTGCTAGTATTTTATTTTTTACCCCCATTTAATACATGTCTTTCTCTTATAAATTTACTTTTTATTACACCAATAATATAGTCAAATATGAGGCCTTGATTGGATTATCCATAACTCTTAAGCTTCATATAATAGACATCCATTTTTTTGGAGATTCCCAATTTGTTTTTAATCAATTTATTAATCATTACTAAACCAAAGAAGAACATCTTCTACCATATCAAAAAAATGGTAGATAAATGCACAAAGACATTTAAAACATTTTATATTTATAATCGTCCACATAAAGTTAACCACCATGCAAATTCCATAGTAAGTTTGGCATCCTTGATGACTTTTAATGATGATCATAAAGACTTTAAAATATGATAGCTAAAAAATCCTTCCATTTATTTTGATAAAATGAATGCTTTGGCCATTATTGATATTACTCATAGTATTATAAACACATAATGATACAATAATATTTATAATTATATTTATCAAACCTATATACTAGACCATTTTTCATGAAATGATAAACAAAAATTAGAAAGTGAAGTACTTCATTATGTTATTTTTGGAAATAATTTGTTCCAACAAAGTTTTGATGGACAATTACTCTTACGATTAAAAAAAGATGAGACCTACATTTCACTCTTGGAAATGCATGACAATGAGTATGGTGGGCATTTTAGAGGATGTGCCATGTCTTAAAAACTAGCCTACAATGGAATAATCCAACAAAGTTTTGATGGACAATTACTCTTATGATTAAACAAAGGTGAGACCTACATTGAACTCTTGGAAATGCATGGAAATGAGTATGGTGGGTATTTTAGAGGATGTTCCATGTCTTAAAAACTAGCCTATAATGGAATAATAATGTATCAATATGCAAAACTATGTTTACAATGCCAAAAATATAGTAATTTGACTGATGCACCATTGCATGAATTACAACCAATTATTTCACCATGGAATTTTTTCTTATGGGGATTTGAATTAATTATAAAGGTAAATTTGGTATCCACTAGTGGAAATAAATTCATCATCATAGCTACATAATATTTCATAAAATGGGTATAATCTGTTACACTTGAGTTTACCATAGGGAATGGCATATGCAGGTTTTTGATGACCAATATCATTTCATGTTTTGGAATACCTTCAGATATTATTTATGATAATGGGTCATAATTTAAAAACAAAATGGTAAAATACTTTTATATTAAATAAAAAATTAAGAATCCCTTTTTTTCACCTTATTACCCACAGGACAATGACTAGGTAGAGGTAACTAATAAGGCAATTGTCAAAATACTTGTCAAACTAGTTGAATGATACATTAATGATTAGCACCAATATATATATATATATATATATATATATATATATATATATATATATATATATATATATATATATATGGGCTTACCAAACTACTATATGCACACCTACTCAGGCCACATATTACTCTTTGGTTTATGGTGAAAAGTTCATATTAATAATTGAACTTGAGATACCTTATTTGTGTGTTTCTCTTAAAGACATCATCAAAGATAATCAATACCATGAAAAGAGATTGCATTGGTTAGAGTAGTTGAGTGCCAAATGCACATAGGCTGTTAAGCACTTATGTTTTTATCAAGATTATGTAAAATGATCATATAACAAAAAACTTTATCAACATGAATTTCATATGAGTGAGTTGATACTAAAATAAAATAAAAATAATACCAATGTATAAAAATACAAAAAAGGAAAGTTCAAACCAAATTGGTTGGGACCATTTAAAGTTGTATAAAAGTTGGTAAAATGTGCATATCACCTTGCTACACTTGAAGTAAATCCTTTAAAAATTCCAATGAACATTATGCACTTACGTAAATATATTACATGAGAACCATTCTAAAATATCAAAAAAAAAAAAAAAAAACATTCAAAAATCCAAAAATATTTTTGTTACCTACATGTTTTATTAGCTCCTTGGCATCTATGTGTTATTTTCATGTTAATGGATAACATACTTATTACTTCTAGATACAAAAATGTGTATCATGATTTTAATTGAGTGTGATACATGCATGCATAAATTATTGATATATTCTTATTTCAGATTTTGGGCCTTCCCTCTACTCATGTCATGTATATATTGGTGGCATCCACTTCTTTTATCTTGATACACACAGGTTATATGGTTTAATGATCACATTTAATTATCATGTTTGAGCTTACATATGCCTTTATCCATGATTATATCTTATAGAGGGTACTTGATATGTTTTACAGTTGACATTTTTTCCTAACACATTTTATCCATGGGCTACTATGACATGTTTATGCCAGTCAATTATGTTTTACTTTATGCACTTCCTTGAGTGTTTTGCCTTCTTATTATATTCTTTATCCAAACATTTGAATATGCTCCTTTTCTTACAGCCCCTATGCATATGTATTATTTATTTTAAATTTATATATGTCATTTTTAGTTGTATGGACATCTAAATATGTCATTCTTAATTTTATGGACATTTGACTAAGCCATGTCCTTTTGATTGTGCATAATTTGAATATGCCCCTTATTTATGGTCTCCTTGGACCATTGCCTTTTGACTTACTTTTGAATGCTCTTGTGTGTGTACTTTTTTTCTTGTTGAGATTATATTATTAATATCTATACATTGACATGATCCTTATAATGCATCTTAAGCCTTAATGTGATCATATTGGTTATATTTGCTTCAATATTATATCTACCTAGACATGGTCATTTTATATGCTATAGGGGTCCATTCATAGATTATATAGTTATCTTATCATTTTGAGTGAGGTAATTATAAGTTCATATCTTTCCCTCACCTTAAATGGAGGAATATTAGTGGGGGCATGTCATAGAGGGATGTTATCCGCACTTGGCATAGTTTCCAGATTCAATGGGGGTATGTCATATAGGCATGGCTTCCACACATTCACAATTTTCAAATTCAGTGAGGGTATGGTTTAGAATCATGTTCTCCACACTTATTATGTATTAAACATCTCCAAATTATATTTGAGGCATGTTTTGGAAACATTTAATTCACATTGGTACTTATTTTAGTTTTCATATTTCTCCATATATAGTGGGGGCATGCTTTGGAAGCATGTTCTCCACAATTACATAGTTTTCTAAATTAGATAAAATAAATAGTTATATGATTTAGATTTATAGTTGTGTCATAATTATATAAATTGGTACATTGTTATACATATTTTCATCATGAGACATATCTAAGGTGCATATTCTATGTAATTTATGCCTAATATTATAAAATCTAAAATAGTTTCAGATTCTAATTTTTTTATGGATTGTTATCACATCACAGACTTTTACATATTGATACCCTAGTTGGACTTTTATGGAATTTATTGAGACAATCTATTACAGTAGTTAATTCTAATTTTTTTATGGTTTAGGTGAATAAATTACTCAATCTTTCTAATTTCTTAGGTTGGACTCGATTGTATCATCCATCCTCACCAAGTTCTAAGTATCATTAGGTTACATGATTGAGCTAATCTCAACTTCAAAGTAGAAACTCACCTTTGCTCCAAGTTTGGGGGTATGCACCTTCCAATATCTATCTCTCTTTTTATCTCTTTGGATATATGTAATTTATATATTTACTGATATTTGTTCTATTCTCAATTTTAGAGGCTTAAAATGATACATCTTTTTCAATTCAACTTTCCAATAGGCAAAGCAATTACATCTACACATAGGTTTACTCTTAAACCTTGCTCTTTCAATTTTAATCAATTTCAGGTACTTTTAATTACAAATTATATACACTAATTATACACTATAACATTCTCTTGGTTTTAGGTTAGTCACCAACAAAGAACTCAAGTTAGGCATATGCAAAGCCAAGGTGTGTTAGACACACCCAAGTATGCATTCATTTATTTTAAAATAGGAATTTTATTATTTGATTAAAAGGGGTGGGAAATGTAGTTGATATTTATAGATTATATAACACCTCAGTATTTTACACTTAACAAACTTAGAGCCTAGATGTTCCTCTTGGTTTTAGACCCTTTCTACTTTCATAAGTCTCACATCTTCTCTATCTTATGCCCCTTTCCCTATCTCTTAGTCTAACTAGTCTTATGTTTATGACACATGACTAATATCTTATCCAAAATTCTTAAAATGTACTTATATTTCACCTCTTCAAGTTTTGAACCTGTACCTAATTTCTTGCTCCCTGGACACTAATGTTTGGGATAGACACTAGCATTGATTCTAGTGTCCTAACTTGATGCAAGTGTATAGTGACCTAAATTAATCTATTTTGTAAATAAAATATATCCCATTGGTCAGCATAAGTGCTTTAATGTGAGTAAACTTATCTAAAGGGATTGATATAAAAACAATATCAACCCTCATTCATTCCTCACCTAGTAGATACCAAGGCAACCTATCAGAATCATTTAATCAAGCAATTAATAGAGCAAAGCTTCCCTATTTTCTCATATTTCTATACAAGTCATATGGACAATGTGTCTATAGGTCTAAATACTAAAGGAGCATCCCAAGTTCCTAATTTTACAATTTATAAGGTAAGGTCACTATTGTACTTGATTTTCAAATTTTGTAAGATTCACACATAAGGGATAACTACTTAGTTATGATACACTCTTCAAAGTATTAGATATGTAGGAAGTACCCACTGATATTTGCATATTTAGGGTAGCTTGACACCATATACTTACTAACCCATTTTCCCTCAAGGTCACCTTAAAGATGAATAATAGGGTTTTACAATTTCATGAGTGATAGTCCATGACCCAAAACTAAATGCACTAGATCAAAGTAAAAGGTAAGCATAGAAACATCCAAGTGGTCACATCATTTTACAATAGGTATTATATATAGGACACTTTTGTTAAACAAAAACATTAGCATTGATGTAACTATCCTAGGATGACATTAGTGTTGAGAGCTCTAAAAGCATCAAATCTTGAATCTAATGTCTATTCTAGAATCAACTGCAACGCTAATTTCTACTTGTTTCATATCTAACATTGTGTTAAAATTATAAACAGTTGTTTACATTAATTATTTTTCATTTACATACATATATTAGTGTTACTTTATATATTTAGCCTATTCTCAGCTTAATAAATTTAATGTATGTTTATACTTAATTTATCACCTAATTAGCCTACTATAGATCTGATTATCACCCTTGTGTATTATTAATTTATATATAATATTTTAATAATTATCTAGGTAACCTCAGCTACATTAAACCTTCATTTTATGGTTAAACAGTCTCATATTTATCAACATTTTCAAATGTGCCATACAAGGAATTAGAATACCACATATTTGTTCACTATATTTGATTGATAATTCATTCTCATCGCGTTTATCTTTGACAAAGATTTTATACTTTGTAGGATATGTATTTAAATATTTGTTATACTTGATTAGGAAATAATCATATCTATGTAATTCTATATATAAGTGGATAAATGAGGTGTAATGTTTATGTAATTCCCTTTCTTTGAGTGGAGAAGTAAGACCTCTAATAAATATCAATTTTAATTCCATATCTGAAGGCTGATATACTAAATAGTATGATGCATTTTTTGAATTAAATAGCATAATCTTGAATATTTTCATTCTCATGTTGTTTGAAGTTTTAAAAAATTTCTAATGTAAACTTGGGTAGATTATGTGTATTAAATTCCAAGAAGAAAACATATTCTAATTGCTTGAATTTAGGTAAGGAACTATTTTCTAGAGTATAGAACCAATTCCAAGATTCTTTAATGAGGCTTCCATGGAATTATTTTAACAATATTCACTTATCTTTATCCCAATAATAAAAAAAATTTATATATAGAAGTATATGTTTGAAAATATCTTTATAGACAAAAAATAAATGTAACATTGGCATGATGAACTCTTGTGGATAAGGATATTCAAATAAACATTTTTAAAGTGGTTAATTTTTTATTATGTTATCTTTAGTATTAGTGTTATAGGATAACATTTGTACTTTGAATGAGTGAAACTTGAATTTGTAGTTATCTTATAGTAAGCATCATATAAATAAGGTAAGTACTAGGAATTATTAAAATGTGCAAAGATGTAGTCATTAGTTATAATTTACCATTGATTTGAAACGTAATAATGATGGATTTATCTTAATTCCTGTAAAGTTATTTTGAGTACACATCATTAGTACTTTTTAGAACCTTTGGTAATGGTATATCATTTGGAAAATTTGAAACATTTGGTAATGGTATATCATTTGGAAACTCTAGAACCTTTGTTAATGGTATATCATTTGGAAAATTTGGAACATTTGGTAATGGTATATCATTTGGAAAATATGGACATTTAGTAATGATATATCATTTTTTTTTGTAGATAATCCATAATATTTTTTTTTCACTTGACAAAAATTAGCTTGATCAAATAAAGGAATATTAGGCTCAAGAAAAACTAATTGTGTTATGGTTGGTATAGGAAAAATTAAATGACCATATCCATTTAAAATGGTGAGGTTTGTCCTATTATATCTTTGGATAGGTGCAGATTGGACTTGATTAGAGGGATGGTAATTATACCTATATAGATAATTTAGAGGATACCTTATATAATATTAAATGGAGGATGGTGCTTGTTCTAAGGGTTCATTTCATTTGAAAATATTTTACATTAATGAATTTTGTCTAGAGAGGTAGATAGGTTTCACATCATAGTAATAAAAAACATATATATCATCCATAACAAGGAAGGAAAATAAAATAACAAAGGCTGGTGCAAAAACGATACCAATTATCTCTTAAGAAGACTTAGAGTTTGGGTTCACCAAATGTGTAACCCTTTTTATAAATAAGGATTACCACAAAGAGTAGCCTAATATATAAATTACAACATTCAATATTCTAATAATAAAAATATGAAAGATAAATTATACTTATCGTATATATTGATGCATATGTAGATCTGAGCAAGGTAGGTGTAGATATATATAGTATGAAGATTCTAATCCAATTGTTAGATTACAAAAATTAGTTTTTTGGCTAGAAAGGACACTTGCATCACCCAAAGGAACTTGTGTCAATGATATTATCCATGAATCAATGCATATATCATGCAAATAATATTGAATGTTGATTAAAACTTTCAACAAGGTATTTCTAGGTTTTTTATCACCTTTTAGATTGTGTCCTTAGATTGTACACATAGGCTATTGATATCATAATATATCTCAAACCCTATATGTTCACCATAGGGTAGGATAACCTGTCAAAAATGAATTATTAGGCTCATGAAGTTGATATGACTCAAGGACCCATATATAAATGAGTTTTGCCTACATAATCAATAATATGGCCTGAGACATATGTAGTTATCCCCTATGTGTTGGCTTATGTGTGCATAAGGGTGAAATATACTATATGCAAGTGTATATAAATGATCAACCTTGTAAATTGAAAAATATGGCCCATGAGATACTCTTTGAATTATCTAGACCTATAATATGACTGATCTTATGATTGATATAGAAATAGGGAAGAACAGGGTAATTTTGAATACTTAAAAGGTGCCTTTGCTATATGTGTGCTTAGTAATATCTTGAAAATGAATTGATTTGTATTTGATGATAATGAATGGTCTTTTACTTATATTTATACAACAAATTTTAAAAATATTCTTGTGGAATTGTTAATGAATTTATTGGTCTAACCTATACATATCAGAATATTTATAAATTCGTGTGTTTAGAAGGAAAAGATATTTGCATTAGTTCAAGGACAAGGCCATCAATGCTACTGTCCAAGTTTGAATGCAACTATCTAAGAATATGGAAGGTTTTTGTAGATTTGTAACTAAAATTAAAGGATATATATCATAATTCAAGCATTTTTAGGGCTACAAGTGATATAGGTAATTATAATATTAGGTTAGACTACAATATAAGCATTTATGCCTAGTGGGATGTCAAAGGTGAGCCTATCGACTACAAGGAAGGACTAAAATTTAAGGGTAGAGCCTTGAGTAATATTTTTTAAGTTTACATGATTAGTTTAAGATATAAATCCAAATTTAAGCATCTAAAACTTCTACCATTTTATCTTGATCCAACAAAGCCTCAACCTAAGGGCTTTGATAGTAGTCCATATCATGAATAAAATATAGATGCATTTGGAATTATAAAAATAATTGTTACAAGTTAAGGCATAATATACATGTTATCACTGATAATATTATTGAAGTAAACACACCCACAAAAGAAGTCAAACCATAATATAAAAACAATGCAAAGTTGATAAAATTTAGTAATCTTTTTCCAAATCATGGTACTATAAAAAATCAAGACAATTCAGAGGTACATCATGCATACAATGTGCATCCTCATACTAAGACATACATTCATCCAATAGATGAAATTATTAGTACATTTACAAGCGCATCAACACAACATTTGATGATCAAATTTGATGATAGTGAAATCAATGATGATTATTGAGATAAGAACATAATTTTTACCAGGGCATACAATAATAAACAACATATCTGTAGTGTCATGATTGAAAATAGATCAAGAAAAAAATTCATGTATAATAACACTCATTCATAGTCTAATATACATAGAGAAAGATTTACAATATACATCAAGAATAGGCAAAGCATTAAATCCAAGATCAATTAAAAATAGTGGATACTTATTTTATATTATTTTCAAGAAAAAGGGTCTTAAAAATATTATTATGATTCCCTTATATACATAATATTCACATAGTAACATCTACAATGCATATATGCCTCAAGTACATACATTATAATCCAAGTGGTCAAAGTTTAAGGCATTCAATATGAGTACCCTATATAGTTAGTGGTAACTCCTCATTCCCCCCCACCACCACCATAATTAGTTGCTTCAACTATTCAAGATCACAACAAAAATAAAATTATGGCACCTACTCAAAAGCACAATACAAAGATAATTAGTGCACCCATTCAAGAGCATAATGTAGAATTAATTATTGCACATATAAAAAATATCTATATATAAGTAGTTAAAATTATATTGGTACACATTACTAAGAAATAAGCTTCATATATAAGAGTCACTCAAGAATCAAATAAATATAAATCTTCTATAATGCATCCTAAGGCAGCAATGAAGACAAATCAGCATGCTCCATGGTGAAACAAGAAATGAAGCCTTCTCCTACTATACATAATACTCCAAAAAGTCCTACACTTTCTCAAGCTACACATATGTAAATAAAATCTACAAGTAGTGATAAGGATAATTATAGTATAATAATTGATTCTTTTATATGATTTAGATACACCTACACATAACACTTTTTGTAAATGAAAATTCATATTCAACATATTTGATCCAAACACACACTATGGTCCTCCTATTAGTTTTATTATGAATTAATTTTACTTTGTAAATATTAAAATAAAATAAAATAAAATAAAATATTTAAAAAATCAAATATTTTATAAATATAAAAACATTCAAAATGTATTGAAAAAATCAAGACCTGAGCATAATACAAGGTGTTAGTTTACTTATTTAAATATGTTATTTATCACATATGATGGTAAATAGATAATTATTTTTATATACACACATGTATTTCATGAGGTATATGAGTGTAATACATGGAATTATTTGTATATGCATTTTATATGTTAGACCCCCTTCTACCCATTGTCCATTCTTATGTTCAGGGCATCTAAATCTAAAGGTTGCATTATAACAAATCATATATTTCTATGACCTCAAATTCAATAATGAGTTACATATCTTAAAAATTTATTTTTAGTCATTTATATTTTACATTATGCTACATGAATATGATACTTTAATATACTATGACATTGATACATATGGATGGAATAAACTAGTTATCATTTGTTCTATGCTTCTTCTATGTTGTTTACTTTTTTGAATAATATGTTAGATATTTATTACTTATTGTGTGTGGCCCTATGTCCTTGCATACAAATTTATTGAACATATTTATGTGATTTGTGCTTGGTATGTGCAATATTTGAACATGGCCATTTCTTGTAGCCCTTGGCCCTATATTTTTTATGATATTTGAAATTTTCCCTTATTTATGACATTATTAATGTCCTTTGCCTCTATCCCTTGGCCTTGTTTATTGTGACATATTTGTGTCCATTTTATGTGTACCTAGGCCTTATTGTATGAAATTTTGTGACATTATGTGTCACGCTTGTTGAGCTTGATCAATGGTTCCATGATATATAATGTAATTTTAATGTGTATATTATTTTATAGGTGGTTAGTATATACATCCAATTCCTATCATTATTATGTTGCAATTGTCAATCTAAACAGCATTCTATGACAATGAATAATCTGGCCCAAAATCACTAAAACACGTTAAATGGTTTGAACTTGTCACATATAGGCACTAATTTAAGCTAATGTATTCCTGAATGGGGTAATACATTTTTATGTGATTATTATATTTTCTCAAATCACTTTGAATCAAATTGAGACCATGTAAATTGACACTGTGGACCATTGAATTATTCCAATTCAATAGCACAAGTCATGTGTATGTGTTATTTTGCATCCATAATGCCCTAACTAGGGTATTATTTTATATGCAACTAACACCTAATTATATTTTAATCAAATTATAACTTCATAAAATTACATTTTTGACCAAGTTGATTAAGCGAGCAATAGATTTCCAAAAAATTGTTGAAAATTAAGAAAAGCCACTTAAGAAAATTAAACCAAATCAAGAGCCTAAGTGAAAATTCCATGAAAGTTATTAAAATTTTATTTATTGAAAATACATTCCTCAAATATGAATCATCCCATGACATCATCAATGAGGTGGAATCCATAAAACATTAATAGAAGTAAGCCTTCCCATGCCTCATTAATGCCCCATTCTTCAAAATATTTATGGCTTATCCCTCTAAAATTAAATCAATTCATAGCCATACATCTATCTCAAGATGAATGGTCATGGATGATTGTAAACATTTTTATAAACCTATAAATATAGATCCCAACCATTTATTAATAGAGCTTCATTCATGCAAAATTATTATGCAAAAAATTCTATAGAAAACCTTCACCTATTTGCACAAATTGATCTAACTCATGAGCCTAATCCATTGGTGCACTAGGAAATGATAGAGGAGCTTTCTAATTATCATTGATGTAGACTTGGAGCACTAAATCTAGGAAAAAATATACTTATTTACCACATTTGGAAAGAGGGATGCTATTTGGAAGGTTTGGTAGTATTCCTTATTTAAATAGCTCTTAGAATTCATTTGCAACACCCCATGAGGGAGTGGTCTTAATGTTTTAATGTGTATATGCTTAGCTATAAGATATTTTATTTCCTAATGCATGGACTAATTCTTCTTGTAATCTTACTATAAATTTTGGCATGCCTGGTGGGACTCGCACCTCACACAAGCTTTATACCTTCTAATTTTCTGTTTAAACCCTCTTTGGAGGATATTTTGAAATTCATTTTCTCTCATTTTACATTTCCATGATTTTTGAGATAAATGGTAGGATCAACCTGTGAAATAATGGGATCACTCTAAAATTTGGTGAGACTAACCTAAACATCAACGAGATCGACCTATGAAATAATAGGATTGCTCTAAAAGTTAGTGGGATTAACCTGAACATCATCAAGATCAACCTGTGAAATGTTGGGAATGCATTTGTAAATGGTGAGATTGATTTTATACACTTTTTATTTTTTTGTTTTTTACAAGATCCAAAACATCGCTCTATGAATCAGTGGGAATGAACTACATATTAGTGAGATTTCTCTATAGATTTATGGGATCATCCTATGAAATAATGAGATCACTCTGAACCAAAAAATGATATGTGACCACTATTTTATTTTAATCATTTTTTATCATTTCGTCATGATCACCTTGTGCTTCAATGAGTTTTCCCTATTAATCAGTGATATCACCCTATCAAATGGTGAGATTGTAAACCAGTGTTGTCTTTGTTCTATATTTTAGTAGTATATCCCTATGAAATGGTGGGAATATACTAAATAATGGTGAGATTTCCTTATGAAATTATGAGATAAACCTACATGAGAAAACAAAAACTTAAAACAACAAGCTAGAAGTTTTTCCTATCAATTCACACCTTGATTTCAGACTTCTAACATTGTCATTATAGGATTTAAGTCACTTAGTATCCATTTTAAATAAGAAAATCAAAGTTAAAACTCATTCATACTTGATTTTGGTGCCTTAAAAGTAACTTTCACATTAACTAACACTCTTAAGAGTTCTATTTTCATGCTTATTTATTGAAATTGTTTATTTTTTAACAAAATGAATGTTGTGTGTATGCTCACTCCCCATCCCCTTTAGGGAACTTAGGTGACCAAAATCACTCATTATTTACATTTATGACATGTATAAAGGCATGAAAATAAATTTATAGAGGTCCTCCTCAAATCCATACAATTTGGGTGATCCTAATAAGACCATAAAGTCTTTTTACTTGTCTTTATTTTTATGCACTTTGGATTATGAACAGGAGTTTATAGCCTCCTCATGGGTTCTCTAGGGAAACATTAACCTAGGAATTCATCTCCCAACATCAATACAACTCCACTCCATGGTGGGGTATATAAATTGAGCTAATGAATCATTGGGATGGTAGTTTGAGAAGTTAAACTACCTTCCTTAGCAACTGCTACCCTCAAAACATATGATTAACTTAGACATCACACTACACTAAGAAAGTGGTAGATGTAGTGGTTGTAAAAATTAAAATACCTTTTAAAAATAAGTTGGTTGATGAATTTATAATTGATGTGAGCATCTCTTATGTTAGCCACACTTGGGACCATGTAGACTTGCAAAAATTTAGTTTGAGAACAACCTCACTTTTTGTGGATATATTGTTGATGCAAGGTGATTAGCCCATAGTTCCATGTCACCATATAAACTCTTGAAAGAAGAGGGGGCCTAAAAACCCTACTTTTCATGTGATTTTATTTTTGGATTAACACTTAAAATCCTATCAAGAGCACTATATAGATAGAATTTGATAGTACCATGCATCCTTGTCAGTTTTAGGATTTTGGATGTTACATTTAGGTGTGTTATATCATTTTATCCTTTACTTGCTTGGTCTTTTTTAGTCTAAAACTATTTGAAAACCAAAATTCATTATAATACCAAACACTTTATTATACACTATTCTATTTGAGAAAATAAGCATTACGCTTACCAAATTAAAACCTCTTTTTGCCTTATTCAAATAATCATTTAGAACATTGTGTTTGTATTTTATAAATAACATTATTATGTTATCCATTTGATTCTAGACCATTTATCTACTTGAAAAATCTCAAAGTCCTTCAATTGTTGTCTAAATTTGAAATCTCACCTTTCTAAGTTATAAACTAAGGTGTTATAAGTTTACCTTTTGCACTTGGTTTGAGTAAACTTGGAGACAATTTCCAATTTGGATTGAAGGTTGTTACCTATACTCATCATCATTTTATTATCACTGTCGACTTATATTATCTTGCATTCACTCATGCTCTAAGTTCCTATATCATTTTCCATATCCTTGCTATGTGGCAGTGTTGTAATGCTTGTCTGATTTTGGATTTATAATTAGGATTTCTTATGTTAATTCACATTTTGAACTTTGTGGTTCACATTTTTATCTTCCTAATCAAAAAAATATTCTTATAATTTTATATTTATATCTCTTCATAGTTGTATTTATCTTTTATATTATTGACATATCTTTGACCTAAGTTTGTTGTTATATCTTTCACTTTAGGTTCCAAAATTATCTTATGTTCTTCTAATTTGATGATTTCAACCCACCAAAGTTGAGGAAATTCATAACCACTTTCTTCTAATTATATGGTATTGCACCTTTTATTTTATTATAGTCTCATTTTACCTTGTAATTTGTTTGAAAAAATCAAAAAACACCCTTTAACATTTGTATAATACATTTCATATCTTATAAAATGATGAAAATAACCTTCCAAGCATGACATAAAGGTATACTCTTAATGGGGTCTCTTCTAGCCCTAGTTATGAGGAAGAGAATTTTTATGATGGACAAGATAACTTCATTGTGTTTGAATATATACCAAAAACTATAGGGTCTAAATAATATTATTATGGACATCAACCCTTATAAGATAAATATTAATCCCTCCTAAGGTTGATAGAATCAGGCACTAGGTTACCACAAGATTTCCCTATGAAATAATTGTAAAAACTTGTTAGGGTAAAAGAGCAACAACATGAGCAATCTCTCACTCATATTGTAAAATACAACATTGTTTCTTATAATAAAAGAAAGGAAATGCTCATATATTTTATGGCCAATGATCAATATCTTGATACCAAGATCAAAAAAATTAGTCAATGGTATATAGACCAGCTTATCGTAGACTTAACTAACTCTTTGGCTATAATTTTTATAAACAACAACACTTCTATAGAATAAGAGAATGTGATATAATAAATGAAATATTCCCTAGTTGATAACACATCTATGATATATCCTAGCATGAAAACTAAACAAAAGAATCCTTGAAAGGCTTTACAACATGCTTTGCTAGACATAGAGCATACATTTTCAATCACCAAGAGACTCTGGTCCCTTCATAGAACCAAGGGACAAAAATAAAACACATATTAATGGTATTTTTCAAAAAAAAATTGGCAATTTACTCCCATGAAATGCATCCTTTAGTGAAATGACCATAGACTCCTCAAAACTAGTAGTATACTTACAATTCATGTTAGCAAATTTTGGGAAATGTTTATCAACCACCTAGGAATCAACAACTAACCTACTCGACTCAAGGAGTAAACAAAAAAAAGTTCAAGATCATAGGGTTTCTATCCCTAATAAAACAACATAGCAAGGGAACATACCACCCTAACAAAATTATATTCCACCTACAAATACACCAAACATGCATGAGTAGAACTTGATGAAATAAAATGTGTCAAGATTGGAGATGGGAAATTGAGTCAAGAAATATAAATTTGATGAGATATGTCCATATCTATTTGAATTAAGTATTCTCCATATCCCATTTCTACCTCATTTTGAGGCACCCAAATTTGAAAAATACAAAGGGAAGGGTGACCATCAAGAACATATCCAAGTATTTTTGTATTATGCCAAGAGGTAGCTTATAACAAAGTTTATATGTTTGACTTGTTTCTATGCAATTTGTTTGAAAAAGCTTTAGACTAGATCCCCAAGTTACCTAAAGGATCAATGGTAGATTATAATGATCTATCTAAAAATAATTTAACCATTTCTCTTACAATATTGAACATGAATTGACTATGGTCAAATTATGCAAATCAAAATAATGAGATGGAGAAAGATTAACAACATATCTATAGTGATGGAGAGCATTAATTGGATGATTTTAACATAATTTTCTAGATAAATAACTATTTGATATTTTTGCATAAAACCTACACCTTGAGGTAGCTCATAATCTATGACTCACTTGTGCAAATACATTCAAAGATATCATATACAAGGGAGTATAGATTGAGAAGGTGCTTATCACTAAAGGTTTTGTCAAGATTTATTCACATGGTCAAATGCCTAATTAGACCCAATCACCTATTCAAGATATTGTATAAAATAAACCTAAAGGGTTTAATAAGAACAAGAACATGGTATGGAATGGGGTAACAAAATCTAGACATGGACAAAAGGTGCAAGCTCCCCTAGCTCCAAATGTGAAACTAGATCCACCTAATCCACCAACTACTTTACAAAGGGCTCTTCCATGAAGGTAATTTAATAAATATAGAGTATTCAACAAACTGGGAGAACCTATTTAAGTCGTGTTTTAAAATCTCATAGTAGCTAATTTGATTATGTGGCCTATACCAAGGCCATTCCCTGAAGATCAACCCAAACCTGATTGGTATTGGGTAGATGACTTTTGTAAATTATATCATGTTATTAGCCATGGTGTTTATTGATATGTTTAATTGAGGCATCTCATTGAATATTTTATTGAAAATGGTTAAATTAAATTAAAACACGCATTACAAAACACTAATCAAGATATGGGCAATTACAAAGACCCATTTCCTAAACACAATCAACAGCTAGTAATAAACAACCAGAATCAAGGTCAAAGCTAATATCAATAGGCACAAGGCCAGAATGATAATCAACATGATAATATTTAGTATCATAATACCCATGATAATAACCTAGGTTACAACAACATGCCTTATGATTAAAATAGCACTGTGGGATGTATTTATGAAAACCAAATTATCACCATTGCTATTAAAGCTTATGAACTGTATCATGCTTCTCAAATCATTAGACACCTCATTATATGATAAACACCCTATTCTTTTAGTATTATTGTGTCTATCTCAAGTAATTCTATTACACCTTAATTTCTATAGGTAATTATCTCTGGACCCCCTTCTTTTAATTATAATGGCTCCTTGATGACTCTACATTATATAAATATAGATAGATGATGATGACTTTAGATTATACAAATATAGATAGACACTCATGAGTCAACATCAAAGTCCCTTTGCCTTCATATTTTAATTATAATGGTTCCTTACCAACTCTATATTGTGTAATCACAATTAAACATTCATGAGTCACCGTTCAAGGCCCTTTTCCCTCTTCTAACATGTTCGTGCCTAAATGTGTACCATAGGTACCCAGAGTGTTTAGTGAACACTTCTCATTTCTAGATTCCTAAAAATATAATGCATGAGTTGAAGGTTATGGTAATCCTATTACCTATTTGTTGAATAGAGGTAGAACAAGTGACTATTTCACAATATTTATATTAGTTGGTGGTTGGGAGCCACCATGGCCAAATAACAAATCTATCTAGAATATGTAGTAACTATGCAAAGAATAGTGAATTATGATCAAAAACTAAAATAATAATTAATTTAGGATGTAAATTTACAATGATAAGATAAACTAAGGTTATCCAAGTCAAAAAAAGAGCAAAAAAAAAGGTAGGGCAAAAAAAAAATTATTGATCTTCATTCCAGACATCAGACATCATGACAAAGTTCAAGTCTCATGCAGGTAGGCACTTAAAACCAATGTATGATATGAAAAATATTGAGCCCAAATTTTACCATACATTAATAAAACTCCTAAATAAGATGGAAATAATGAAAATAAGAATTAGGTTCACTTTAAATATTCTACACCTGCAAGCAAACAATATTCACCCAAATGTAAGAAGAGTAAAGGAAATGACATGAAAATAAAGAATTTCAGTCAACCTATCATTGGCATGAGTTAAAAACTTTTAAATTAAAGGTGCACATAAAGAATCCATAATAACCATTGAAATCTAGAAATCAAGACAATAAAATGAAAGAGAAGCCATGATATCAAACACACAGACGAATACTTGACAATCTTTGCAAAATTCCTTGCTTGCATTTCTTACTCCAAGTTTACAAAGTAATTTGGCTCTAAGAACTCCTTCCCTTTACAAAATTGTATTAATTACTTTTATAAGAGGACCAAATAGTATAATGGTCAGTTGTAAGATACAAAATATACAATAAGTAAGGACAACTATCCTTTTTCTACAAAGTTCTAAAATACACTTGTTTTTCTAAAATAGACTGACCTAGAGGAAAATATGCTAAAAAATAGCATATGAGTGTAAAAAATAATATTCCATTTTAAAAATTTTACAATTCTCTACAAAATTGGAATATTATTTAGATGGTTGGTGGGCCCTGTGCTTGGGAACTGGCTTGTTGCTACTAAAGGATATTTGTAGCCTTTTGGTGCTCCTCATTAATAAGTCCCAAATCCATAGATGGCCTTAAGAAGCACTCTTATTCCTTTTCAACTAGATCATTCAACTCCATATCATTTCTATCTAGGGATTCGTTGATGCTTTTGGCCTCAGTGATCCTTTCACCTTCATTGAATATCATGTCCATGATCCTTCTATTGTCTATTCCAGACTAGCCTTGAATTTCACTTTTTATCTCTTATGTCACAAAAGTAGCCCTGTGTTTGAATTCCTCATCATTCATTGTCTTCAATTCATCAAACATGTCAAAGAAGGATTCATCAATAATTTTAACCATTATCTCAGGCACTGATAAGATAGCTTGTGTTTCCAAATTCTCCTTTTCCTTCTACAAGTTGTATATTCTTTACTTCATGCCCCATGGTTATGCCACTTGGTGTTTTCATGGGGTTTATGATATTTTTCCTCTACACCAATCATATATCAAATGATAATTTTCCACATGTTGTGATCATGGGCTCTTAGAGCTCTGTTGAATAGTTGTTGGCAATTTTGTGTTGTTATATCATCCAGTTTTGATGAAGCATGATCCATTGATCTACAAGGTGCATGAGCTTTAGTTAGAGTATGGTCATAGAAAGTGACTTAGGTTAAGATTATTTTAGCCAAGTCTATTTCATATTAATGAACACACCATAGAATTAGGCTAAATCATTTTATGCTAAGATTCAAATCATAATATCAAATGACCCATCGAATGATATAAAACATGCCCCTATTGTCTAGGTAAAATATTTGAAGAGATTGAATTTGAAGGCCTCATGGACATCAAATGATTTTTATGAGAATTTCAAATTTAATATCATGAAGTTATTTATTTTAGTGGGCTTAAATTTGATGGTCATGTGAACATCAATGATGGCCTCATGAACATCAAATGATGGTCAAATTATCATCAGTTTTAAGTTTGTCAAGTTCCTATATTGCATGGATCTCATATTCAATTCACTCCATCCAATCAAGAACCATGATGAAGAAAGAGGTATATGATCAAGATATGAGTGAGTGCATGATATTGGTTAGGGGTTATATTAACATTAAACTTCAAATGTGGGAGTGCCATGTGGTAGCTTCATAGGGCTCCTAAGCTTTGACCCTGTTGACCCTGAGGAGGACCCGTGGGTCATTAATCTCTATCCAAATCCTTGAGATCGTGACACTTTTCATCCTCATGGGACTCCTTTGGTATTTTACATTTCAATGTTATCCTCACTTTATTTTATCATCATATGTATGAGCACCCACAGATTTTTGATCATGATCTAGGATGCTTTCATAGGATTGGCTTCTTTAAATAATTAAAACCACAACCTTAGTTTTATCTTAAGGTTTGATTGTATTAAAAAAAATACAATGAGGCCTTATTATAAAACTTAGGCTTAATATTATATTCAATAATAGGGCCCATCTAACCTTTGGGCCTCCCTCACTCCATTCAATATTCATTTTCTATTAAGCATAGGCCATTGATCATGATCCTTGTGACTGAATGGGATTGGTCCAAAGGGTGAAGGCTTTAGGATCCTAGAGCTTCCTTCACATCTTCTAATCAAGAGGAGTGATGAGGCACAAACCATTGATCTATAAAAGAAGCAAGGTGTTTAAGTTAGGACTTGGTTGAAAATAAAAACTCAAGCTTAAAGTGTTAAGGCTAAGGTCCCATTCATATTGATAAATATGAATGGGTCCTTAGAATTAAGACTTTAGGTTAAAGATTTAACAAAAGGGACCATGCTTATGAAAATAAAATTAACCCTGCCAACATGAATGTTAGACTCGATTAGAAATAAAGGAAACAAAAAAGGGGGGAAATAATTAAAGGGGACCAAGCATGATTTAAGACTAGGGTTTTGTCATGTTACCAAACATGACTAAGCCTTACCATAAAATTAGGCTTAAATAAAAATTCAAAATATTCCTGTCAAATGCATTCCCACCAATATTTGAATTTAAACCAAGGGTTTGTGTTAGGGTTTTTTGAAAGGAGCGTTTCATTGCATGAATCCAATAATGAGACTCTTCAAATCAAAGGCTAGTAAAATCCTAAATGAAGATAAATAGTGAATATCTAGGCATGATCCATTCATAAGGCCCCATGAAACTTGAAACTTATCACATGAAGAGCAAGTGTTAGTAACATTAGGTAACTTTAAAGCAAAACCATAAACTAGTAAACCAACTTTATCAAAGTGGATGATCTTCAAATTCTAATAATGTTCAAAACATGCCATGTTTTTAGTGTTAAATTTAGAAGTGTCTCAAGGGTCTCAATTTTCAAAAATGGGGGTATGTTGACCTCAAAAAATGGTGACTTCCAGGGGAAACATAGCAATATGTTAGAACTTAGAGGATATATTTTGGACAAGTGATTAAGTCACCTATTTTACTTGATATATGCCATCAATAAGATTAGTTCATGGTTGAAACAAACTTTACATATGAAAAATTAGGGTCAAACATTAAGACATACCCATGTTGTGTGTGTTCTTTGATTCCACTTACTATTTGCCATAAGATTAAGGGGAAAACTTGTAAGTTTCGTATCTTTAATCACTAACATTGAATTAGAGCATGTTTAGATATATATTAAGGATTAGGCTTCTAGTTTAGGGAAGGCTTAGGCATTGCTCTACTACCAGCTAATCATCTATATCCCTTTAGATCCATTCATGGCCTTACTCCACTACAAGCCAGGCATCCATAGCCCCAGTGGAGTTTACCTAAATCACCTTTGCTTAAAATGGATTTTGATTTTTGAAATAAGTTATTTTTTGTACATTTTTTTGGATCTTTTAGGCTCTTCAACAAAGTTTGGGAACTAGGGTAGCTAGGTTGAAGGATTTGGTCAAGTGTTTGATCTTCAGGTAATCACCTATGGCTACAAACTTTGTCTTAGGCAAGGATGTTTGTTAAGTGTAAGCATGACTATGCCCTAGTAGCTCAAGATTTTATTCCACATGTGTAACTCCTATTAAGACCAAGTTTATATCAAAACAATGTTTAAGTTCTCATTAAATAGTTAACCTATTCATCATTCTTTGCTAGTTCCTCTAAATCAAAACATCAAGCTCATATTTCAAATTCATGGTCAACATGTGCATGAGGTGCATACCTACATTTCTAAACATTGGCAATTTCAAGAAAAATAAGTGATCCTTGAGCAGAGGGATATCCAAAAGGACTTATTTAGAATAAAATAAAAAATCACAAAAGGCAAACATATATGCACAAGTATTTTATACAAACAAGGGATAGGAAGGAAAAAACAAGAAAGAAAGAAAATGAAATAAACTAATATAATCCCTATACTAACTTTATAGAATACTTACCTCCAGGATCAAATGGAAAATTATTTAGTCTACTACAAAACCTTGAAACTTGAGTGTTTTTTGATGGCATCTTCCTACAAATAAGGGCATTTGGACATCTAGGTCTTCTAGATGGTGTGACTTGGGATCCCATATCCATTCTCAAGTATATGGATCAAAGATATGAGTCTAAAACCCAATCATCTTCTTCTCAAATTATTCTAATTTACAATAGGAGTTCTAGTTCTATTTCATCCATAGATAGATAGTGGCTTATATCATCTTCACCCAATAATGGTAGCTTGACTAGTATTTTTAGACTGATGCCTTCATTATGTTCTTTTTGAGGTTGACATGAACTACCAATCTTTTCACAAAAATATTCTAATTCATACCAAAAGCCTTCTTCATCCTTATAATTTTTATGATGCTCATCTCAAATCTCATCATTAGAGACATGTTGGTCCCCTATTCCTAACTCCTTGATGAAGTCATATGACAATTCCTGATCTAATTCACTCACTCCATATTTATTTTCAATGATGGGAGACAACTCTTCTATCTAATCAGGATCTAGCTTATTTTTGTTTTGGGCCTCCAAAATAATATCATCTTTTTAAAACTCCAAATAATTTGTGAATTCCTCAAATGAAGCATCCATTTTTTATCATATTCCATCATCTACCATCTCTAGCTCTTTGATTCCATTTAAGAAATCATGGAATGACCTCTGCCAGTGATCTTCTTCATTAGGGTTATTCTCTATTTTATAAATAATTGTGTGTGGATTGTCTTTCTGGATGCCTTCTAAATAAAGATCATCATTTACTTTATCCATATTTATTTCCAGTAACTCTTCCTTTCCATCTATAGGTGTACCAATGCTGACATCTTGTTAATCTTTAATTGAAATCTCTTTTACATCTTCAAGAATATAAGTTCCCTCAGATGTAATTTCCTCAATTATCTCATCTTCATCTTCTTCTTCTTCTTCAAATGAGAAAACAAAGTCCTGCATGAAACCTTGAGATGCTCCTATGAATCCAAATGTCCCTACAACAAAGTCCTGATTAGGTACAATTTTAGAGGTTTTAGAAATATTACAATAATCAACTATAACTATATCATATAAACTCATGTTTATGTTTTTGGATGATCTATTATTGCTATCATCATGAGACTTGCTTGGAGGCTTATCAAATCTTTGAGAATCATAGGTTCTGTCATAGTTTTCCCTTGTATTTCCTACCTATTTTTTTAATTTATGAAATTCAGTGCTTAATTTTTGGATCATTTATAATATTAAGTCATTTAAACTTTATGGTGTCTTAGCCTCATGACTTGGAGCATTATTACTAGCTATGGGTACTAAAGTTCTATGGTTTTGTGGATGGGATCCACTTGTGGTTTTATTCAAGAAGAAATCTAGGTCTTGGCCAAGATATGTATGACCTAAGGGAAAATGGTTTTGAATTGGTGTTAAATTAGGCATACTAGGAATGACATTCTAGATGGGTCAATTTGAATTGACATTAGGCATGGAATACTCTATCTGACCTTGGGGATGCATTTGTTCATTAATGACTACATCTTTAGAATAGGCCTAGGTTAATGTTTTTATGACTGGAAGAGATATTTTTAGGAACATAGAGGTCAAGGGATCTATAAAATCCTTATAAATCTCTAATGCTAAAGCCTCATTGGGTTTATAAGGGGTTGCAGTCTTAATAAAAAAAATTTGGAACCAAGTGTTAAAGGCTCTGATGGTTTCATTAACATCCCTTTTAATTATGGTAAATTAATGATACAAGACATAGGGACTAATAATTTTTCCAAATTGATCAATGAAGATATTATTAAAGCCATTCTAGCTAGTAATGTAGTCTTCTATAAGGTTAAAAAACCATTCATATGTAGCATACTTGAAAGTAAATGGGAACAATCTACATGTTACATCTTCTTGGACTACATTCACCAATCTCAAAGCAACCTTGAATGACTTATTATGCTCTTCAATAGTGACAACTTATTAGGACTAAAGGAAGGCAAATATACTTTAGGACTCTAAGGATTATCATGCACTATACCTATCATGTTGATTAAAAAACCACCTATCCAAGCCATACTTTGAACACATGAGTACCTTGAACTAGTGAAGTTTTTGAGACTTTGGGAATTTTTCTTGCCTAAGCCTTACCTAGGGTAATTATATCTTGTGACCTTGAAACCTATTTGAAATACGATGTGTCAAATCAATCTTTACAAATAGCAATGATTAGATTTTCACATTAAATAAATTTTTCAAATATTCATATAAAGAACATTAAAGGAAAACACTCTTTAACTGACTTATCTCAAAGAGGTGTCCAAATAAACTCAAACTTTCAAAGTATTTATGAATATTTGATCAAAATAGCTATTAATAACCTCAAATTAGTTGAATTCACATATATAAAGCTATCTATACCATAGCTAAGCATATGTATTCAAAGAATGTCAATCTTTGTCTAAATAAGCCTAAAGACTGGTCTAAAACAATGAAGATCACCAATATTTACACAGTTATGCTAAAAGAAACACAAATATGTAAATAAAACGGAAACCTTTGATTATGGCTTTCCTTCTATCACCAATGAAGCTCCTCCTATTGATGCCTAAATGTGTACCATAGGTGCCCAGAGTATTTAGTGAACACTTCTCATTTTTTGATTCCTAAGAATCCAATGCATGAGTTGCAAGTTATGGTAATCATGTTACCTATTTGTGGAATAGAGGTAAAACAAGTGATTGTTTCATAATATTTATATTAGTTGGTGGTTGGGAGTCACCATGGCCAAACAATAGATCTATGTAGAATATGCATTAACTATGAAAATAATAGTGAATTATGATCAAGAACTAAATTAAGAATTAATTTAGGATGGACATTTGCAATGACAATCTAAACTAAGGTGATCCAAGTCAAAAAAAAGAGTAAAAGGAAAGGTAGGTCAGAAAAAAATATTGTTAATCTTCATTCTAGACATCATGAAAAAGTTCAAGTCTCATCTAGGTAGGCACTTAAAACCAATGTATGATTTGAAATAGATTGAGACCAAATCTTACCATACATCAGGTAAACTCTTAAGGAAGGTGGAAATAATTCAAATTAGAATCAGGTTCACTTTAAAGATTCTACCCCTACAAGCAAATAACATTGGCCCAAATGCAAGAAAGAAGAGTAAATGAAACTAAATTTTTTTAGTCAACCTATCATTGGCATAGGTTAACAACTCTAAAATTAAAGGTGCATGCCAAGAATATATAAGAACCATTCAAATTTGGAAACTAGGACAAGCAAATCAGAGAAAAGCCATCATAACAAACATAGATAAATACTAGATAATTTTTGCAAAACCCTTTGATTGTATTGGTTGCTTCAAGTTTACAAAGTAATTTTGTCTCTAAGAACTTCCTCCCTTTAAAAATGGTAATAATACCTTTTATAATAGGACCAAGTAATCTATTGGTCAGTTATAAGATACAAAATGTATAAGAAGTAAAGACAGCTATCCTTTTTCTACAAAGTTTTAGAATACACTTGCTTTTCTAAAATAGACTAACCTAGAGACAAATATGCTAACAAAATATCATATGCCTTTACAAAATAATATTCCATTTTCAAAATGTTACAATGCTTTACAAAAGTGGAATATTATT
Source organism: Torreya grandis (assembly GCA_037957365.1). Lineage (NCBI taxonomy): Eukaryota > Viridiplantae > Streptophyta > Pinopsida > Cupressales > Taxaceae > Torreya > Torreya grandis. The sequence continues at coordinate 616,077 of JARHVA010005594.1, read as the reverse complement.
TAGATGATTGGTGGGCCCTACACCTGAGAATTAGCTTGTTATTGTTGAAGGATATTCATAGCTTTTTAATGCTCCTCATTAACAAGTCCCAAATCCATAGCTGGACTTAAGAGACACTCTTTTTCCTTTTCAACTAGATCATTCAACTCCCTATCATTTTGATCCATGGCTTCTTTGGTGCTTTTGGCCTCAGTGATCCTTTCACTTACATTGAAGATCATGTCAAATATCTTACTATTGTTTGCCCTAAACTAGCCTTGACTTTTACTTTTTATCTTTTGTGTCACCAAAGTAACCTTGTGTTTGAATTCCTCATCCTTAATTGTCTTCAATGTATCAAACATGTCAAATAAGGATTCATCAAGCATTTTAACCATTGCCTCAGGCACTGATAAGATAGCTTGTGTTTCCAAATTCTCCTTTTCCTTCTCTAGGTTGTATATTTTTTATTTCATGCCCCGTAGTTATGCCACTTGGTGTTTCCATAAGCTTTCTAATATTTTTCATCTACACCAATCATATATCGAATGAGCATTCACCATGTGGAAATCTTGTGGGCTATCGAATCTCTACTAAATAGTTGTTAGCTATTTTGCACCATTAAATCATCTAGGTCTGATGAAGTGTGATCCATTGATCTGTGAGGTGTATGAGATTTAGTTAGAGTATGGTCATAGAAAGTAACTTAGGTTAAGATTATTTTAACTAAGTCTATTTCATATTAATGACCACACCACAAAATTAGGCTAAAGCATTTTATGCTAAGTTTTAAAGCATAATATCAAATGACCCATTGAATGATATAAAATATGCCCCTATTATATAGGAAAAATATTCAAAAAGCTTGAATTTGATGGCCTCATGGATGCTAATTATGACCTCATAGATGTCAAATGACATTCACACGAACGTCAAATTTAAGCTCATAAAGTTATTTACTTTGGTAGGGTTAAAGTTTATGGTTGTGTGAACATCAATAACAGTCTCATGGATGTCAAATGATAGTCATGCGATCTTTAATTTTAATCTCATCAAGTTATTATATTATATGGATCTCAAATTCAATTCACTCCATCTAATCAAGAGCTATGATGAAGTAAGAGCCATCTAATCAAGATACAAGTGAGTGCACACTATTGGTTAGGGGTTTTATTAATGTTAAGTTTTGAATGTGGGAGTACCACATGACAGCTTTGTGAGGCTCCCAAGATTTGACCTTATTGACCTTAGGGAGGACCTATAGGTCATTGATCTCTATCTGAGTTCTTGAGATGATGACACTTGTCATCCTCATAGGACTCCTTTGGTATTCAAAATTTCAATGTTGTCCTCACTTTATTTGATCATCATTTATATAAGCACTCATGGATCATTGATCATGATCTAGGATGCTTGCATAGGAACGGCTCACTCAAATAATTGAAACCATGACCTTAGTTTTATCCTAAGGTCTAATTCTATTAAAAAATATAATGAGGCCTTATGATAAAACTTAAGCTTAAGATTATATTTAATATTGGGGCCCATCTGACCTTTGAGCCTCCCACATGTTGTCTGATCTTCGGTTCCACTTAAGCACGGTCCATTGATCATGATCCTTGTGATTATATGGGATTGTTCCAAAGGGTGAAGTATTTAGGATCCCTAATTTTCCTTCACACTGTGTAATCAAGAGGATCAATGAAGTGAAGATCAGTGATTTGTAAAAGAAGTAAGGTATTTAAGTTAAGACTCAATTGAAAATAAAAAGTTAGGCTTAAAGTATTTAGGTTAAGGTCTCATTCATGTTGATAAACATGAACAAGGATTTATAATTAATACTTTAGGTTAAAGAGGTAACAAAGGTGACCATGCTTAGGAAAATAAAAATGACCCTACCAACACAAATGTTAGACTCTATTAGAAATAAAGGAAACAAAAAGTGGGAAAATAATGAAAGGGGACCAAGCATGATTTTAGGCTAGGGTTTGATCATGTTACGAAACATGACTAAGCCTTAGCATAAAATTAGGCTTAAATCAAAATTCAAAATATTCCTACCAAATGCTTTCCCACCAATATTTGAATCTAAACTAGGGGTTTGAGCTAGGTTTTCTGAAAGGAGGGTTTTATTACATGAATCCAACAATAAGACTCTTCAGATCAAAGGCTAGTAAAATCTTGAATGAAGATAAACACTGAGGATCTAGGAATGATCCATTCATAAAGTCTCCATGAAACTTGAAACTTATCACATCAAGAGAAACTATTAGCAACATTAGGCAACCTTAAAGCAAAACCATAAACTAGTAGGCCAAATTTAACAAAGTGGATGATCTTCAAATTTTAAAAATGTTCAAAACATTACATGATTTCAGTGTTAAATTTTAAAGTGTGTTAAGGGTCCCAATTTTTATAAATTGGGGTTTATTGACCTCAACATAACACTAGACCCAATGTGAACATTATGTCTTCAAATCCAAAGCTAAACACTGCACTAGTCAAGTCTAAACTATCTCGTAATACTATTAAAAATTAGTATAGTATCTTGGACCAACTAAGTATAGCCCCTGCATAAATTTCTATTTTAGATATTTTTCATACATCTAAATTCAATAAAAATATTTTGAATGATTTCTTTAAATAGGCCACTATTCCCCAAGATATTAACCCTAAACACTTGTAGGAAATTTTTCTCTTTTTTGACAAGTTACATTTGATCAGAGAGATATGTCTACTCTTGGTCCTAGCCATAACAACATTATTGAGGTCATCATTGAAAATCATAAAATCAAGAGGGTTTTTATAGATAATGGTTTAGGGCTAAACATAGTGTCTCTCAAGTTAGTACACTAATTCAGTTATACTATAAAGTACATCCATCTGAAAATAATCATGATCAAGTCATATGGCAACATCGAAAGGGAATCTTATAAAACTATCTATTTTCCAATCATTATTGGGTCTATGTCCCATTATACTCTATGACATATTATGGATATTAAATTTAATTATAACATACTTCTTGGTCATCCTTGGATCCATGAAGTATAACCCATTGTATCCACTTTGCACCAGTGTCTTTATTTGCCCCATGATTGGATCGAAGTTACCATTTCTACCAATTTCTAGCCCTATCAATATTGCAAACACCTAGAGGATAAATTTTGTAATTATAAATATTTCCTTGGTTCTAAATTCATTACAAATAAGAAAAAATAAATAGTTTTATATCCAACCAAATCCAATTATATCAACTCAAGTGACCTTGATTCCACTTTACCTAATCTATTTCCCATAACCCTTACACAACATGTCACTATTGAAGATGCAGGAATTTTCACATACCATCTAAAAGATTCCTTTTATATGTAATAAAAAAATAATCATGTCTATAAATCAATCATGTATCATAGAATATATTGCATACCTAAACTTTCTATTAGGGATAGACTTATTAAGCAAGAGTATGACCAATATGAGGATATGTTAAACCTGATTAAGGGATCACTTCTAACAACATATGGTAAGAAGGGTTACAAATATTGCAATCTAACATAATTACACAATAACCTTAATGTATTCCTAAGGTTTAAAACATTCACTTTTATTCTAATAACAAGAAAGTAAAATTTAATCTAGTGCCCACTAGAGCTTGTGGCATAAAGTGAGGGTTAGAAACAATAAAATAAACAACTAAACTAAACATGTATTAGAAGACATATACTCACATAAATTTATATATAATCTTAATACATGGGAGAAGAATATAAATTCATTATCTATCTATTCTTACAAAGGAGAATTAAAGTTAGGAATACTTACCTTTGAAGATGAACCCATTGAGCCTCAATCTTTCCATTGGCCAAGGTGATTTGAAAGATATTATTGTGGTATGTAAGGATAACAAAGATAAATCAAATCTAGGATACACAACCTATCTAAGTATCTAAAAAATTTATCTATAAGACAAGATCCATATCTCCAATGTGTAGACACCTAAATCAAGGTTTTGACCAATTTCCACTCAAAATGTACAATTTAGCCTAAAAACACTATTTCATGCTAAATGATGTGAAAATGATATATTCAAATGCTGATTTTGGATATGATATCCCTAAATGGGATAATGAAATTTATGGGTCACCTAACTTTGATCAAATCATTTTGAGTCAAAATGCTAATTTTGTACTTGGGTGCTCTAGATTGCTTTTTCCTATCAAATATCTTGCACAAGATGCATGTCTTTGTTATTTTATATTGGTAACATCATAAATGGGATAAAAGATCCAATGCATCTAACATCACCTTTAAATTCTAATCTAATAAAATTTTAGACCAATAACAAGGCATTCTGATCAATTTGAGTAATTTTTGCATAAAGTCCTTAAACATGCTTAAGAGCTAATTAATCAAAACTAAGGCCTGATTAAGAATTCCATGGAAAATTTTTGAATAATTTGTTTTGGAAAAGAATATATAATATTTTCATCATCAAGTGACCTCATTTCTTGGGAAGACATCCCTAGGCTATAAATAACACAAATATCAGGATTCATTCCCTCCATGTCTCATCAATGCCTTCCATGATGCTCTCCATGCCTCTTAATTGCCCCTTCTTCCAATGTCATGATGAGGATAATTATAAACTTAATTATAAAAATCAAATTATTCCTCAACCAAACATCTAAATCTTGAGATGGATGGTTTAGGATGATTTTAAACATTCTCAAAATTATATAAATAGGAGGCCTCACCACATGAATTTTAAGTCTTGATTATTCAAAGTTATAATGCACAAATGGTTCCAAAAGCTTCAAGAAACTAGTGTTACCATGCCAAATTGATTCTAAGCCAATCCAAGCCATAAGCCAAAGGTGCCAAGGAGAAATTGAGGTAGCTAATCTTCCATTGCCAAGGACTTCATGAGCACACGCTGAGCAAGCCACTATAATAAGCATTTTGGATCATCCAAGGAAGGTAAAAGAGATTTTATTTTGCATTTTAGTTTTGTGTTTTATTCATGTTTGTTAACTAAGCTCTCCCTATTTTATAGGCCTAGAGATGTTATGCTAGTTAGTGTTTTTCTTTCATTTTGTTTTCATTTTGGAACTAACACCATACTAGCCATCCTCTCTTAAGTCAAATTCCTAGATCACATATGGCATGCCAGGTGGGATTAGACGCATCTCACACCTAAAGAAGATAATTTTAAAACTTTAAAATATTCATTTGGACCCTTGAAACTCTTGCAAATTGATTTTCTAACTTTATTTTATTGTTTTTTTTTGCCACAATTTTACATAGTAACTGACATCGATAAGTAAGACTGACATCGGTTAGAAAAATTGACATCAGTTATATACTTGTCATCGATCACATTGGTATAACCAATGTCGATTAAATAACTGACATCGATTAGAAAATATAGCCATCATCAGTTATATAAACTGATGTTGGTCACTGTGTTTTTCTTAATACACAGACTGAAGAGCTATTTTTCTAAAGTTTATTGTTTCAAACCAAAAAGAGCTTCAAATCTAAAGGACATGTTGACATTTTGTCTATAGGACCAAGCTTGGAATTTTCCAAAAACATGTTTTAAATCACCTTTTTCATGTTTAAAAATCAATTAGAAACTTTGTTTTGGTGTTTAATGAAAATTTTAGATGCTTAGATGAATGTTTTCAAAGTTCACAATCTTAAGACCAAGGGTCAAATAAATACCACCAAATCTTTTATTTAGGCTTAAAATTGAACAAACTTGTCAATTTTTGTTTGCAATAGTTATTTAATTAGATTTTGTTTGGAAAAAATAGGAATGTTGTGTGTATGCTCTTCTATTTGTCCCCTTTAGGGAACCCTTGGAATCAAAAGCACCATTCCTATTGCAAATAGCCTAGTCCAAGGCTTAGAAATAAAGTCATCTAAAACACTCCCCAAAAACTCATCAAATTTTGGGTGACCTTGAAAATGACCCTAAAGTATTTATATTTCATGATTTTTATATTTTTATGAAAACTTGGCTTCTGAGGGGGACTTCATAACCTCCTGTGAGTTCTTTAGGGAATTTTTAACTCAAGGTTTCACCTCCTGACATTGACTTCATTTGTCTCCTAATTGGAGTTGCACATGGGATGTAGTGGCACTTTGGACATCGCACTACACTAAGCAAACAATAAGATGTATTGGTTTCAAAAAATACTAGACCTTTTTACAACAAGCTAAGTGATACGAATCTAAAATCCATGCTTTTCTTTTGCATTATTTGGCATGAAAGTCATTGTGCAATTGATTCCCCTAGATCATTCAAAAACTTGTTAGATCTTAGACAAATCCCCACTTGCCATGGAAGTATTGTTGGTACAAGGTGCACCTCAAGGTCCATGTCATAGTACTATCATTTACGAGAAGGGGGGTGTAAAAACCCTAATATATAATGTGCATTTACTTTTGGATGAACACTTAAAATCCTATCAAATGATGTATATTGACATATTCCAATAATACCAAGTAACCTTGTCAGTTTAGGATCTAAGAGTGGTTAATTAGTTAGTCTTGTTCTAGATTAAAGTCTTGTTTGGAGTCAAAATTTGGTGTAAACAAATAATGCAAACCAAACACATAGTCTAAATTTTCCTTTAAATAAAGAGGTGTTATGATGCCCACGTGACATCATCAATTTGCCTTGTTCAAAAGTTCATCAAAAGCTTGAGAGTCATATCATCCACTTTGGCATAGTTATGCTACCTAATTGAGTCTAGAACTTTACCAAAGTTTTTAAAGTCCTTAAATTATAATTTAAATTCAAAATTTCACCTTTATAAGTTCATAGGGTTGATGTGTTAAGTGCGTTCACCATTTGAACTAAACTTAAGGGAACTTAGGTTTAATTTCCAATTTGGGTTGAAGGCAATTCAAGACTCATAATTATTGTCATCACTTGATATACTTAAGCGATTTTGTGTTAAAAACTTGCACTTTAAGTCTATGCACCACAACATTTTGAGTCAAGAAAATTAGTGTTATGCTATCAAAATTGTACAAAAATTTCTTTGCCTTAGAGAGTTTTTGAAACAAACCTTTTTGTCACACCTTTTGGGTAGTATAGTGTCATTACGCTGCCCAAAACATTTTGAATATTATTTCATAGACCCTCTTGCATAGAGTTCCAAATTTTTTCCTACATTTTTAGACCAATCCAAGTGTAATTTTGTGATCTTTTATCTAAAATAGTTATCTTTTTATCTTTTATCTAGTTTTCTTGGCAAAAGAACCAAGTTTTATACCATTTTTTGTGATAAAATAAACTATTTATAAAGTGCCTTTTGTTTCATACCTTATACCTAGTGGATCAAGTTCATGTCCAAGAATCAAATACCTAGTGTTTGTTAGAAATGTTCCAAATCCATTAGATTAAAACTTTCATCTATTTCAAAGTCTATCTTTTGATGTCATTTGGCCAAGAGTCCTAGTACATGCCTTGTTTGAGACTAGGTTTTGACACCACATTTGACCAAAAGACCTAACAACTTTTAAATTCCTAGATTAGACTAATTTGAAACACTTTAACCTTAGAGTTTGGCATTTTGACTTTTGGTCCATTTATTTTATTACCTTTGTGTGAATGGTAAAATGTTAGATACTTCATGCTAGCTTGTTTCCACACAAATCTTTGCATAAAATTTTTTATCCTTTTGATAAATCTAAACCAAGTTGAAACATCATCTATTTATACATTAACCTTTTTAGAGTTTGTAGAACTCTTTGACCTTTTATCACAAAGCATTGACTATGGATCCCAACATGTATTCCTACACTAGTAGTGGACTCATGTACAATCTAGGGATTAGTAGTGTAGTTGCATAGGAAGAAATGGTGCAAGAACCCTATGTAGATAATATTGTTTATGAGATGGATTCTTATCCCTCTTATAATACTCAATTAGGGGCACAAAGCTAAGATCCATTGGCTAACTATCTAGTTAACACACCATCTTATTTAGAAAAAGACTAAGAATAAACTGCACAATACCTAACTATAATACCCATAATGGACAAGTCAGTTCTTCAATAGTCATATTCTACTAATACGGCTTCCATGTTTAATCCATTTTTATTTGAGTGACATTTATTAGAGAACAAAGACAAGATCTTGGTAAGAGCCATAGAGGTAGGGGCCAATTTTCCATAAGAATTCCCTCATGAAAATTTACCAAGTCTTGTAAGAGTGCCCCACAATATCATTTATGATCAATAGGCTTCTTCTAGCAATCCTATGGCTCTAGTCCAAACAACGTACCAAGATCCTAATATATCTAATCAAGGCAAAAACATCATGGAAGATCACTTTAACCAAATGTAGACGTCATATCAAACCTACCTAAACCTAACACATGATTTAAATTAGATGAACATGGTGAGTAAGCCTCTCATTGACGTAGTTCCTTCAACAAGAGTGTTGATAGAGTTAACTAGATAAGAGAATTTGAATTTTGACCGATTTGTACAAACTGCTTTGATAGATATCTTGATAAACATGCCCATTATTGAAGAGGTGTCTTTAACCTCTACATAGAATAGTGATCCAAATGTAGTGGATAATGTGCAAAAAACATCCAATCCTAATAAAAGTGGTACTAATGCACAAAAAAATAGCCAACAACATGTGTCTATAGTTAATCTCATGAGTAGATCATCATACCAGGGAATAGGAGTTTCTACACCCCAACCTCAACTCACTGCTTCCCTAAATATATAACCTATAGGATTGGGTAATCAAACAATGGAAAATGTCATACCTCAATGATAGAATGTGATGAATCCTACTCCTCCTCAATAAGTAACAAGTATTATTCCACAATAGCAAGCATAATCTAGTGTATCAATGCAATAGAGGAAAAATATATTACCACCTCAATTAGGGGTAATAAATGTTCTACCTCATTAGGTAATGATAAACATACCTCTTCAGTCATAGACTAATATTCCAATCCAAAACCAAGAAATGACTAGTAAAAAAAGTGCAAATATTGGTTAGCAACAGATGCCAAATATGTAACCTGCTTTCAATTCTTCATAGGGATTCATGCAATAAAGAGGTCCCCGTGTTTCTCAAGTACCTACTAAACAATCATTGGTTCAAAATGTGTCATAAATTCTAAGATAGGGTCTTGGTCCACAAGTTCCCACTCAAAAACAAGGTTCAATTAATCGATAACATGTCCATTTTCAACTATAGTATGCACAATATAGTTATATCCCTCCATCTTAACCACAAAATCCTTCGAGTCAAACCTTTATCACCAACCCAAACTAGAATATCATTCAACCAATTGTACAATTCCAAGTACATCTTAATCCATGTATGCATAGTCCTGGTCCATTCCCCAACCAAACTAATGTACCCCAATAGGTATCTCCATCATACCTTGGTCAAAGTGTCCCACTTGTGACTTCTCAACCATATATCTAAACCAATATTCTCCCTCAAACCAATGTTTATTCTAGTTTCTTATCCCAAGAATTAAAATAGATGAAGGATGCAATTACTACCATTCAAGCTAGTAAGCAGATTAAAAAGTTCAAATTGGATGAGTGTGTTCCTACCCATTCAACATGGAGCATTTGTAAATACTATTTCCTTTAAGATATGAACCACCAAAATTTGACAAATACAAAGGGAAAGGTGACCCTAAGGCTCATTTAATCAAATTCTTTGTCGCATGTCAACCAATGACATATAGCGACATATAACTTTTACTATTGTTTCCAAGGAGCTTAGATGGACAAGCCTTGGAGTGGTTTTTAAAGTTTCCCAAAAATTTAGTAGTGGATTTTGATGATCTTTCTGATAAGTTTGTGCATCACTTTTCCTATAATCTCAAGCATGATATTTTATTAGTGGACTTAACAAAAGTAAATAAAAAAGTTGGTGAGAGTTTTGTAAGTTATTTATAGTGATGAAGAGCCCTTACAAGCCATTTCACTCATAGTTTACCAAATAAATAATTAGTTGTTGTGTTTACCAAAAATTTGTACAGTGAGATAGCTTATCATTTGGAACTACAATGTGTATATACGTTAAAAGAGATCATTTATAAAGGTTTGTTGATTGAATAGGTACTCATCAATAAAGGATTTATCAACCTTAATTCAAATAATCAAAATCAAGGTACCAATCAAGAAAATAACCAACATCCCATTCAAATGCTAGCATCACAACCGGCACAGGCCAATAACCAAGCAACATAGAAATAATTCAACCATAGTAGGAATGTTGTGAGAAATGGAGTAACCAAATCTCATCATGTAAAAATGGTGCTAACATCATCTGCACCACCTTTTCAACTTACTCCTACCTAGCAACCTCTCTAACCAATGTTGTAAGCACAACAACCAAGACCTACACAACAAATATAGAAATTGTTACCATTGCAAACCCCTCCTCCTAGAAGAACCATACCTGCACATCATATCTTTAGTGGCCTAGGAGAACCTATTGAGTTTATATTTCACAATTTTTCTATCACTAATCTGATTAGTTGGCATTCAAATGCTAGCATCACAACTGGCACAGGCCAATAACCAAGAAACATAGAAATAATTCAACCATAGTAGGAATGTTGTGGGAAATGGAGTAACCAACTCATCATGTAAAAATGGTGATAACATCATCTAAACCACCTTTTCAGCTTACTCCTACCTAGCAACCTCTCTAACCAATGTTGTAAGCACAACAACCAAGACCTACACAACAAATATAGAAATCATTACCATTGCAAACCCCTCCTCCTAAAAGAACCATACTTGCACATTGTATCTTTAGTGACCTATGAGAACCTATTGAGTTTATATTTCAAAATATTTCTATCACTAATCTGATTATTTGGCATTAAAATGCTAGCATCACAACTGACACAGGCCAATAACCAAGAAACATAGAAATAATTCAACCATAGTAGGAATGTTGTGGGAAATGGAGTAACCAAATATCATCATGTAAAAATGGTGCTAACATCATCTGCACCACCTTTTTATCTTACTCCTACCTAGCAACCTCTCTAACCAATGTTGTAAGCACAACAACCAAGACCTACACAACAAATATAACAATCCTTACCATTGTAAACCCCTCCTCCTAGAAGAACCTCACCTACACATCGTATCTTTAGTGACCTAGGAAAACCTATTGAGATTATATTTCACAAGCTTTCTATCACTAATCTGATTAGTTGGCCTATACCAAAACATTATCCACAAGGCACTCTTTATCCTGATTGGTACTGTGAAAATAAATTTTGTGACTATTATCAGGTCAATAGGCATAATCTATGAAGATGTGTCCAAATCAAGTATTTAATTGAGAATATGTTAGAGAATGGGGAGATAACATTGGATAATAGTTTTTTAACTTCTAATCAAACTCTTGGGATTTATCAAAACCCATTTACCTGACATAACAATTAGTAGAAACAAAATAATCAAGAACAACAACAACAATGACTAGTGTAGTAGCAAACTCAATAGTATCAAAATCAAAGGCCAAGCTAAAAAAATCAAAAAAAATTAGTAGAATAACCCATAACAATAGAACAATGGACAAAACCAAGGTCAAAATGGTAATAACCAACAAACCTACCATGTAGTTTCACATGACTACAATAGGGTTATAGGCCATATTATAGGGGTAGAGTTAATACCACCTCCATTAATCCTAGACCAAGCACTAATTAGCCTAGACCATTACTAAATAACAACATTAAACTAAATTACATGGATAATCCTTATTTGACATGGGAATGCATACAAGCAAACCAACAAACTAGGACTTCCTCTTTTGGACCTTATATTGATAACTTGTCCTTGCCACGTGACCATATGTGAGTGCACCTGCAATCAAGACTTGTCTTGTCTAGTCCCACACCATTCCTAACAATGATTAGTAATATTGGTCTAGTATTTAATCTTGATTGTAAAATCATAACTCAGAGGTCAAATATTACTTTCCTAGGCCCACAATCATCTAATTGCTTGTCATTCAACTAACCATTCAACCTTGAAATAAACCATTCACTACTGACCAAGATAAGAAATTTGATATTATGGAACAATTACAGAAGACACCAACACAAATTTATATATTAGATTTGTTGTAAACATCAATAATCCATAAGAACATCTTGAATGATTTTTTTATCTAATCCACTATTGATAGTGACATATCCCCTGATAAATTTCAAGATTTGGTTAGACACCTAGTTCCAGCCCAACAAGTCACATTAACCAAAGTGATATGTCTACCCTTGGCCCATTCTATAATAATCCATTATACATATAAGTTTATATAATATGGCATAAAGTGAAACATGTCCTTATAGATAATGGATTTGGCCTCAACATAGTGTCTCTAAAGCTCATCAAGCATCTTGGGTACATAATGGTAGATATTTAGCGAGAAATAATAACCATCAAAGCCTATGATAATCAAGAAAGAGATCATCAGGCACCATTAGTTTTCTAGTTATCATTGGGCCTCTGACCCATGATACACTTTTCCATGTGCTTGATCTTGAGTTATCATACAATATGCTTCTAGGTAGGCCTTGGTTACATGAGATTCATGCGATCCTATCAATATTTCACTAATGTATCAAGTTTTCCCACTCAGGGATAAAAGTGAATATTTTTGGAGATTTACACCCATATGAACACTACAAGCATCTAGAGGTTGAATTTTAAAGCTATAATTATCATTGTGACATGAATCCAAGTTCTAAGTAGGATAAAGGAATGGCTATACTTATTGATCCTTCACCAAATAATTTCATAGATCCTAATACCTTGGATTCTCTTTCCCACATGCTACCTCTTGAAGCTTCTAATCATTTCACCATTTTAGATAATGGATTGGGAGAGTATGTGACCCACGATACATTTCATATTACCAATCTTCCTCAAAATATGAAAATCTTTGGGTGACCTAAAGTCATCCCACATATGCATTGGCAAAAAAAGAACAAAGATAAGAGACTTGTCACATTTATACTAGCGTCTGGCCTAGGACCTGACCCTATTGAAGGGGATAAATCATAGTTATATAATGATAACCAAGCTTATTGTTATAAAAATGCAAAGTATCCTATTCCTAATAGGATCATGGAACATCACAATTATGAAGGAAGAGGCCTCAAACCAAATCAACAAGGAACTACTGAGCAAATTTCCATGACTAATTATAAAATACCTTATGGACTTGAGTTTAAACCACCTGGGGGTGACCCCATTTATCTTATTCAAACTCCATCACTAACAACTAGTGATGATGATGTTGATAGTGAAGCAAAGTTTGATCATGGCCTCACCTTTGATAATCTAGTTGAAACCAATATATTTGATAACAATGCCATTTATACCCTTAACCTAACCATTCATCAAAATCCATTTCCATTATATTATCCCCAGCTGATAGATTAGGACAAAAAAAATCCAGTCTACCGATTGATGAGTTCTAAAATGATGAGGTATTCTATGACTTTTTAGGCCTTAGAGATAACATTTCACTGGGAGATCACAAATCAGGATTCTCAGTCACATTGGATCCTGTAACTTATTTTGGAGAGTGAGTGAATACCGTTAGCCAAAACAAATAAGTAAAACATTGAGGTCCTAAGTGAAAACATCTTTGAGGTGATTTTTGACTAAGAAAAAAGTAAAGATAGTGGTAAAAACCTATTCAGGCACTACTAGATGGGGGTGTTCATTCTTCTTCAAATTTAGACCAGGAGACCACCAATGATGAACTTGCCTATGGATCCAAGTTCAACTTTAAGAAACAATAAGTATTTGATAAAATTCTTCAAGAATTTAAATTTTTTGTCACATGGCTAGATCTCCCATTAGGGGACTTAGATTCATCATGCCTAGGAGAATTTGAAGAGCAATTCCTAACAGAGGACCCTAACATAATTCAATATTTCAAGTCATTGCCTACTATCCTAAAAGATGGTTTAACCCTTATAGTCAAAGATACAATAAAGGCAAATATCAAGACTCCATTAGACCTGAAATGGATAAAATTAGGAGCATCCCTCACTAAGGAGGAACATGATATATTTATAGCTTTATTGGGAGAATTTATAGATATCTTTGTATGTACCTATTATGACATGCTAGGTTTAGACCCCACCTTGGTTTTGCACCACCTTATGGTTAATCTTGATGAAAAACAAGTAAAATAAAAGTTATGTAAGATGCATCCTCACATTAGTGTATTGGTAAAGAAAGAGTTGGAAAAACTATTAGAAATAGGATGTATCTGATCCATTAAATACTCAGAATGGATCTCTAATGTGGTCCCTATTAGTAAAAATCCTAAAGGGATCAAAATTTGTACTAATTTTCAAGACATCAATAAATCTTGTCCTAAAGATGATTTTCCCTTGCCTAATATCGACATGATCATTGACTCTATGGCTAGTTATGCAATACTTTCACTCATGGATGGCTTTTCAGGATACAACTAGATCAGAATAACACCAAAAGACCAACATAAAACAACATTCACCACTCCATGGGGAACATTTTGTTATCAAGTAATGCTATTTGGCCTTAAGAATGTTGAAGCTATTATCAAAGGGCCATGACTATCATGTTCCATGATATGATGCATGATATTCTTGAAGACTATGTCGATGACATATTGGAAAAATCCAAAACCAAGACTGACCATCCAATAGTGCTACATAAGATATTTAAAATATTACAAGAGTACAAAGTTAGACTCAATCCAAAAAAATGTGTGTTCAATGTAACTTCAAGAAAATTACTTAGCTTCATCATGTCTCGTAGAGGTATTGAAGTCAATCTAGCTAAAGTCTATACTATAACCAATATGCTACCACTAACCAATTTAAAGTAACTCCATAGTTTACAGGGTAAGATCCATTCAATCCAATGCCTCATCTCTCAATTAGTATACAAGTTCCATCCATTTATGCACCTTTTGAAGAAAGGAGTTGCATTTCACTAGGATGATCACTACCAAACAACTTTTTAACAACTCAAAGACTATCTTGTTAATTCACCTATTATATTGCCTCCTATGCCAAGAAAACCATTATTGTTATACCTATCAACTACTGACCATGCTTTAGGGGCACTCTTATCTCAACATGATGACAATGGAAAAGATCATGTCATATACTACCTAAGCCATACCTTGGTTACATATGAACATAACTATGCACCTATTGAAAAATCTTGTCTAACCATGGTCTTCATAGCTCAAAAATTATGTCATTACATGTTGAATAATAAGACCATGGTCATTTCAAAAGTAGATCCACTCAAGTATCTACTATATAAAACATCTTTGCAAGGTATAATGGCTAAATCGATCATGTTTCTCACTGATTTTGACATAGAGTATGTCAATCATAAGGTAATCAAGGGACAAGTTCTTGTAGATCAACATGTTGAAACACCTCTCATACACACACAACCACTCGTGTTTTGATTTCCTGATGAATCCATAATGACCATCATTGACACACCCCTTGAGGATCAGCCTTTGAAGATGTATTTTGATGGTTCATTTACTGCATATGGATTAGGGGCAGGCCTATTGTTTATTACACCATAGGGGGATCTATTCCCTAAATCATTTAGAATCAACTTTCCTTTTACAAACAACATGACCGAGTATGAAGCACTTGTTACATGAATTCAACAAGTAGTGCATTAGAATATATCTCATCTCCAAGTTTATGTTTATTCATAATTAATCATCAATCAGTTCATAGATCATTTTTAGACTAAAGAGGATAAGCTTATTCCATATAAATCCATGGTCGACACTCTTAAGCAACAAATTGTCAATATTTAGTTTGAGCACATACCAAGGGATAGTAACATGACTATAATTTCCATGGCTAATATTGTCTCTTTGATTTGACAAATTGATAAATCTTGAGAGTATCAGTTCCTCATTGAGAATTTATCAGCACCAGCTCATGAACCTTCAACCATTGCCATGATTTGTGATATTATTGGTCTTAATTCTATCTGGTACTCATAACTTTATAACTACCTTCATGACCAAGTTCTTCCACCTAACCTATCTCAAAAATAAACCAAGGATTTTATTCATCATTCCACTTGTTATACTCTACTTAGATCCACCCTTTACCATCACAGTTTTGATGGAACTCTATTTCATTGTTTAACTTCAGTAGAATCTACACTAGCATTAAGAGAAGTTCATGAAGGGGTATGTAGAGCTCATTATAATGGGGTAGTCCTATCTAAAAATCTCTTGCGTACTCGTTATTATTAGCCTACAATGGATGCATCTGTCATTGCATGTGTAAAGAAGTGTGACAAATTTCAATGGTATTCTAATCTAATTCATGCCTTAGGAAAAACTCTAAAATTGATGTTGACACCATGGCCATTTTCTACATGGGGACTTGACCTCATTGGGAATATTCACCCCACTTCATATGATGGCCATAAAACTAAATATTTCACTAAGTGGTTTGAAGCTATACCCCTTACATGAGTAGAAAGCAAATTTCCAAATTCATTTTCAACCATCTTATTTGCCGCTACAGTATCCCCTATGACATTATATCTAATAATGGAAGATCATTCAAGAACAAGGAAGTAGACCAACTATGTATTGAATATAACATCACATAAAAAAATTCTATAGAATATTACCCTCAAGGTAATGGCCAAGCTAAAGAATATAATAAAACCATTTTCAATATTCTCAAAAATATTGTCAATGTTGTCGGTTATGATTGGCATTTGTAGATATTCCCTACCCTTTGAGCATACTGTACCAATCATCATACCCACACAAGAGCCACTCCATACTCACTTTTTTATGGTATTGAATCCATCCTTTCCATTAAGGTCAAATTTCCTTCACTACACATCTCTTTCAAGCATGTCCTAGATGATCATGACTATCGAGTAACTCACCTGCAAGAGCTAGACTTACTTGGTGAGAAATGAACAACCACACTCAACAATATTCAAGCATATTATAACTAAATCAAAGGTCACTATAATCAATGTGTTAAGTATAGAAAATTTAAACTTGGTAATCTTGTTCTTAAATAAAACCAAAAGAATACCATGACTAAGAAGAAGCATAAAGGAAAATTCAAGCCAAACTGGATAGGGCCTTTCATCATTACTGCAAATCATGGATTAGAAGCATACAGTCTCACCACACTAGATGAAGATGAACTTTCAAAGTTGATGAATATTATTCATCTCAAGTAGTATTATGCTTAAGCGTTAAGGTGTATTGGCTATAAGGACCATTTTAGTTATGATTTTTTATCACTATTCTTCTTTATACAAATACCATCCTTATCCATCCCCTTAGCTGTATCCATTTTACCATTCCATTTTATCAATCTAGTGTGTTCTAAAGCCTAGCCAGTTTGACCTTGGTTTTTTACCATTTGTTATGCAATTTCAACATTATGATATCTAATCATTTTAATCAATTGGTTCAAGTAATTTAGATAGATTATATTTTGGGATAGTGTGATAGAAGTTTTAGCAGTTGCATCCTTCATTTGTTATGCTTTTCTTACCACCGATCTTGCTACTAATTATAACCACCTTTAGGAAAATTACTACCACTGATCTATGTTGTTATGTCCTAGTTATAACTACCTATGAGAAAACTAGGGGTAACATTAAGATTTGACTTACCAACTTGCCACTTCCTATGTCATACTATGCCTTTTTACCAACTATGCTTGTTTTGTTTGAATTGACTACTACACTAGTCAAATTTCTCTGTTATAGGGTGGAATTATAGTGACTTGAGGTCTTACTCTAGGACTATGTACATATTTTTTGATACTTTTTAAGGTTATCTCATTCATCCTAAGCCATGCTCTTACAATTTTGTGAGCAACCTAAGCCATGCTCTCACCATTTTTTGAGTAACCTAAGTTTGAATGCTCTCACCATTTTATGGGTAACCTAAGTTTGAACGCTCTCACCATTTTGTGAGCAACCTAAGTTTGAATGCTCTCATCATTTTATGAGTAACCTTCATATAAATTCTCTCACCATTTTGTGAGCTTGAACTATTTATTGTCTCATCATTCTTGATTGAGTTGAGATACTTCAAAAATTCCAAAAAACATTTCAAAAATCGTTAGAAAAGAACAAAGACATTGACCACTTATTTGCCTTAAGGATTCTAGGAACCCTTACTAAGTTACAAGAAAATCACTTGTCATTTAGTTTCCCCATATTTTTTGTCCTTTTCTCTCACACACTTGCCATTTTACAAGACCATTTATATTCTTCTATCAGATCCATTCTATTTGTTTTCATTAGTTATCATTTTCTTCCCATTTCCTAAGAGAAGTACATTTAGCCTAAAGTTTTTTATTGGATATTACATCCATGGAACTATGTAGGTAGCATCAACTTACCTATTGATATATAGATAGCTTGGCCACCCACTTCTTTTTCTCCTGTTCCCCCATTTTGTTCATTTGTTTAGTTTTCACCTATTTTCTAGGGGCAATGTTTGTATAGTTTTTATTACATTATTTGTTTGTTTGTTTTTGCTTATTTTATTTATTTGTTTGCCTATTTGTTTAATTTCATCACTGTTGCCTTGATTTAGTTTATGTGTGTTCATTGGGTGATTCCTTTCCCACACTTATACTTGAATCCATCCATATTCATATGTTTACATTGTCATCATGGTTTCTATCATTGGTGCATTATTTTATATTGAGTATTGGATTACGGGAGTAAGTCTTTATTTATTTTCAACCAAGTCCTTATGATGTTATACCATGATGCCTAATGACACATGATACAACAAACCTTAGCTTTAGGAAGTCTATTTAATAATAGCAACATTTCTTTAGTACCGACATCCTGATTCCATCTTCATCATATCCCAAATAGAGTAATTCAACATAAAAAAAATTCAACCTTTATTAATTCAGACAAGCATCTCCCTACTAGTAGGTTATTCCAATTCATCATTACCATTTATGTTAAGTTATCATCATCATTGACCAAGTTTATCCTATTTTCCATAATCGAGGTCTAATAATTATAATCACCTTTAGGCAAATCATTGCACACCATCCCACCTGCATTTCTCAATGATTATAACCACCTTTGGGGAAATCATTATGTTGTCACCACTTTATTTTTTATACCTATATATGGGCATGTTATTCTCTTATTTATTAGTCGTAACTAGGGTAGCTCCATCTTCTTAATGATTATAACTGTCTTTGGACAAATCATTGTGTTATCATACCATGTTGCCACTATTGGGGTACAATCCTTATAACCACCTTTAGGGAAACCATTATGCACCATCCCACTTACATTCTTAATTATTTTGAATAATTTTTCAATATCATTGTGTTTTCACCCCATCATATTTCCTTTCTTTGGTCCCCTCATTTTACTTCTTTCTTTATGAGGGACCATTTGTTGACCTACTTGTGTCAACCACTCCCTAGAGGGGGCATCATATAGTTAGTTTATCATCATTTTAGTTGTATTCATACAATACCTTTTCATTATTTGAGAATATGTTACTATTCTTATAACTTGAAATTTCTTCACAAATAGGGGCAAACTATAGACACCTAAATTTGGCCATCGATAACCTTTAACTAGGATTTTGACCAATTTCCACTCAAAATGCACAATTTGGCCTAAAAACACTAAAACATGCTAAATGATGTGAAACTAACATATTAAAATGCAAATTTTGGCTAGGGTATCCCTAAATGGAGCAATTAAATTTATGGGCCAGCTAACTTTGATCAAATCATTTTGAGTCAAAATGCCAATGTTGCACCTGGGTCCTCTAGATTGCTCTTTCCTATCAAATCTCTTGAAAAAGATGCATGCCTTTGTTATTTTATATTGGTAACATCCTAAATGGGATAACAGATCTAACACATCTAACATCACCTTCCAATTTTAATCTAGTCAAATTTTGTACTAATAACAAGGCATTCTGATTAATTTGAGTAATTTGTACACAAAGTGCTTAAACATGTTTAAGAGCTAATTAACCCAAACCAAGCCTAATTAAGAGTTCCTGGAAACATGTTGAATAAATTTTTTTGTAAATTGATATGGAATATCTACATCATCAGGTGACATTATTTCTTGGGAAGACATCCCTAGGCCATAAGTGTCACAAATATTAGGATGCATGCCCTCCATGCCTCATCAATGTCTTCCATGATGCCCTCCATGCCTCTTAATTTCCCCTTCTTCCAATGTCATGATGAGGATAATTATAAACTTAATTCCAAAAATTTAATTAATCCTCAACCACACATCTCAATCTTGAGATAGATGGTTCAGGTTGATTCTAGACATTCTCAAAAATCTATAAATAGGAGGCCTTACTACATAAATTTTAAGTCTTGATTATGAAAATTTATAATCCATAAATGGTTCCAAAAGCTTCAATAAACTAGTGTTACTATGCCAAATTTATTCCAATCCAAGCCAAACCACAATCCACATGTGCCAAGGAGAGATGGAGGTAGCTAAGCTTCCATTGCCAAGGATTTCATGAGCACAAGCCGAGCAAGCCACTACAAAAAGCATTTTAAAGCATCCAAGGAAGGTAAAAAAGAGTTTATTTTACATTTTAGTTGTGTGTTTTATTCATGTTTATTAACTAAGCTCTCCCTAATGTCTAGGCCTAGACATGTTATGCTAGTTAGTGTGTTTCTTTCATTCTATTTTCATTTTGGAACAAACACCATACTAACCATCCTCTTTTGAGTCAAATTACTAGATCACACAATGAAAATATGGAACCTTAAGCTTTATTCCACAAATAGAATGGTCAATAATCATATGTTCACTTACACTACTTCACTAATAATTCTTATCTTATGAAATGGTGGGAAATGAACTTGTATATATAGGTAGATCTTTCCTTAAATCCTCTTGGGAATGTTGGCTATATAGGGTCGACCTAGTTGACCAAGTGTGTTTTTGAGGATAAATCACTAGATCTATGCTAGTTCAGTAGAAAGGCTAATCATACCAAGAAAGTGGAAAATACCCCTAAACTTTACTGGATCTACCTAGTCGACCTAGTATAACTGACAATCCAAAAGGGTGTTAAGGCAAGAAAAAGAGGAATGGAAAGAGGAAAAAACTAGAGGAAGGTAGAACTAAGAAGAATAAGCTTTAGGTTATTTGTTCTAGGAGACAAGTGTGTCAATGGCAAGTGGTAAAAGAGACAAAAATATTACAAAGCATCGATGGTCCATGCACCCCTTTCTTGTTGTACCCCTTAAGACATGCACTTAGAGAGATTGAGACTTGACAGGTTCTTACAAGATACAAAGTGTCAATAATCAATAAAAGTTTGAAAATATTGTGTATACATATTTCCCAATTGAAGCTCATCCTATGTCACATAAGTGTAACATGGGATGGTGTTTTGAGATAAAACATGATAACACATAATGCTGATGTTAAGTAAAGTATAGTAAACAAAAAATAAGATAAATGAAAGGGATAAATTGAAAAACACATACCTTTAACTTACCTTAGTACCGTAGATAAAGAAGTAGACTGTAAGAAATGTGAAGGTGTCTAATGTAGAGAATACTAGATGAACCTATAGAAGTTAGTGTAAAAAATAGCCAAAAAATGAATTTTTTGGAATATAGGCATATGGTAGTGGAAAAGAATCTCTACGTCATCATGAATCTAATGCATTTTACACTTTGTAAAATAGATGAGTAAAAACAAAGATAGAAGCAAAACAAGGAATCTGCATGACAATAATTGAAAGATTTGCATTTTGAAAAGTGTTTTTAAATAGGTGAAAATATAATTCATTTGTTATTTTGTTTTTGTGAGAGAGGAGAAAAAGAGCTCTGGAGAGAAAACAAGCTAGGATGGTGAGGAGATGACATTCTAGGTGAGGAGGAGCTCTAGAGGCAGGAGCAAGTGTACTATAGGTACACAATTAATAATATCAAATTAGTTTTTGTACTTTCTATTGAATTAAGTGAATTTTTAGTAAAATTAAATTTTAAGCATTTCTAAATGTCGAAATGGAACAAAATTAGACTCTAGGGGTAGAAAATAGGAAGATGGAAAATGGGTTTGGATGGTTTAGGCAAAAGAAAGAAAATTTCACTTTTCAAGAAAATGTAAGGGGTCAATAGATAAAAAGCATTGGGTCAACCCAGTCAACCCAATAGGCTAGAAACTGAGTAGAATCCACAGTGTCAAACCTAGTAGATATGGGTCAACCATATACAATCTATAGGCTGAAGGCCTAGTTAGGAGTTGCCAGGTAGACTGAAAGGGATAAAATAGAAACTCAATACTAGGGAGGGGAAAATAAGGGGGTTGGCTTAGATTTTTGATTCAACCAACCAAAAATATAGTAAATTTTTGGTCAAACTAGTTTGATCAAAGAGCTAGAATGATATGAAAAAATGTGTAAAAGGATGAAAGAGGGCTAGAATGGTCTAAAATGACCAAATAAGATCTAAAAGGATTGAGAAGGCTAAAATTAAGCTAAAATGAATAAAATAAGGTAATTTAGGCTTAATTTTAATGTAAAATTATAAAAAGAATGTATTTTAATTATTCATGAGATGGAGGAACTGATACATCCTTTGTTGTTTCTTGGTGCATTGATGACAAAAAATTTGGTGAATTATGGATATGGCATGGTTTCCAAACTTGTTAGATAGGTTATCAGATGGAGATATGGATAGAATAGGAACCATAGGACTAGATGGGATAGCAGATATGTGTTAGATCCCCCTTAGTGCTGACCTATTGGTCATGTTCTTCATTTGTTGCGAATGGTTGACTAACACTTTAAAATGGGAGGTGGATGAGGATATATTAGAGGTGGCTATCACACTAGAGGATTTCCATGCCATCTTGGGACTATCTATAGTAGGGGTAAAGGTGATTGTAGGGATACTAGATATTATAGAGAAAATGAGAGCCTTAGCCATGTGGGCTATAGGCTCAGATATGATATTACCATGTAGGAGAATAAGTATCTTTGATGTCTATACATTATAGATTCAAAACATATATAGGGTTGTGATATACCTTATGACATAGTAGGTGATATGTCATAAGTCAGACATCAAGGTACCACTATTCATGGTAGCCTTAAATAGAATGATATTGGATGAGTAAGTTCTATATGACTTAGGCTCGATCATCTAGGTATAAATGGTACATGATATATACGAGATTATTTTCAAAGGACAAAGGACCATGGGACTGATAATATTACTGACATCTTAGATCTATGAGAGGTTTCCTATGTATTGGTCAACTGGGTTACCCCATGCAATTGATGATAGGTTACCTCAAGTGAGGAGATGGAAGGAGGACTAAATAGCACTATCCATACCCCATGTGTCAATGATATATTTAATGAGATGTGCATACATTATGTGGTGACTATATGAGCACTTAATAGCTACATGGGTGAGCTGACACATAATTGGACTAGTGATAGAGAGGATACAGGTTATTGGACACTATTTTTGGTGGAGAGAGCTACATTTAGTGGCATGGGTGTTAGGGAAGATGGGCCTACCTCATCTAGTAGCATTTATATTGATGCTCAATTAGTAGGCTCAACATGTGAGGGAGTCACAAGGGAGGAGAGGACTAGGGCCACTAGTAGTGAGGCTAACACTAAGGCCATGTTGAGGGTGATCATAGACTAGTCAGGTGCAATGAGGAGTTGATTAGGAGAATATGGATGTAGAGGTAGAGATACCAAATTTACCACTACTAGCTTTATAACAAGATGAGTAATGGACATTAAGGACATGGCATTAATATAGGTAGGAGGTAGAGGAGAGAGTGGAGACTATTACCATCCCAAATGACCCCATAGGTAAGCTAGAGGAGATGATAGAGAGACTACTTAGATGTAGGCTGAGATGAACATGAGTTATGATAGCCAAGTTTTAGTTGAGGACGTGTTAGGAGGTTGGTAGATGGAAAGACCATAGTAGCTAAGACATATATAGGTAAAATGAGATGGTTGAATTATTGATTTGATTTGTTTAGATAGATAGATAGATATTTTGAGATATAATAGTGATCTAATATTTATATTGTGTGTTTTTATAGTTTTATGTGAGGATGAGGAGTAAATATGGGGGTCCTTGGTGAGGGGAGAACTCAATGATGTCCTAGATGAGATTCTATAGCCATATGACCCTTTGACAATGGAGGATCTGAGTGTACCATCTACCCCAGCTCAGTTGAGCTAGTTTAGATTAGCTAGAGAGGTAGCAAGGTAGATACAGGTGCAGAGAGGATGTAGCCACCAATAGTGATGGGTGTAAGGGATTTATAGGCATGGCATGCTTTAAAAAATGAGAGAAATATGTATCTGGATATAGTAGCATAGATGATATAGATCTAAACCCAGTTGATGGAGTCATAGATGTGGGAAACACACCTATAGGGTCAGGTAAAGGGCTTGAGATCCCAAATGGCCTCCTTAAAGTGAACCATTCAGAGGATTTAGATCAAGGCCTTAGTAGGCATCATGGTTATGCCATAAGATAAACATTTTGGGACACATCTATAGAGTTGGGGCATTGTATATGTTGTATCAAACTTATGAGATATATATATAAATCATTTTGGCATATTATTATTGGATGTGTATGTTGTCATTATGGTTAATTATTTTTCTTCATTATGGTTGAGGCTATGGATGTTTAGGATATATTTATTTATAGCACATGTATTTAGATTTGTTGTATATGCTACAGTAAATATATGAGATGTGGTTTCTTTTCTAGCATTACGAAAGACACATGCATGTTTTAAAAATAAAGAGGCAAAAGGAACTTGGAAAAATATAATTAATCAAGAATGTACTGCACACTATTTCAAGCTAGGAAATGTGTAATAAGAAGAAATGACTAAGTATAAAGAACCAATAAAATGCAAAACAAGATGGTAAAAAGGAATTTGTTTTTAAACCAATATGAAAAATGTTTGCACCAAATTAAAACAAGTAAAATCATACTAATATTACATTTGGAAGTATGAAAAATAAAGTAATATAATAAAAGATATGTAAAAGGGCACAAATGGTAATAAAAAAATGAATTAAGTCAATCAATCATACTAAATCATGCTGGGAAGTATAAAATAAAAACAAAATTGCAAAAAGATTGGTTTTAAATTGGTCATACTAATTCAAGCTAGGAAGTATGAGAAATTCAAGAAATGGTTTAAATATTACATGTACTCAAAAAATAAAAATATAAAAGGGTGAAATAAAAATTAAATAATCATAGAACATACTAAATTAAGATGGGAAGCATGTAAAACTATGTGTAACTTCATGATTGATCAGATCTTATCTCAAATTTGACACATGTAATTTGGATGGTGACTTGGGTATTTGAAAATTTTGTAAGGAGGGTTGGGTCCTATCCATGGTCTTACAATACAACTCGACAAAGAAAACACCACTGGGGTGGAATAAACAAGAAAAATAGGAAATAAAGGGATGTGAGTAATAGGAAGGAAAAGATGGTAATTTATGAGGATAGTAGGGTCTTATCCATGGTCTTATAATGTAACTCACAAATGAAATCCCAAGGGGAGTGATTAGTAGACAAAATAATACTTCTCAAGAGGAAATATAAGGGATATAAGGAGGGAAAAAAGGAGTTTAAAAATCAAAACTTAGGCATCTTATGAGAAGACCTTAGGAGGAAAGATTCATACTAAAGACATGAGAATATATTAAGTGACTAGTGGTCGTATATGTACAAAGGAAACCTATTCACTATAGACATAAAGCTTTGTAGGCAAATTGGCATGCTACTAAGATCAACTCATGAAGGTAGATTGGTACCAAAAAAAAATGAACCTACCTTCCCATGACATGTTCCCTGCTCTTCAAGACTCCTTATAGAACCATCAGTCTACTACAAAGATTGGGTACTTGCATGAGAAAGTAGGTGACATTAAAATATTTTTTATTCTCCTCTTCTAATCTACTGGCCTATCGTACCCTAAAGGACCTTATCTCTGCCATGAGGTCAACTTTAGAGTTTGAGCTTTGACTAGAAGAAGGAGATGTGCTTTAAATCATATCTTTTAGTGTGATTAGACTTTTAAGAATATTTTTTCCTTTTGATATCATTGAATTTTATTTAAATGATTTGGATTTTAACTTTCTTTTGAAGGCTTTTCAATATTCCTCCTCCATAAAAATTTGGAATGACCAATCATGAGAGAGATAGTGATACACATTAATGAGTTGTAGGCTAAGGCTAAACGAAGCTAAATAACCAAAGATAAAGACTGACTAGGACACTTAGGCTTGACAATGAACTATCATGTGATCTCAAGTCTTAACTGTGTATATGCTTCATTTATAGATAAAGGAAGAGGGAAAATAGAGATCCAAAGTGGACCAGTGAAAGGAGATAATAATGACTTAGATTCTTTGTTAACTGATCATATGGTAAAATGAGATAATAACCAAGGAGAATACGGTTTGTATAACCAAATAACCATGACAAGTTATCTATGAAAAATAATGAAAATAAAGCAAAACAATCATAAATATACAATAAAGAGAGTTTTGATGAAATCTCTAGGAAAAAGGGAAAGCAATGATAAAATATAATCATATGTGAAAAATAAATGATAATATAAGCAAGATATAGTATAATAAGTAAAAAATCATGATATAAGATAAGCATAAATTTGTCATAGTGTCAAATGATATAGTAGATAAAAATAACATTGGATTTACACATCTAATCCTATATAAATATAAAAGTACCATGCATGTGCTCATAAATACTAGTAAATCTATCCACACACATTATCCAATGCATCAAATAGGTCTCTATGAAGCTATAATCAAATTGCTAATAAGGTTTCATTAATCTTCAATAAATATTGAGAAAATATTTCTTTTCTAATCTCTTCAATTGAAAAAGTAGGAATGCTCGAAGGATTGTACTGAAAAGGAAAATTAGGCAAATGTTGGTTAGGAGAATGCATGAGAATAGGATTTATGAGAGAAGAATAAATCATTGGTGGAGAAGGATATATAGGTGAAGGACTCATAGGTGGAGAAGGATCCATAGGGGAGGGAAGGTCCACAGGTGAAGGAATCAACTTTGGAGGCACAAAAGGTGGTAAAAGAATAATATGAGGTGATGGAACCATTGGTGGAGCCATGGGAGAAGGAGGAACCTTCTTGTAAGATTGACCTATGGGTGGAGTGGTATAAGGTATAATAATTTTTATAAGGTGATCTTTGAAGTGATGTTTTAGGATGAGATAATGATCAGTATGATGGGTGCCATATAGATGCCATAGATAATATACCTCAGCATACTTGGGTAAATATCTAGGAAGTACCTTCAGGGGAGGTATGGCTTTGTCTGATGATGGGGAAGAAGGATGTAAGGTATCAAGATGTTTCCAAAACATGTGATAATGGGTGGAAGAATGGTTATCTATCTTATGGAAGAAACATATATGCTTATGAATGGTTTTATTAGAATCACTCATGGAAGGAGGTAAAATAGGAGTGGAAGAAGCCAAATAACACTATTTAGCCCATTTTATGTGTAGAGGATCCATCCTAGGCAAATGAAACAAACCATCACCTAGGAAAGGTTATTATGAAGAAGGAATGAAACTAAGATCACTGAAAGGAGTGATAACATCAGCAACAGGGATAGGCTCAATAACAGTAGGAGCAGGAATATGATCAACTATAGTAGAAGTGAGAATAGGATCAACTATAGTATGCTCTACTAAGGGAAGAATGGGATCTATAGAAGTTCTAAGGAGAGTTTCACTAATTTCAAGGGTAAACCAACTATGAGTGTTAGGGTACCTAGTAAAATAGTAAGGCCTGATCATAACATGATCCATGAGCATAGTCCTATGTGGCTCCTTAGAAAGTGGAGGTATCAACACCATCTCTACCCTATGATAAAGGGGAAAATGAAAAAAATTAGGAATTATAAGTGAAGGAAAATGATGAGATGCATGAAAAGACTCAAGTAAAGAAGAATTATAATAGATAATCTTAACATCATGAGCCTGTACAAGACTGCCTAAAAATGGATCATCTAGGGAATAACCATCATCATAATCTAGGGTATGAAGATCAATAGCATAGGTAGGGATAACCTTGTCATATGATGAAGCATAGTGAATATAATTCCTAATCTTGGTCAAGAATAAATGAATGTCATCACAAGGAGTCTTTCAAGAATCAGGTTATAAAGAAATAAGAAGCTGCAAGATGAGATGAGGTGAGAGATCAATTTTTTTGATATTTAAGCTAATTTCATCAGGCTCATCATCATTTGAATATAAAATGTTAGGAGGAATGTTACCAATGAGCTCAAGATGCCCATTATAGCCTCAAGTTGAATTGAAAATAAAGATAAGATGTTGAGACTCACAAAATGAAACACTTGATAAAGGCTTAAGAGTAGGAATCTTGAAGACACTATTATTTTGGAATTGTTCAAAATTCCAAGGGTTAATATCACCTTGAATCCTATAAATGGGTCCATTATGAGGGAATTTAATGCATTGATAAGTGGAATAAGTGATAGCTCATATGCAATGAGTCCATGACCTACCAAGCAAGATGTTATAAGAAAGGGAGAAGTTAAAGATCATCACATTCACATAAATAGTGACAGGTGGGAAGATAATGGGAAATCACACATAACCTAGAGGAGGAATTTTCCTTTTATTATATCCTTGGAATGTGTTACATGTAGACTTAAGAATGCATTTAGAATATATAAGAGTCTTAATGAAATCAAGAGAAGTGACACAGGTACCAAAACCCTTATCAATCAATGCATGCTTGAATTGGATATCATTGATTTAGATTGTAATAAATAGGGGAGGATTATCTACATGAAGAAAAATCTTATCGATAATCATAGATGCAATGGGAAATCATAGAGAAAGAGAAGTGTCTATAGTTTCATCAACATTGATAGAAATCTCTTCACATTGTTGCAAAATACTATCTTTAGAATTGCATAAAGCTACCTCCCATCCTATTAGGGGAGGATGAATGACATTCATCTTGAATAAGAGCTATATGAGATAGTTTATATGATGTGTAAAATTCCTCATAATCTCAAGGAATGGAATTTGGAATGGGAGATTAGTGAGCTCTGTAATGGGATCCCACTCATCATATCCCATAATAAAGTTTTTAGATAAAGGTTCATAATGGTCGAGGTCCTCAAAAGGAGAAGCCAAAGAGCATTGGAATTTTTGTCTATAATAATAATAATAAAATTTAGAAAAAGGTGGTAAATCATGTTGAGGTAACAAACTAGTCAGTTTAAGTTGATTTTGAGAAGGAGAAGAAGAAGTGATAGTATAGGCTTGACTATTATTAGTATTTGAAGATGATGGAAGAGTGGTAGAAATAGTATGGGATGTGTTATCTAAGAGGGAATAAAATATTGGATTGTAAAAAGTAATAATATATTATTTCCCCAACTCATTTAAATGATATGGATAAGAATCCTATATAACATGATATGTATTATGGGAGGGAGTGTAGATATGTTGGGAATCAATGAAATCCACCACCCTTTGCATATTAGTCTTTGAATATTAGTCATGATAACCACATTCTCTTTGTAAGTTGGTTCAACAAGAATTTATACATTATTGGTGGAAGGGATGGGTTTATCTTGATTGTCTTGAATAAGTTGATGATTTTGTAAAGGATCTTTATAGATAGCCAAATGAGCATTTTCTTGATTCAAGGCTTGAGTTTTGTCATTTGATTTATATTCCTTGAAAGTAATCTCATAGGCTTGTTGATGCTTATGAATAATGGAATAATGATATAAATTAGGTCCAAGAAGAAAATCCATATCTAAATTATGAAGTTGTCTACATGTCTCATGAGAATGACCCTAACAAGCATAAAACCAAAGAAACTTGTTAGGATCATACCAAGATTTCATAGGATGGGTAGTGTCAAGTTATTATGGAAGAGGCCTAAGTAGAAATTTAATAAATTTGGATGCAAATAGATGTTTGTGAACATTAATGTTATTTGGTGAAGAGAAATGAGGATTAGTATATTGTTGAGAAGAAGGAGATGGTTCTTAAGAAGGGTTAGGAACAATAGCTTGAACATTGTGAATGGTATCATAAGAATCAATAACACCATCATTGGTGATATTACAATTTTTATTCTTAAGTAATAACTGAGGACCCACAAAAGGTTGGGTGGCTTGAATTGATACATTAATAAATCTTGTCTTTTCACTTGGTAAATAGCCTCCTCCAAGGTACATGGGGAGAGAGTGCTTACTTGATATTGAAGTTTAGGAAAGAAAAAATTTGTAAAGAGATGAAAAATATTATCATCCACCATGTTATGTTCACATTTGTTTGATAAAGTCTTTCATCTCTTAATAAAGGCTTGGGTAGTTTCATTCTCATATTGTTTTCAATTAATGAAATGGGCCAAAGTGTTTTCAGGAAGATCATTAGTTTGTAACTCTTGAACTAAAGCATTTACTAAGACCTCCAAACTATAAAAGGAATGATCTCTAAGTTGATTGCACTAATCCAAGGCATCACCTATGAGATTTTTGGCTAAGATCTTGGTAGTGACAAAGGTATTTGATTTGGCCCAATACTTGTAAATATTTCCAAATGTTTTCAGGTGAAGGGTGGGATTGGTTGACCCATTTTACAAAATTGTAGGTGTTATACCTCCTATATCAATGTTGGCAATTTGAGTAGTAAGAGGTTCGCTTTTTAGATGCTTGATGGTTTTATTGACTAAAGGAGGTTGAGGAAAGATATTACCTTGAGAATATTTAAGAGGAGGAACGGTAACATTCTAGTTATGTGTGCCCCAAACCATTGGTTATGGATGGGATTGAATATTAATAAGGTGGTTTTGCATTCTCATCAATTGATTTGTATTAAATGCTTTAAAAGTATTCATTTTATTGAGAGTTTGAAATAAAATTTGATGTGTTTGATTAACATTAAAATCATTAGAATTGGTATTTGTGTTGGTATTAGTGGTTTGGGTACCACTATTAGTGTTAATATGAGGTTGAGAATAATTTTGAGAATTTGAGGCACTAGTGAAGCAAAAGATGGACTAGTGAATGGTTGAGAAGAAGCACTAGAAACATGATTGCCTTGGGTAACAAATAATGAACTAGTGGAAGTATTAAGGATGGTGGACCCTATGAGAGGCCCACTAGATTTAGAACATGTCATGTTATTGGATATACTAGGCATGGAGGTAGAAGAGGTTAGAGAAGAAGATGCCATGGCATAAGGAGTTAAAATTGAAGGAAGAGGTTGAGAACCCAAGAAAGTGGTACCTCCAAATCTTATTGAGAATGTAGAATTAGGTGAATGAGGTTCTTTGATTTGGACACTAATCATGAGGTTATAAGTGGTAGAAAGATCCTTTCCTCTATGTTAAGGAAATTTAGAAATAAATAAAATCATCTCAAGAGTATACTCTAACATAGTTTGGTATTCTAATGAGAAAAGAGGATTATGTTACTAAGAGTTATGAGGAGGGGTCCCATAGTTCATTGTGTGAGTGGTAATATGAACATTACTAGCATTTAAAAGAGGAGTCTTAATTTGTAAAGTTCATGATATCTATTGACTATGAATAATTATCATTACTATTTATAAATTCCATGAAGGTAAAATAAGAGAGATGAGAAAGCAAATGTTAAAAGAAGTGATTTAAATAGTACAAGGTCAACTAGGTTAACCTATTACAAAAATAGGGACTATAAAACTATACAGGGTTGATTGGGTCGATCCTGTATAGTGTACAAAAGGAAAAAAAACTACTAGGTCAACTAGGTCAATCTAATATAACATACATGGAATTTAAAAATCCTAAAATTAGATTACAAAATGAAGCAAGATAACTTTGCAAGTAATGAAAAGTAATAAGGACTAAAAGGAAATAGATAGGCAATTGGATTAATGCTAACAATTGAAACACATAAAATAAAATCTTCAACTAACATTGGCTAATGCAAGATTTTGTGCACACAATTTAATAAAGAACAAGCAATCAACTTGAAAAAGTAAAGATAACTAATTGGTAAAACTAATTGTTAATTATATTATTAAGAATGATTTTAAGTGTGATTGGAAGATGGCTATAAGCAAGGCACTAAATAAAAATCTAAGGATGGTTTCATGTAGTTTGGGATAAAAAGGACTACAGTGGAAATGATACAAGATTGGTATTGGGGCCTACCCCCTCACTTCACACATTTTAGCAATAAGGGTAATGGGTTCTTAGCCAAAATATATCATTAACCATATTTTATAATTGATCAGAGCATCAAGTCAAATTCCCCCTTGGTGATAAAATCCAAGTAGGTTGGCCAAGGGTAGAAAAAATGTTAAATTTCTTGTTTATGTTATATTATTTATCCATGTGTGCATAAAATAAAAATATTGAAACCAAGTGATTAATTAAAAATCCTCTAATTAAACTATGTGAATTGTTCTAATCATGTAAGTAACAAGAAAAGAAATGTGTGAGCTAATTACTAACAAATATGAGGTTAATTCTAAATTTTAAATAAGGTATAATGTGGACACTATATACACAAAATATATAATAAGGTTGACATGGTCAAACCTGTACTACAAAATCAAGGTCTGACAATCAACTAGGTCAATAGGGTTGATCCAGTTATTTCAGATAGCACACAAAACATAAAACTAGATTAGTAGTGTCGATCTAGTTGACTGTGCAAGGGTAGTTTTGAAGATTGAAAACTATGAAAGGAAAGACATAAAAAGAAATAAAATAGAGAAGTATAAAGGAACCTTGGTGATTAGAGATGTAATGAAGGAATATTTTTGATGAACAACTTTGAAGTATGATTGAGAAACCTATAAACTGGGTTGACAAAATCGATCAATATGTATAGGATCCTACTAAAAAGTGATAAAACTATAAGGGGTTGATTGGGTCAAGATAGTAGGCTAAATAGGATGTATAAAAGGATGGAAACCTATACTAGGTTGACTGAGTCGATCTAGTTGCATGTTCCTAAAAACCTGTACACAGAGAAAAATAGCTAGGTCGACAAAATTGATTTAGTGTATCAAAATATATGATAAAAATTATGATCAAAAGATATTAAATAAATAAGTTAGAAGTGAATAAATCCTACAAGGGTTATTTCACGTTGGGTTCACTAGAATGTATGTAATTAGAAATGCATAATCTTTATAAATCAATCATAGCTTGGAGAAGATAGAGCATACCTACACTTATGATTAGGGATACACTTGTTAAGTGGGAGCATGACTAATATGGGGATTTACTAAACTTGATTAGAGGATCACTTATCACAACATATCATGCTAAGAAGGGTTCCAAAGCCTATAGTCTAAAATAATCACACAACAACCCTAATGGAGTCCCAAGGTTTAAAACATTCACTTCTATTCTAATAATAAGAAAGTAAAATCTAATCTAATGCACACCAAATCTTGTGGCACAAAGTGGGGATTAGAAACAATAAAACCAAAAACTATACTAAACATTTATTAGAAGACATATATTCATGTCAATGTATACAAAATCCTAATACATGGGAGAAGGATATAAATACATTATATATCTACTCTTACAAAAGAAAAATAAAGTTAAGAATACTTACCTTTGAAGACTAACTCACTGAGCCTCAATCTTTCCCTTGGCCAAGGTGCTTCACAAGAGATTATTGTGATATGTAAGGATAACCAAGATAAATCAGATCTAGCCTACACAACCTGTCTAAGAATCCAAAATACTTCTCCACAAAAAAAGATTCATATATCCAAAGAAAGTATGGAACCCTAAGCTTTATTCCTTAAGTAAAATGTTCAATAAGCAGATGTTCACTCACACTTATTCATTAATAATTCTTCTCTTATGAAATGGTGGGAAATGAACTTGTATATATATGTGGATCTTACCCTAAATCCTCCTAGGAATGTTAGTTGAACAGGTTTGACCCAGTGTGTTTTTGGGGAAAAATCACTAGGTCTGTGTTAGGTCGATCGAAAAGCTAATCAAACCAAGAAAGTGCAAAATACCCCTAAACTGTAATGGGTCGACCCACTTGACCTAGTACATTTGATAGTCCAAAAGGGTGTTAAGGTAATAAAAGGATGAATGGGAAGAGGAAAAGACTAGAGGGTAAAATTTAGAAGAATAAGCTTAGGATTAATAGTATTAGTATATAAGTTTGTAGATGACAAGTGGAAAAAGGGAAAACAAGCTTATGAAGCATTGATGGTCTACCTATCCCTTTCTTGATACACCCCTTAAGGCATGCACTCAGAGAGATTGAGAATTGATAGGCTCCTAAAAGATACAAAGTGTCAGTGATCAATAAAAGTTTGAAAATATTATGTATATACACCTTCTATATTGCTAGGTTTCCCAAGTATCCTAAATATTTTGACAAAACCAAACCTTCCCAAATCCCTTGTAGGCCCAACATGATTTTTCAAAAGAATAAATATACATAGACACCACCAATGGTATTCATACCTACTACTTCACCAAATCAGTATCAGGAAGCTTTTATTGAAGGAGACTGGCTATATTATGATGGAATTGTTAATTATTTTTAGCATCCTAATATCCTTTCCTTAATTAGATTATGGATAACTTTAATTATATAGGAAAAGGACTCAATCCATGAGAGTAAGGAATCCTAGAACCATTATGAGCAAGTAGGCCTAACATGAGTCAAGGACTCAAATTTATACTACTTTGGGGTGACCTCATGTATTTTGATAGTGATTCTTTTGAATATAATAACAACAAGACTCCTGGTAGTGACACATCATCCCATTATATTATTTATGATGATCTTGTTGATACAAACCTATTTGAATCAAACTCCATTATGATTATCACATCCCATTATCCCCTTTGCATTTGCCATCTTGAACTCATTGATTGGGACCAACAAAATTCTACCATACCCCTTGATGAATTCTAAAATGAAGAATCTATCATCGAGTATATGGGACTTATATATATATTTCCAATTGATGATTATAAACAAAGCTTTAACTTCTCCTTGATTCTTCCACCTACTTTGGAAATCATACAAACTTTATTGGTATAAAAAGGATAAAACATCAATATCCTTTGGTGAAAACCTCTTTGAGGAGCTCGTTGATCATGGGAATAGTAAATAAAAAGATAAGCCCTTGAGTGAAATTTTTTTCTAAGCTCTCTTGAGTAGGGACGCTTGCTCATCTCCAAAGGATGCACATGGTCCATCATGTCCTAGCTCTATATCTAGTGTTAGTATCACATCTGAACAATAAAAGGTATTTGAGAAAATTACTTTAGACTTTCTACGATATTTACTAGTTGGCCACTACCTAAATTGGTAGATTCAAATTCATTTCAATATCCAAATCTTTGGGAAGAACAACTAGAAGCTAAAGCAGAAGAATAGGATTAGGATCAAACACTTCCTACTATTCTAGAAGATGGTTCTACACTCCTTATAGAAAACACTAATAAAGTAAATCTAGGGACTTATGATAATCCCAAAATCATTTATCTCGGATCCTCCCTCACTGATGAAGAGTGTGACCACATTGTCACCATCCTAAGGTATTTCATTGATATTTTATGTGGGCTTATTCTAATATTCTAGGCTTAGACCTTGATTTGGTTATGCATCAACTTGTTATCCATCCAGATGCTAAGCTGGTCAAAAAAATCAAGAAAGATGCATCCACACATTGCTCTTTTATTAGAAGTAGAACTAGATAAATTATTAAGAGAAGGCTTCATTTGACCACTAGAATATTTTGAATGGATATCAAATATAGTCCTAATAAGGAAAAAAACATAGGGTATACACATTTTTACTGATTTTAGAGACATCAATAAGGCATGTCCTAAAGATGATTCTCCTTTGCCCAATATCCATATGATTATCAATTATACTATTGGGTATGAGATACTGTCCCTCATAGATGGATTCTTAAGATATAATCAAATCAAGATCGATCTAAATAACCAACACAAAACTACATTCACCACTCCATGGGGGACATTCTATTATCAAGTCATGCCATTTGGCTTGAATAATGTTAGGGCCACCTATCAGCATGATATAAATGCCATATTCTATGACATGATGCATGATATTATTGATTACTATGTTGATGACATCCTAGCAAAATCAAGAACACATGTCAGACATCTTGATGTTCTATGAATAATATTTGAAAGACTTCATGAGTATAAAGTTTTCTTGAATCCTAAGAAGTGGGTCTTTAGCATCACTTCAAGGAAATTGATAAGATTCATTATGTCACAAAGAGGTATTAAAGTGGATCCTGCTAAGGTTAAAGCTATTGAATAAATGCCTCCACCTTCTAATCTCAAATAACTTCACAACCTACAAGGAAAGATCCGATATATTTGTAGGTTCAATTCATAACTAGAAGATAAGTGCCACTTTTTTACACACCTATTAAAGAAGGGGGTCACATTTTAGTGGGCTAATGAGTGTCAATGAGAATTTATAAAACTCACAATGTACTTGGTTAGCCCACCAATTTTTAAACCACCAATACCTAGACAACCATTACTCCTTTATATTTCATCCACTGAACATGCACTAAGGAAACTTGTAGCTTAGCATGATGATCAAAGAAAGGAACATAAAATTTACTGTTTGAGATGCACACTTATGGATTATGAGCATAATTATACACTTCTTGAGAATTCATGTTTAACAATGTTGTTTGCCTCCCAAAAGTTATGACACTATATGTTGAATAGTAAGAGTATTGTAGTTATTAAAGTGGACTCCCTCAAATATTTATTATCCAAAGCAAATCTCATAGGTCACATGGCTAAATGGGTCATTCTCTTAAGTGAATTTGATGTTGAGTACTGGAATCAAAAAGCTATCAAGTGACAAGTCATTACAAATCAACTTACATAATCCCTTATTATAGACACTCAACCATTTAGATTTGATTTTTTATATGATTCTATTATGACAATAGAAGTACTTCATGATCCTAAACAATGGAAATTATACTTTTATGGATCCTTTACATCTTGTGGATTTTGGGTTGACATTTTGTTGACCTCACCATAAAGGGATTTGATTCCCAAGGCATTTCATATTAATTTTCATTATACCAATAATATGGCCAAATATGAAGCCCTTATTATCAGACTTCACCTTGCATCATAGTGGGTTATCCAACACTTAATGGTCTTTAGGGATTCCCATTTGATTATTAATAAAAATATAGATGACAAATTTATACCTTACAAGCATATTGTGGATAATCTCAATATCCACTTCAAATTTCTACAATTTGAACATGTACTACAGCTAATAATATATTAACTCATACAAAGGAAAAAATTAGGTCCATGATACAAATTATCAGCAATGATAGAGTATTAGTTTCTCATTGAAAATCCTCTATAGCCTACTCACATGCTACTAGATTCAAAGTGGGAATGTATCATTATTGGTCCCAATCCCTCATGTAAACTACCTTGGTTTTAAGATATTTATAATTATTTTAATGACCAAGTTGTTTCCAACTAACCTTTCCCATAATTGATAGAATATTTTCCTTCATCACATAACATGTTATACCCTCCTTGGAAACATTCTCTATCATAAAGGCTATGATGGAACACTACTTCATTATTTATCTTTGAGAGAATTCAAGTTAGAACTTAAGGAGGTTCATAAAGTAATGTGTGGGCCCCACACCAATGATGTAGTAATAGAAAAGAATCTCCTTATAATAGGTTACTATTGGCCAAAGATGGAAAAAAATTATTTTAATTACATCAATAAGTGTGTTTCTTGCCAATAGCATGGTAATCTGATACACGCACCTTCCTTACCACTCTAGCCAATCACTACACCATGGATATTCTCTGCATGGGGCCTTAATCTCATCAAGAAAATAAATGATCTGTAAATTCCATTGATAAATTCTAAGTGAAATTTTCAAAAGTATAGATTCTAAATTTCTCAACTTATAAGATGTTGGAATGATTAAAAATTGAAGATAATCTGATCCAAGAATCATGTTTCAAAACTGACATACAGGTGAATTGAAAGTTCACATCATTTATCCTTTGAAACTATCAAATTTTTCTAAGTTCCCAATTTACTCAATTTCCCATAAATAATCAAATGATTAAATTTTGCATTCTTGATTAAAATATGAATTATAATATGTAATTTAACTAAAATTGAAATGCAAAAATGAATCCATAGATCAAAACACAGAAATTGTTTACAGGGTTTGGAATTCCTACGTCCCCAGGTTCTTATCGAACCAATCCATTAATTGTTGCTAAATTTTCAAGCCAAAATAATACTTACAAACAACAAAAGATCATATCTATCTACAAAAATAGTGTTTCATACCTTCGAAAGACCTTGGCTAACTCAGCATGTCCTTCACCTTCCTTAATCACATGCAGAGGCTTCTCCAAATTGAAATTGGTAACTTATATAGATAAAAATGGAATCACCAATTCTCTAAAATGGGCAAATGAATATACTACATAGAGTGTATTAGATCTATAAACAACTTTGTAATTTACTCTGAGCTCTGGTTCGGCCTCTAAGGGCTCCAAAATGACCAAATACAACAAACTTCCAGAAGCTTCCATTTAAATACAAGTTCACTCCTCTTAAGTCACTTAGAATTCCATGGCATAAGTGGTCAAATATTTTCACTTTTACAGGGGAGGTTTGAGGTTCAAGACTTATCCCTTCCTTATAGGGCACGCTTAAGCTTATCCTTTATCCCACATGTGTGGGTCGAGCAGTTTAAACAAGGCTTAAATTAGCCTTTGAGCACCATTTCCTCCATGGGTTTATCCCACATTCATTGCTCCATGATATAACAAGGCTTTAAACATCCTTCAACTACCCACCTATCTTGTGGCTTCGGCCACACAACTCCTTAGACTCGGGCTTGCCACCTTGCTCGGGCTTCGGCCTACAGACTCCTTTGAACTCACCACATGGCTCGGTCAATGAGATTATCTTTGAGATTAGTCACTTAATTCCATGTGGCATGTTGATGATGTGGCATGTCATCGAACCTTTTTTTTCAAACCTTTCAATCTACCAAGTGTCGACCTCTGATAGGTCTGAATGTTAAAATAATCTCAAAACACTTGCCATATGTAGAAAGTGACATTTTTGACCAACTTCAAATGGCCATAACAGGAGCTCTCAAACTCAAATTTACGTTATAAAAAATGCATAAAAATCTCTCAACAAGCTCTACACTGTGAAATTGGTTTCATCATGATTTGGAAAAATTTTCTAGAATGAACTCTTGATCAATAAACCCAACATATTTTGATGGACACAATCATATTCTCATTGCTACTGAGAATTTTACTAAGTGGATTGAGGCCATCCCTCATACTTACATCATCAAGAAGTAGATTTCCAAATTTATCCATTACCATATCATTTTTTTATATGGTATCCCATTCCATATTATATCTAATAATGGTGGATCATTTGTAAACCAAGATGTTAAGGATCTTTGTGAAAAATTCAAAATCAAGCACAAGAAATCCACACCATGTAACCTGCAAGACAATAGTTAAGATGAGGCATTGAAAAAAACTAATGTTGCAATCCTAAAAAAGATTGTTAATGGCATTTGTCATAATTGGCACTTGTAAAGTTTTCCTACCCTTTGGGATTATCGCACTAGTCATTGAACCCCCACATGAGTTACTTTATACTCCCTTGTTTATGGCATAAAATATATTATCCTGATTGAGATCAATTACCCTTCATTATGAGTATCTTTAGATAATATTGAAGATGATGAATATTATAGAGTTTCCATGTTGCAAGATCTATAAATCCTTGATGGCAAGTATTTGGCTACCCTGGGTAACTTGTAAGCATATCAAAACATATTGTGTAGAATCTATAAAAAACACATTTTCCCTAAGGAGTTTGAAATTAGTGATTAGGTCTTAAACAAGAATTAAAAGAATATTAATGCAAAATGCAAAAATAAGGGGAAGTTTCAACCCAATTGGCTGGGCCCATATGTCATCACAAAAAATTATGGATCGAGGGCATACCGATTGGCTACATCAGATGGTAACAAACTCTAAGAACCCAAGAATATTATACATCTCAAATGGTTCTACACTTGATATCCTTTTGAAGCATTGTCTATAAGACCACTTACTTGGGAGAAACTTGTGATGAAGTCATTTTATCCCACTATTATATCCTGGACCATCCTATCTTGGACCATTTTTATTATGTCTCAACCTACCCTAGACTATTCTAATGTGAACCATATTTTTTTACTAATCTATATCATTGTACCCCTAGATTGTTGGTACTTTGGATCATTTATATTCAATTGGAATCATTTTTATTTCATTCTATACCATTGTAACCCTAGACCATTGTAACATAGATAGTTCTATTCATTAACCAATTATGATCCTGATCATGACTCATAAGAATTATAAACACACTTAGTGCTAGTTCTACACAACAGTTTAGCCTGAACAATATTTTACAGCTTCCTCTTATAGAAAAGTGAACAAGGATGCATTAACACATGGTTTTTGTTTGTTAAATGGTTCTTCAGATTTATCCAACACTACATATTGTTCTATTATTATTTTTCTTTAATTTTGTAGGCAATATTTCCTTGATAGGATTGCTAGGACATTGTAGTCAGATTTAGCTATTATTTGAACTTCTACTCTTGGGCATGCATCTCATTGATTAGTTGGTTCCTTGTGCTATTGTTTATATCCATGATTATTATTACAATTGGCTTAGCTATTGTTTGAAATCTTGCCTATGGAAGTTCATCTACTCAGTTAAGTAGTTCTATGGGCCTTTTTGTAAATAGTTTGTTCTATTGCTTATCCCAAAAACAAAAAAATATTAGAAACTAATAAAAAATAAAACAAAAACATTGTCTTTCACTTTTGTTTATTCTAATCCCATGCTCTTATAATTTGACAAGTAATCATTTGAACACACTCACCATTTTATGAGCCCATTTATTTATTCCTCTAAAATACAATCATGCTTTCTTGTCATCACTTTTCTTCTATCTAATTTCTTGGGAGAACTACATTTTCCCTGAAGTTCATGTTGGATCTATCATCCATAAAACTATGTAGACAACATCCACTTGCTTCAGACATCTAGAGTCAACTTGATCACTCCTTCCTTTTCTTATATTCCCCCCCTTTTTTTTGTGTGTTATTGTTTCCCTATCACTTAGGGGAAACATTATATCCTTTGTTCCTATTTTTTTGTACCAATATCATTATTTTTTAGATTAGTGGTCACCCTGTCATAGAAAGTAATGCCTCTATTACATGTAAACGAACAATTATTTTCTATTTTCACTAACATTATGATTAACCATTGTTTGTGTGTATTTATTTAAGTTTTATTATTTTTTGTTGTGATTTGTTATTTCTCCATTTATTTTTGTTGGGTGTTCGTTTGATTATATTCATGTTGTATTGTGTTTTTATTATTGTTTTATTGTGTTGTTATTTTATCTATTGTTGTTTTGTTATTCATCCATGTTTATTAGTATTTTTTTATTTATTTCTTCATGTTTAGTTATGCCTCTCTTTTTATCTTTTATTATATTGTTTGGTTTTCTTATTTATATTATTTTATTATGTTGTGTTTGAATGCATTCTATAAACATTTTTAGTCTAGTTTTCATTTAAGCTTAATTTGTTTAGAGTTGTGTTTGACTTATTTTATTATTTTGTTTTCCAAATGAATTTTGTTAATACATGTGGCTCTTGATTAATCATATCTTGATTTCATATTGTTTAAAACAAATTGTCCTTGATTTGTACATTCGTATCCCTTCTTAAATATTGATTGTCCATATCTTGGTTTTAAGTTAGGTTACATTTGTGTATTGTTTTTTATCTATCTTTGTTTAAATGTCAATAGTTGTAACTCTATTTTGGTAATATTTTTTATCATTATTCTTAGCTATAAACATTTACATTTGAAATGGCCAATTGCAATAGAAATACAATGTTATTATAAGTTACTCATACTTATGATGCATAATTTCAACTTGATATAGTAAACACCAAGTGATCCAAATACAAAAGTTAATAAATCTTTGAAGATCATTTCTAAATGCATCATACCTTACATGGGACTCTATATAAGATGTGCATCTCTTGATATACACTGTGAGTCTAATTACCTATTTCTATGATTAATTTGGGACATGCATCTCCTAAATTATATCCTAGCATCTATTCATACATAAAGCAAAATAAAAACATCAACATTCATATGCTAACTAAGGATTTTCATCTCCTTAAACTAGCATATCATAAAAAAGAGCAATATCAATGAACACATCAAGTAACAATAAAAGAATATTAACAATACATTTTTGTCATACTAGTACTTATACATGGATTGTTAATATTATTTTATTGTTACTTGATGTGTTCATTGATATTGCTCTTGTTTATGATATGCTTTGATATGCTAGTTTAAGGAGATGAAAATCTTTAGTTACCATATGAATGTTGATGTTTTTTTTTGCATTGTGTATGACTAGATGCTAGGATATAATTTAGGAGATGCATGTCCCAAATTAATCATAGAAATAGGTAATTAGACTCAGTTTAT
The DNA here is from genome assembly GCA_037957365.1 of Torreya grandis. Lineage (NCBI taxonomy): Eukaryota > Viridiplantae > Streptophyta > Pinopsida > Cupressales > Taxaceae > Torreya > Torreya grandis. The sequence continues at coordinate 573,263 of JARHVA010005594.1, read as the reverse complement.
TTTATATATATATATATATCAAAACATGTGTCTATACATTACGAGAGTATTTATACATCTCATAAGTACACAAAAAAGTAGAGCTAATACAATCAGCTCTCAACTTGTTCATCCATATGAGGACTCTAATGAAGACCCTAAACTATACTAGATGTAGTATTTACTGGTGGACATGGTGGTGGAGGCCCCATAATAACCTGATGTGTAGATGGTTGTGTCACCAATTTTTTACTCTATTCCATGCCTCAACCTTGTAGTCTATCTAGTCTATTTCAACCTCGTATACTCCCTATAGGATGACACTATTTGATCCATTATAATTGACACCTCATAGGATCACCTCTAGTAGGCTATCTCATCCTTGATGCATAAGACATCATCATTCATTATCTCATCCTTGGTGCATAGGACATCATTGTTCATTCACGAGGCATCATCCTTGGCTACAATCACGTCATCCAAGGCTCTCATTAAACCTACTCATGTATTCACCTTGGTGTTATATGCCTCATCTCTCTCTTGAGTCAACCCCTACATCTCTATTTGAGTAAAGTATCACTCTCTAACCATAGTCACATACTCTATGTCTCATGTGGCTTATCAGGCCTGAACCCCTGCTAGTTGTGTCACCTATCCCATAAGACCTATAAGATTTACATCTATGGTTATGATCAAACTGTGTAGCCTCATAGTATCTCCCTATGTAGTAGCCAATTGTGCTTGTAACCAAGTCTCAATGTTTTATAAACCTATTATCGTTGCAAGGCATGAAAATATCTCCTTATGGATCCTATCAATCAATGCCTAGTCCTTTGTGGACCTCCCTATAATTGAGGGACCTACCCCTCATGGTCCTATCCTTGTACCTATTTTAGAGTGCACTACCTCTCTAGATCTTTTCCCTATGCCTCGAGCATCCCTTATATCCACATCTTAGCCATCTAGCTTGGCCATCTACACATTGTTTGTTAGATATTATTACCTCTACAGCTATACAAATTGTAGTGGAGTCACCAATGGAATAGCTAGCTACATTATTACTTGACCCTATTATTATGATGGGCCCTATCCTCGATCCCTCCTTTTCATAACCCATTGATGTCTTAAAGTTAGCTATTGGGGTAATGGCTTGGTCAATCAAATGGTTCGTACTCCTAACCACCAAGTAGTATATACATCAATCACCTTATATTTGAAGCTTTGTCAATGTAGTCCCACAACACATGCTTGAACCTCTCGTAATCAATGACTAACTATATCATAGGTAGTGGTGGCCCCCATTCCTTGATCTCCCTAGTCACATGGGAAAAATAATGTGGGCCCTTTGGGATGTATTGCTACATACCAAACTACCACTAGACATTATTTGGCTTGTATCTTTTCATAGTATAATCATGCCACCCTGAGATGTAACATAATGTGATAATGTATTTGATCATAAATAGGTCCACCCATGCAAACTATGTACCTTTATAGGGGCACCAAATTAAATCCACATCTTCCATCTTGTTGATCACTCATCTATAATAGAGTAGGTCCCCCAAGCATCCCTACATCCTTGGTCATGTTGGGTACCATTCAAAATCCTTGATATTTTTTGATCCCCTCTAATACCTTAGCCCCATGGACCATATGATCATGATATTCTCCCATGCCCACACATGCAATAGTGTTTTGTGGCTTATACTGCACCTTCCCCTATTTACTATAGATAAGGTGCAAAATGACTTGATTTTTACCCCCATGGGTCAAAATATAGTAAAATTTTCAAAACTTTTCACCCCTAGGCCTATAGTTGTTGCATTTTATCTCTCTTGGGATACTTTTTTATCCCTATTGATCTGTTATTCCATATGATTTCTTTTAATGCTTCATTTTTTAGCTAATTTTGTTAAAATTAATAATATTATAATTTTTTTTTGATTGAGGGCCCACCCATCAAAAAAATTTAAATTTTCCATTTTCCCCTTAAGGTGACATCATGGGCCACCAAAATGATGTTTGGGGCATTTCATAAACTTGTTTCTCTATAATTCATGTAAACTTTAAAAATAGAAAATAGGAAATTTTTTTATTTCTTCTGATTATAGTGACCTTTTCATTATTTAAAAAGTTATTGCTTTGACTAAATGTCTCACCACACCTTCTCAAATAGGGTAAAAATGTAGACATCCAATTCCTATCACTATTATGCTATAATTATAAATCTAAGTAATATTCTATGACAATGCAAAATCTAGGCCAAAATAAATAAAATGTGTTAAGTGGTTCAAACTTGTCACATATACGTAATGATTTAGGATAATGTATCCCTGAATGTGGCAATGTATTTTTATGTGATTATTAATTTTTCTCAAATCACTTTGAGTCAAATTATGACCACATAAAATGACACTTTGGACCACTAAATTCTTTTAATTTAGCAACACATATCATGTGCATGTATTATTTCACATCCATAATGCCTTAACTAGAGTATTGTTTTGTATGAAACTAACACCTTCTTACAATTATACTCCAATCAAATTATGACTTCATAAAATGACTTTTTTGACTAGGTTGATTAAGTGAGCAATAGATTTCTAAATAATTATACAAAATTAAGAAAACCCACTTAAGAAAATTAAACCAAATCAAGAGCCTAAGTGAAAATTCCATAGAAGTTTTTGAAAATCAATTTATTGGAAATCCAATCCTCAAATATACATCATCAATGAGGTGGCATACATGAGCCACTAATATAAAAAAAATATTAGGATTAAGCCTTTCCATGCCTCATTAATACCCCATTCTTCCAAATATTTATGGCTCGTCCCTCCAAAATTGAATCAGTTCATGGCCACACATCTTGATCTCAATATGGATGATCATGGCTGATCCTAAACATTTTTATAAATCTATAAATATAGGGCCTCTCCATTGATTAAGAGAGCTTCATTCATGCAAAATTATTATGCATAAATGTCTAGAAAAGGTTCATCTATTTGTAAAAATTGATCTAATGCATAAGCCTAAGCCATTGGTACACTAGGAAATGATGGAAGAGGTTTCTACTCATCATTGACATAGACTTGGAGTACTAAATCTAGGAAAAAACATGCTTCTTGGCCATACTTGGAAGGATGGATGCTATTTGTAAGGTTTGGTAGTATTCCTTCTTTAAATAGCTCTTATAATTCATTTACAACACCCCATGAGGGAGTGGGCTTGATGTTTTATTGTCTATATGCTTATTTATAAGATATTTTATTGCCTAAAACATGGACTTACACATCTTATAATCTTACTCTATAGTTACTTTACTACTTGATTCATTTCTATATCAATATATACTACCACTTGTATGCCTCACATTCAGTATGTTACATACATAATTCAATGAAACTTACACTTCTGTGATGAAAAAATCTCCACGTGTTTACATGTGGCTACATGATTATATATTTATAACATGATAAAATTAACTCTTCTTTTGATATGAGTAACCCATACGATACATCTATCATATCAAAATGGGACCATCATAGTGGGATTATCTTAGAGATCTAAACCTCCATGAATAGGGAAAAATATGATTTGGGATAGAGTATAGGTTTTAAATATATAGAGTATAGGTTTTTAAAGATTCAAATTAATGAAAAATACTATTCTATAATTTATTACAAGTTTTTCAAATATTCAAAATGAGTCAAAAATTAAACACAAGATATATTGGAATATTACTATAAATTATGGAGGCATATGGCATGCATATGTACTCACTTTTCAAATACTCAAAGTACAAAAATTTATATACTTGAATGTATATGCATGGGCATATTCAAAATAATTACAAGATAAAATATACATGTTAAAAATAAAATTAGAATTAAGCATATAGGTGCATAACATTCTATATAATTTGACACAGATTCAGAAGGAAATATGCTTGTTCATGCTCATATACACATGTTTCAAGTTCAAAGTTTCAAAGATGCAAAAAATATGATACTTGTTTATACACATTTTCAAAGTTCAAATTTCAAAATTTCAAAGTTATAATTTTGAGTTTAGTGACACTCAATGACCTTGACATCACCTATAGTGAACCCATTATGGTTTTACATTTTTAGATTATTAAATTTTATACTACTTGCTATTAACAAGAGATGGAATAATGCATATTACAAATCAAGAGATTGATTATTTATTCCAATTGGGACTTGATCACTCTCAATTTTACATGGGTTAAAAATATACACGTGATTCAACAAGGGGAGCTTAATTCTATATCATCAGTTATAGGTTAAAGGATGATTTGGTTTCAAAAACATAATGTAAGAAACTAGTTTCTTGGAACCATTTGTGTGATGTTATTTACTTCTATTTGGCATTGTCATTACATATTATATTTTATTTTTATTATTATGATTTTTATATCATGAGAAAGATACAAATACTCTAATTATTTGAGTTGATTATGTCATTATTATGATTATGATTATGATGTTTTATATCATATTTGTTTATCTAGTTGTGAACATTGATGTTATAACTAGTTAAAATACTTATGATGTCTTATTTTCATGACTGTAGGAATATAAATGAGCTAGGTTTGATCTATGGATTCTGATATATAGGGGTATGCATGTCACTATTTAGCTACATTTTGATAATAAGCGTTTAAAATACTTGATTTTCTATAATAACCATTGCTTTCTAAGTCTGTTTGTTGGTTGTTGAGTGCATTTGATTTTTGTGACTCTTGGTCTATGTGTAGATGTTTTATTATCATACTTATTGCCTTGAAATTATAATTTAATTACCTTATTAAAAATTCTTATTTTTTAACATGTTATCAGGTGGATTTATCATAGTTGGGTTTCCATCATATGTTAGAACCAAGTTTTAACATGAATCTATGATATGGAAGTAATTATGATCTTGTCTGCACTTACGATGGTTTTAATTTATTAGATACATGGGCATGAGGGAATTTATACTATTTCATGTTATCTAGTATTCCTCATAATTTTTATTGTCTTGATTTACTTATGAATTTACACCTTGTAAAGAACATTGGTTACCATCTTGTAAACGAATGTGTTTTCATTTTTGATTAATTGACTTAGTATTAAGTTGGTTTTGTTTAGTTAAATGTACATTAATCTATCAACTTTTATTATATGGTTATCATTTTTCAATTTAAAGTGATTAAATTTGTATCCAAAGCCATTGTATACATGGCATGGCATGGAAAAGATGTGAAACAAGTTAAATTAGGGTTTTTGTAATTGATGGCACTTTATTTAAAGTGTTTGGGTTTTAGTTCTTTCTAGGTAGCTTGGTTTTAATTTGTTTATTTTTCAAGCCTGGAAAGAACCCTAACTACCACTATTAGTATTTTGCAAGATTTTCATTCACTAGTAATCTCCTGGGTTGGATGGCTTATTTGGGACTATCGACATGAAGATGTTGGTGGATAGAATGCAAATTTGTTGGAAGAAATGGGGGACATGGGGGAATAATAAGTTAATTCCTTCAACTTTTTGAGCCAAAAACTAAGTTAGTCCATTTTTTCTATAGATGTTGAAGGGTTTAAACTAGTCACTTCTCCACAGGAGAGAGTGTGGTGTGTATAAGCATAAAAAAATAAAGAAAAGAGATTCTCTCACATGGGAAAATGAGGAGAAGGAAGACTATAAACATTTATCCAAGTAATTTTTGTTTACTTGTTTTACTTGGCTAAAAAATGGCACTATAAGTAATTTGAATAAAAAATAACCATAGGTTCTATTGTAAATGTGAGTATAAATTTTGTGTTGTAGTATAATGCACATTCCACATAATGTCATTCTCATTTCCTTGTATTGGGTTTGTATTTGAATTGTTGCCTTGTATCTTGGCTTTCTAAGCTATTTGAATATAGTTCTAACTTTGTTTTTTGTATATGTGAAGTGACTGGTAGGTGTTTGTGGCATAAATAATTGATAACCTAACTTTAAAGTTTGTGTTCATGGCATAAACACTTAGGGTTTGTAATTAAATGCTCAGTGTTTTTTGGCTTTCTTTTATTGAATTTTTTTTGTGGTTATGGAAACTAGAAAATCTATGTAATTTTACATCACCTTGTAAGCTAGGCTCCACCATTAAATTGATGGATGCAGTGGCTAGGGCCACAAATAGGGGCCTCATATGGATGTAATTAGTGGGTTTTTCTACTATGTGATTTAATTTCATATAGTTTTATATGGATTCGATTGAAAAATTAATTTGTGGAATAATTATGGAATATACTCACTTAAATTCAAGCTTGATACTATACTAAGTAAACTATTTAATTTTATTATTTATCTATGCATTATTTTTTATTGTATTTTAGAGGTTAAGTGATGGATTTTGTACATTCATTTGTTGACAAACATGTAAATAAAGTTTATTTTAATATTCAGTGTATATGTAGTTGGAATGTAAATCCTAAGAACTAGGATTGCAGTAAGGGGAAATTAACATTGTGTTAGTGAATAAAACAAATCCAAATGAAACACACTAATGCTAACACCTTAAGCCTGTCAAAAAGGGGGAGCTTAGTTGACAAGAATAGAATGTAAATAATAACTAAAATTCAAAATAAACCTTATTTCATCTTCTTTGGATTCTCTAAATAGCTTATTGAAGTGTCTTGCTTGGTTTGTGCTCATGAAGTCTGCATCACTAAAGTGTGGCTACCTCCATCTCTCCTTGCCACCATGTTTGGCTTTGGCTTGGCTCAATATTTGGGCATTATAACACTAAAATGTAATGATTTTGAATTCATTTGGGCATTATAAGTTTGGCATAAAAGAGCTTAAAATTCATGTAGGAAAGGCTTCCTATTTATAGATTTTGCAAAATGGTCAGAATGAACTTGAACCATCCATCTCAAGATGAAGATGTGTGGCTAAGAATCCATTCAATTTTTGAGGAAAAAATAAATAGATGAATTCATAAATATTTGGGATAGAGAGGCAATAAAGAGGCATGGAGGGTCTTAATGAGGCATGGGAGGCATAAATCCTGATATTTTATGCATTTATGGCTTGTGGATGCCACCCCATAAGATGATGTCATTTGATGATGTATTTAATGATAATCAATTTCCAATAAAGATATATTAAATAAGTTCCATGGAATTATTAATTAGGCTCATTATTTGAATTAATTATCTATAAACATGATTAGTCATTTTGGTGCAAACTTTGGCTCTTTGGTGCACAAATTAATCAAATTGGTCAAAATGTCTTATTATTGGCTAAAAATTTGATTGGATTAGAATTTTAAGTTAATGTTAGATGTATTGGATCTATTATCCCATTTAGGATGTTGTCAACACCAAATAAAAAATGCACATGTCTCATGTAAGATATTTGACAAAATAGAGCAATTTAGGGCACCAAGGTGCAAACGTGGCATTTTGGCTCGAAATTATCTGATCAAAGTTAACTACTTCATAAATTACATTGCCTAATTTAGGGATACTTTGGCCAAAATCAACACTTGAACATGTCATTTTTAAAGATTTTAATGTCTTTTAGTGTTTTTAGGCCAAACTATGCATTTTGGTAAGAAACTGGTGAAAACCACGATTGATGGCCATTGGTGGCTAGATTTAGGTGTCTACAAATCCCACTTAGTTTTATGATTAAGTGTTTTGATTAGGTCTTTCACTTTTATATTTTTTATTTATTTTTAATAAATTAAAGAATCTATGATAATTTTAGACTCATGATTCAAATCATTATAATTATATTGGTTCATTTAAAAACTTATTATGGGAATATGGTGACTGTATACTATGTTCACTTTGTGTTTGATTGTGAATCTTTGATTTGAATATTCAAACATGTTATAATTATAACATAATTCCAAAATATTTATAATGATATTAGTCTATTATTGAATTGAATAATACCTATTTTATTATTATAAATGAATAAATCAATGAAAATACTATCTTATTATCAAATGTTCAGATTAAGATAAACCCATGTTTAGCTAGTATGTGAACTAGCCTAGGCACAACTACAATCCCAGGTGTCCATGATAATATTCAAATAAAAGATTCATGGGCAGTCATCACAACCTAAAAAAACAAAAACAATAGTAATGAGTAGAATAAAATAAAGTAAAAATGACCAGTATGAAACAGATGATAAAATAACCAAAATTACGTCTTAAGGACCTATTGAGACTTATCAAGAATATTTAGCACATTTAACTAATTCTTAAACTTAGGACCTTCATTGGGTCAATTTTCATGCCTTCTATTTCTAGGGGAGAAATAATTTTATTAGGGGTTCGAATATGGTATGCCAAGGTGTCAAAAACATCACCAGATAGAGCTAAATCTTGAGGTTAAATAATAACCTCCTTGTTTCCTTGATATAGGGTGTGATAATCATTGATAAGTGCTATCATTAATGTCAAGGTCAAGGTTAATGTCATTCATGTCAAGATACATCTGGTAAAGATGAATGGCGAAGTGGTATATGACAAGGAAGCCATGTGACAAGAGATAATTTAAAGTCAACCTATTATCTCTCTATTGAGAGATAATTTGAAGATAACCTAGTGATTATTATAAGTTTTATGCCAAGGTTCAGTACAAGGTAAGCATGTTTGATTACTAGTCCTTGAGTATAAGTTTTTTTAAGAAGCTTAATCATAACAAGAATAGTCATATCATGAACATGTGCATGATGAGAATGAATAGGTATGTACAAAGGTATTATTTTGTCTAATAAACATGAAAGGCATGTGAGCAAGGTGTATAAGTATCAAGGAGTGTTTCAAGGTTAGTTGCCAAGGTTCAAGTACTTGAAATGCCTAGTTATGACACTAGTCATAGCATGAAGAGACCCTATGATAATATATGAGCTTGATGGCCTAGTAATATGAATTTACATAGGCATAATATGTTGTATTAAATTATTTAATCATGTATATGATGCATTTTATCACTCATAATAGTCTCAGAGTGAGCCTACAAGGGTGAGACCTACAAACCTGATATGTAACTAGACCATATGTAGACCCTACTTGGTGTAATGAGGCATCATGATATATTTTCAAGGCATATAAAGGATTTTTGACATTTTTTAATCATAAAATATGTTTTGTGAGCATGTAAGTGAGGTGGAGAGTTCTTGGAAAGTGGTTAAAAGGTCTATTTCAAGGCCTAATGTGACTTGCAGGTCAAAGCCAAGCAAGCAAAGAAAGAGATGGTGGCCAAATGAGGTATGAGTTTCAGATATAAAGATAAGAATGAGCATGAGATAATTTTTATTAGTGTGATAGGTTTTTATAGGTATTTTGACTAAGTTGGAGGTCAAAATTCAAGAAAAGGCATGCAAAGTGGTTTTGAGGTTACTCGAGTGCACAGAATGAAGGGTTCTCAACCCAAGAAGAACTTTCAAGTATCCATTGGTATGTATAACCTATGAATGGGAACCTAAGAAACTTATAGTAGATGGGGAATGGTTTTGTCTCAAATTTTCAATCCTTGGTTTTTAGAATGAAGGTCTAAGATTTATGAATGATCTTTAAGAGTAAAAGATGGTTTAAACCCTCAACGAACCCTAATAGTGACCCAATGAGAAAGAGATTATTATAACATGATTAGAATGTATTTTTATGGATAATTAATTTATTTTATCATGTATTTAACTCTCTTAGGAACCTCAAAGTGTGATTTTTTTAGGTGAGTGAGTGGACCCTAAAGAAAAGGCCTTGTTTCTTCAAGATTTGTTGTAGTAGTCAGATTTGAACAAGTCAAAGTTACTAAATGGATGGAGGATAAATATTGAAAATTTTATATTATGGCCATGGTGTTTTATATGTATTTTCTATCCCTTAGGAGTGCTAACTATTCTTACAAGTTGACTAGTCACTAACAGGCCTAATGGTGCAGATAGTGCAAAAACCAGACAAAAGTGAGAAGTTGATTAGGGATGTGCTATCATGGATTAAGGATGAATATAAGTTAATATATAGGTTTTTAAATAATTTTAATACATGTTCATGTTGTATATATGTTTTTAATTTTATTTTATATGATGAAAATATTGCTCATAAGTTGTCCTATCTAGTAAAGATGAGGTAGTGAAGGTGTAAGGTTGTGAGATTGGTCTGCAAGAGCAATATTTCCATATGACCATGTAATATATCCATTTTATATTGATATAATTATATTATAATACCATCCACATGTATTTAAAGTCTATAAAAGTGTATAAACATGTGTTGAAGATCATTATCACCATGACTACATTTGAAGATAAACTGGCACAAGTTGAAATGATGAGTTGGAGGCTCTTTGCCCTAAGATAAAGAATAAAATGCATATGAAGTTATTTTTTAGGACATTAATGTCCTATAAATTATTTTTATAATCTTTTAAGTGAGTGAAATTGATGGAAATAGTAAAGCCAAAATGGGTTGACTGGTTCAGGTTTGACTATGTATACTGAAGATAAAATATTGGTTTGCAAGACCAATATTTAGCATTAGACCTTGTTATTTTTGTACTTGAGAGTGATATATGTTGTTTCCAAAATTGGATTCACCCATTTTTGTTAAAAACCCCCTACGAAACTTGTCTATTTCATCTTTTGTCTCTCTAAGTTTGGTCGTGAGACTAGTTTCAAATTCGTTCTCATCTTGGCCTCAGAACGTGAAAGTGGTTACGATCTCATTGCGACCAAGTTTTTCCCCTCCCCCAGATTGTCTCCTTCTAGAGTTAGTCTTTTCTTCTATTTCATGTAAGGGTGGAAAATTTTTCCACCTCTACATTTTCCTTGTTTTTGTGCAAAGGCAGCAAATTTTGCCGCCCCTACACTTTTGCTTGCAAGGGTGGCAAATTTTGTTGCCCCTACATCATGACCTGCAAGGGCAGAAAATTTTGCTGCCCTTGCACTCGAATGAATCAAAACATGCAATGGCAGTGAAATTCACCGCCCAAGCATGTCTCAATTTCTATGTGCAACATTTATTTCCATGCACAGCGGGTTGTTGGGGTCGATTTTCACCCTATTTAAATCGATTTGAGCCTCATTTCTTCTCATTGCTTCCTCCTCTCCTCCTACTTTCTGCATCTGGGCCATTTGATGAGCGATTGGAAGTGTGTTTTTGTAGATTCGAGCTTGTGGCATGCACTATTTTTCAAGTTGGTCTCATTTATTGCATTTGTCTTTCTTTTTTCTTCTTCAGTTTATTGTTTTTGTGTTTTCTACCTGTTAGGACGGTGATTTTTGCCATCCCTCTTCTTAACCTGCGGGCTTCCCACCTTCCCCATTCTTCACCTTTGTAGGTGGAAAAATTTACTACCTACACTCATCCTCTCATGCACGAGTGATGAATTTAGCCGCTCATGCATGCTCCTTTCCCCACGTGCATTGGTGGTGAATTTTGCCTCTTATGTAGCCCTTCCCTGCAAGGGCAGTGAATTTCACCGCCCTTGTAGGTTTTCCTTGTAGGGGCAGTGATTTTTGCCGCCCTTACTTTTTCTTCCTCCAACCTGCAAAGGTGGCAAAATTTGCCACCTATGTAGGCCATCCCTACACGGGTGGCAAATTTTTCCGCCCTTGCACTTTTTTATCCTTGAATGCAGGGGCGGCAAATTTTGCCGCCCGTGCATCCCTCCCCCAGATTTTCTTAACTCTCGAGAATTTTATGAGTTGTCCTTTTCTTTCCCTTTCTTCTTCATTTTATGTTCCTTCTTCCACCTAACCTTTTTAAGTGACCTCCAGTAACCAAGATCACTTAAATTATGCTTTCCCCCTCTCATCCACTCTCCTCTAATCTGGCAATCATGTCTGTAGCACCTTTAAAAAACTCCTGTTCATCGACACCTGTCTGCCTGAAACCAATTCCCATGTCTGAAGCATCCCCAAAAAAGGTAAAGACCATGAAATATAAGTATCAGGGCATCTTCCCGCTCACGTCGATCTCTTCGAATGTCGATGACATCCGGGACACCGAGATCGGCCATGTGGACATGGTCGAATTACTATCACGAATAAAGATGATGAATTCGACCACCAAGATGAAGAGGATCATCAAGAGCAATATCCACCTGGTGGCTACCTTTTCGGTAGCAGCACATCATACTAAGTTCATCCTCCAATGCACTCACTTCTACAACAAAGAGACCAGGTCAGTCTCAGACACCAGCGGCAACATGGTGATTCGGTTGGACCCCGAATTCATAGATAAAGTTTTCATGTGTCCTCCAGCCACTGAAGTAACCAAAATTGACTTCATGGATGCTCAGAAGGAATATGATAAAGACCCTGAAAGGGTGAAGAAAGTTATGAACTATAAGTGGTTGAAGTCCCCCAGGACAAGCTTATCAAGATGGCCGTGGAACTTCCTGAGGAGAAATTTCATCAAAGAAGTTGGTGATTTGATCACCCTTCTCAGCAGAGTATGGGGCCTCCCGTCTTCTTCACAATTCCATGAATGGATGTATCCATTCATCAAGATCATCCTCTAGGGAAAATAAGCCATCTTTTGGGGAGAGCAAATCAGCAACGCCCTCCATGAGCAGTTGACCAAGGTGTAAACCTCTCACAAGTTTTACATGACCTCGTACCTTATGTACATAGCTACCATGATGTATACTTTTCCAGGCTTAACCATAGAGGGAGATAAGAAGACAACCCCAGTACACTCATACTACCCTCAGCTGACTCTACAAGGATTAACCCGTCACTTCAAGAGGGTAAATGATGCCTTTTTTGCTACATTTTTATGTCTCTTTGACCCTCAGCTTGAGTAGAAGAGAGTATCAGATGAGGCCTGGGTGGTGGTCAATGATTATGGCTATATGTTCCTTCAATTCCCATTTTGTTATCTCTGGGTCAGTTTTTACCAAGGCTACCCCTACATGCTCCCCAGGTTCCCTTCAAATAGATTGGTACTAATGAAACTTTGCTGGCAACTGATTGTCATGCATACCAGATAGATGGAGTTGAAGAAACCAAGTTTCAAGTTTCCAATCGAGATTGGTAGGTACTCCATTGCAACAGCAGCCAAAGCCAAGGTCATGTAAACTAAAATGCAGATGGTCACTCTTAGACCATTCAAGAGATGAGAAAAAATTGACTATAGGGGAGTCAAGGATAAGATCAGAAGGAAGACCCAGTTCCACGAACCAATGATTGAGGATATCTGGGTTGACCTAAGGATGGCCAAGAAAATTAGGAAAATGGACTTCTGCAGGCTGACACTAGAGCAGATCAAATATCTGGGACTTGTAGAGATCCCCTCTAGCCTGATCGATGATAAAAATATCATTAATATCAAATACCTGGTAGGGAAGGTCGTTGGTTCCCCTCTTCTTCCAACACAGTGGTCTCAGAAGGAGTAGAATTCTCTGAGAAATAGATTCGAACCAATATTAGCTAACACCAATGATTGGTTAGCAGCCAAAGGGATCATATTGAAATAATTTGTCACGGGATCTGAGGCTGAATACCAAGTAGAGTTGAAGAGGAAGGCTGAGAATAGAACCAAAACAAAGATGATGTACCTTCTCTTTCTAGGCCTCACAAGCCTAGAATCATATTTGTATCTAAGAAGCTAAAGGCTACTGAAGAGCCTAAAGCGGCAGCAAAAGGAACCAAAGAATAGAGTCCTTAGGCACAAGCAGCTCATCTAATGGAGATAGATGATCAGCCATTAGGGAAACCAAGCACTGGACCTCTGCTCTCACCAGAACAAGTGCAGCCACTCAAGAGCACCTCTCCCTCTCCTCCTCAGTCTCTTATGGTACCTTCTTTTCCTATCTCTCTGATCAGTGTTCCCTCTTTTAAAGCCACCTCTCCTTCTAGAGTCATATTTGGTGATCCTTAGGGTGCTTCTGGAGGTTCTCCTCACACTTTTGGGTCCATTCCCAGTTTATCATCTCCTTCCTTAAACTTGATAGTAAGCCCTACACCAAAACCAGAATCAGTGGTTGGTACGGTTTTGCCAGTCACTCTAACTACAACTATTGTCACCACCATCAGTATAGAAGTTGCCGCAGTAACACCAGTAGATGGAACTATTACTATGGTAGGTACTTCTCTCCTGCCTTGAATGACAGCTTTCACCCCTAAAAGAAAGAAAATGGCCATCTCCCCAGATGAATTTGACTTTGGCAAAATAGTGCCGGTGAAAGCTAAAGCTCCTAAGAGGCCAAGAATCCTCTCAAAACTAGTCGAGGAAAAAGGGTAAAATTTCTTGGAGATGGCCAAGCCTCCACAAGATGTAATCTTTGAGGGTTTCGAGATGAACAGCTATTCCATCTCTCGTGTTGAACTTGGCAAAGTTACTCACAAAGGTGTGAAAAGTGATCTTCAGGCTGCTATGGACATCATGGTCCAAAAATTCGATCGAGAGAAGGAGATGAAGGATTATTACAAGGCCAAAATAGAGAAGCTAACGATAGTAATTAGAAAGTTCACCCTTCCCCCTGAAGCAGCAACTCCAGAGGCCTTCTCCGTGGATGACCCAGTCATTCAAAAAGCAGAAAAGACCTATTTGAAGGGAAAAGTCGTAAAAGATTACATTGAAAAAATGCATACTTAGGGAGTTTCTTTGCTTTCAAAAGTTGCAAAAAGAATAGGTAAGATGACAAAGTTAAGAGTAGAGGTAGATGACTTCATCTCCCTTATCTCTCAATAGATTGATAGCTCAGAAAAGGCCCTTAGCAAATGGAAGGAGATGAAAGATCTGAAGAAAAGCACCTTGATATCCATCGCTGTCATCTCCAGTAAGGACTCCTATATTGAAATCAAGGAGTCATTGATCTTCAAGATTCAAGTACTCAAAGATCTAATTGATGATCTCAAAGCTTTCAATGAGGCTAGTGAGAAGAGTGACCTGAGCTTGCCGAATAAACTAGAAGAGCTACCATGTGACCTGACCTCTAAGGACAATCAATTCCTTCTGGCAGAAAAATGATTCAGAGCTTCAAAGAGATGATTCAGAGAGATTTTAAAGAAAAATCTTTCTCAATGTCTACTGTGGACAACATTCTAGATGCTCAGCTAACTTTGGAGAATCTAAAATGTAGGTTAACTGGCCACGCTAAAGCTATCACAGCATTGAAGGATGCATTGATCAGAGCCAAAATCATCTCCAAGAATACAGTTGCACCAGACATCATAGGAATTCAAGCATCTATCACTATATTTGATGCACATATGAAGAAATCTGGCAGCAAGAACTGAATCTCTCTCCTTCTTTCTTCTTCTCTCCTTATGCACTTCTATTTTGTGCAAGATGCATGCAATTTTGAAAAATGTAATTACATGTAAATATTTCAGAAAAATATCTCAAAGTCAAAGATGAGTCATCTTTGACCGAGATATTTTTGTATTTTATTATTTTCTTTTTTTTGAGGATTTTCTCCCTATATATAGTGGAGACCTCATTTTGTAAAGGATCTTGGAAAAATTAATAGCAAACACTCTGCTGAAATTGAAGCAACTTTTGAGACTTTGTGCTCAAATTTGTTAATCATATTTTGTTGAATGAATAAGAAGTCGATTATTTCAGACTTTGTGTTAAGATTGTCTGTGTTATTTAGAAAATAGTTCTTATGTCCTTTTTCCTAGTAATATCTTATTTATCTGATTCAATAAGCAAAGTGGGTGTGTTTATACTACCTAAGGGCACTTCTAAAGGGTAGAAAATAGACTTTGAGCTATTTTTATCTTTGAGATTTAGTTATCTTTTGTAGTTTCAGGTAGAGACTTTGTGTTTCATTTCATTCTACGGTTATGTTTGTTTTGAATCAGTGAAAGAAGCTACGGAAGACTTTGTGCTTACGTGAGTGTTCTTGTGGACTTTATTACCTCAGGTGATCTCTTGCTCTCCGTTTGATACCATTCTTGAAAGAAGAGTGTTGTTAGCTATAGACCAGGATATCCTGCTTTCATTCTTTGTACATTACCTCTGAAAAAAGAGAGGTAGATGCTGTTATACCACCCCATGTGTTATTTTTTGCTTAATTATATATATGCATATAGCTCGTGAATATTTATAGGGAACCTCCCCTTGATGAGAGGAGAGATTTACTTCATAAATATCTGGTAAACCCATAATTTTCATGGTGTAAATCTCCCTATGCTGTGGTTGATATACCCATTTTGTCATCAGTTAGTTGATGACAAAATATTCACCCAACAATTTTTTGGCGACTCCGCTGGGGACCTCAAATGTGTAGTCTGAAACCTCAAGTTTCAGATTGAAGCAGTCCCTGCCCTTATCCATTACATAGTCTGGAAACTCTGTTCCATGTCTTACCCATTATCATTATAGCCTTACCATTTATCTTCGTTACATTATCTAGTCTGCAAAACCAGAGCCGCTAGGAAGAACATGCATTTTGAAGCCTCAAGCTTCAACTTGAAGCAATTTCGGTCCCTTTTTCATTTTAAAAATTTGTCAACTCCAATCTACGCCAAAAACCAGAGATCTAAAGGTGTTTTTGACCCTGTGTTTGAGTTGGTGCAGCAAAGTAACTTTGATCTCTTTCCTCCGTCACCTTTCCTCCAACATTCTAGGAGTTTTCCTCCTAACTTTATCAGGTCACCGACACAAGGTAGAGCTTCTTTTCCTACTGTTAATCATGCTCTACCTATAAATACCCCACCAAGGTTTGTTATCCCACCATTTAATCATCCTGACATAATGGCTCAAGGCCCGTGGGGTAATTCCTTTGGTCCTCTCAATTTGACTACACCTTTGCATGAACTACCTCGTAGTTCTAAGAAAAATTTTCCTAAGTTTTTTGGTGATGGAAAGGTTCATCCTAACAAACATATTGCTGCCTTTTACATAGCATGTGGCATGATCGATGTGGAATTTGAAGCTGTAGCAGTTAGAATTTTTGTGGAAACTTTGCAAGGAGCTGCCACAGATTAGTTCTATCACCTGCAGGCTAGGTCAGTAATAGAATGGGATATGCTCAAGTCCAAATTCGAAGCTAGGTTTAAACCTATTGAAGATGCACATGCTTTGTTGGCTCAGATAACACAGTTGAAGAAAGAATCCTAGGAACCTATGAGGGATTTCATAGCTAAATTCAATAAGTTGAGAAACCGGTTTCCAACTGTGGCTCAGCCCACGTTAGAAAATCTCAAGTGTTTTTTTATCAATTCGTAGCTTCCCAAAGTAAGTTTCTTGTTGAGGCAAGCTGGCCCTATGGATCTAGCCTTGGCTCAAAGTTTGGCTACTGAGATTGAGGATGATCTTATCCTGGCAGGTAAGATTAGAAAAGACTCTAGTAAAAATAAATTCTCTTCATCTGCTGAAAGTTTTTCGAGTACTACAGATCCTATAGTGCAGAAATTGATGAATGAACTGATAGCTTTAAAGAGGCAAATAGCCCAAGGTATGTCTGCTCCTACCTATCGAGATGCACCTATGAGAATGTTCTAGAATCAGCCATATCAGGGTAATGCTACTCAGAACCAAGGGCAATCTAATCGCCTACCTCCCCCTCCAGGGAGATTATCCATTAAAGCAACACCTGCCAATTTAGCGATCGGTTACCTAGAGACTGAGCATGATAATTCATTTCAACCTCAGTTGAATCAAAAAGAAGATGCTAATCTCTTCGATGAGTAGGAAGAAGAATTAGCTGGTGACTCCAATATCGGTTTCCTAGATTACCAGGATGAAGTTAGAAGTAAAGGGGAGGGTTTAGATGGATCTTACGCTATATTTACCAGATCTCAAAATCAGCTAGCTTCACAGACTGACCAAAGAAAGGTAGATGAAGAGCCCCAGCTAGTGGTTTCCACTGCCAAACATGGGACTCTATTGCCTCCCTAATCAAAAGATCAGGTAACCCATAAAAAAGTGAGTACTCCCAATCACCCAATATCTTCCACTTCTACTACTCATACCAGTGCCACACCTATTAAAGTCCCTGATGATGGACTCTCTTCCTCAGTTGCAAGTTCTTTTCAATTATTTGATATAATTGATCATGCTAGAACGACTAAAATTCAAATGACAGAGGTTGAATATTTGAGAGCTAACCTAGAACAGTTTGATAGGTTAGCAGAATATGTAAAAAATAAAGCCATCCTTGTAGGACAAGATTATTTGAAAGTTGTTCCTGATCCCCCTAAAGATAAACTAGCTCAAAACAATCTTGTTGTGACTCCTCCTATCGCTCCCAGGAAAATAGAACCTTTCTATGTTTCCCTACTTATAAATGGTTATAAATTGAGTAATTGTATTATAGACTCTGGAGCTTCAGATAATGTCATGCCCGTAAAAGTGACAGATTCTCTTAGCCTGACTTTGACGAAAAATTTTGGGAGGTGTTTCTCCATGGAAAATAATCAAGTCCCTCTCCTTGGTTAGATAAAAGATGCTCAATATGCCTTCTGCGGCTTTTCTAAAAAAGCAGATAAAAATGACAATTTTAGTGGCCAATGTTCCAGCATCTTATGGCATCCTACTTGGGTGGAATTTTTGCAAAGATGTTGGAGGTGAGCTAAGTATGGACTTTTCAGAAGCAAGGATTCTAGTTCAAGGTGTCATGAAGAAGTTGCTTCCTGAAAAAGAAGCAAGGTATGTAGTTACCTGATCATCATCACCAGAAGCTCAAATTTTATTTGAGTCCTCAGGCATGGGCAACTACTTCCTATCTATAGATGAAACCCATGAGACATTTGATGAAACCCCTCCGAGCAACAACTTGAGATTGTGTTCAGCCAATACAGCTAAAAATTTGACAAATCAAGATGAACACATGGAAGAGCCTTTTCCCCCAAACAGAGGAGTTTTCAAAGAAAAAATAGCACCCAACGAGGTATGGACCTTAGAATTTGACGGTAGCTGCTCCTCTACTAGTTTGGGAGCTGAAGTTGTGTTGGTATCTCCTCAGGGAGATATTACTCCTTTGTCCTACAAATTTTAGTTCAATAATACCAACATGGCTGAGTATGAATCCCTATTGCTCAGACTACAGGCTACCAGAGAAAGGGACATTAGACAACTACATGCTAAAGGGGATGCTGAGTTGATAGTCTGCCAGGTGATGAACCTCTATCAAAAAAAATGAAAGGTTTCATCACTATCGCAACTTGGTCTGGGATCAGATTGAAAATTTTGATGCTTTCAATATCTCTGTCGTTCCGAGGGAATCCAATGACTGGGCAGATGCATTGGCTGTCTCTGCCACCCTTTTAGTCCCTCACCTAGATTTTAAGGGAGATAGGTACACTATTGAGCTGGTCTTTTGGCCAAGTGTACCATATAATGCCAGCCACTGGCAAGTATTTAACAATGATGATCAAATCATCACCTTCTTAGAGCAAAAAGATAGTTTTGAACAACTGCGTTTTGAAAGTAGCAAACCCCGAGAGTGTGAAGCAGCTCCTAAGGCCAATACGGATACAGGTGAGGGTTTATTGCAGCTTAAAGGGAATAAAATTCCAAAAGGCTTGGTTTCCTTAGAGAAATTTTTTGATAACTATGACAAGTTTATTAAGCAACAGTGAACGGATTCAAAATCCTCTCAAAACTTTGATCAAGTAAATTTGGGAACCAAGCACGATCCTAAGATGGTAAATATTGGGAAATGTTGTACTCCTGAGGAAAGATTTGAGCTTGTTAGTCTACTCTACCAATATATGGATGTATTGGCCTATTCCTATGATGATCTGAAATCACTCAGGCCAAATGACATCCGCCACGACATTCTCTTGAAAGCCAACTATGTACCTTACAAGCAGAAATCCAGGCAATATAATCCAAAAATCTCAGGTATTATTTTAGCTGAGATACAAAAGATGCTTAATGCCTAGATAATTTTTTTGATCCATCACTCAACATGGATTGCCAACATAGTGCCCATCAGGAAGAAGAATAGTGAAATTTGAATCTGTGTGGATTTCAGGAACTTAAACCAGTTGTCCTTAAAAGATAACTACCCCCTTCCTATCATGGATCAAGTCCTGAAAATGGTAATAGGTTCAGAAATTTTATCAATGCTAGATGGTTTTTTAGGGTACAATCAGGTCAAAGTTGGGAAAGTAGATAAACACAAGACAACGTTCACCACACCTTGGGGCACATTCGCTTATCGAAGAATGCCTTTTGGTCTGATAAATGTAGGTGCCACATTTCAAAGGGCGATAGATCTTGCTTTCAAAGATGAGATGGGAAATTCATTTTAGTATACCTGGATGATTTGACAGTGTTTTCAAAGCATCATTTTGAACATGTTCACCATTTGCAAAAGATACTGGAATGCTGTCATCAAAATGGTATCTCTTTAAACCTAAAGAAATCTGTCTTTGAAGTAAATGAAGGGAAACTTCTCAGACACATCATGTCCTGAGAAGGTATTAGAATTGATTCAGAGAGAGTCAATTCCATCCACGAACTTACTTTACCTTCCAGCAAGACTGCAGTTCACTCTTTCTTTGGAAAGGTGAATTTCTTCTGAAGGTTTATTCCTGAGTTTGCTGAGAAAACCCGTCATATTGTCAACATGATGAAGGGCAATGCTACATTTAGGTGGACTATTGAGGGTAAATCAGTATTTAAAGAGATTAATTAAGCAATCACCCATGCACCAGTCTTGGTCTGCCCAGATTACACTAAAAGTTTTAAAATATATAGTTATGCCTCTAAACATACACTATCGACTATTCTGGTCCAGCAAAATCTAGAAGGTGCAGAATCTCCAATTTCATTCATGAGTTGTCCACTCAAGGATCATGAGCTAAAATACTCCCTTATGGAGAAGCACACATACACTGTGGTCAAAGCAGTTAAGCATTTCAGGTTTTATATTCTAAACTCTCACACCGAAGTTCTCATACTAGACACTACAGTAAAATCCATTTTGACTCAGCAAGAGTTCGGTACAAAGAGAGGTAATTGGATTGCCAAAACTAAGGAGTTTGATCTAGACATCAAACCAACCAAACTCATATGGGGAAAGGGTCTTTGTCAGTTGATTGCCAACAACGTTTCAGGTGAAGCAAAAAGTGAAGAAAAAGTGGTCGAAAGCATCCCTACAGTCCTCTTTATTGCCACTACTAATGAGTGGTATTCTGACATTGCTCATTTTCTGGCATATGGTGAGTGTCCCACTCATCTTTATTTTAAAGAGAAATGAAATGTTAAATTGAAAGTAGTTGGGTATGTTCTATGGTACAATGGTCTTTACAAGAGAAACTTGGATGGGGCATTTCTTCATTGTGTTGACAAAGCTCAACAAGAAAGACTCTTAGAATCTTTCCACAATTTGCCTTGTGGGGGACATTTTTTTGCACCGGTGACAGGGCACAAAATTCTACGAGCAAGGTATTATTGGCCCACACTATTCTAAGATGCTTACAAATGGGTGCGTAGGTGCGAGTTGTGTCAGCAATTTGTTGGAAAGCCTAAGCTGTCTGCTTTGCCTCTCAAGCCTGTAGTGATCGAGGAGCCATTTTAGCAGTGGGATATTGAATTTATTGGGGTAGTCAACCCATATTCAAGTGCTAGACATGATTATGTCCTCATGACAATAGATTATTTTACTAAATGGGTGGAGGCCATTCCAACCAAGCATGCTACGTCTGAAGTGGTTTGGAGTTCCACTAAAGATTGTAATAGATAATGCGGCTTGCTTTTCATCACATGAAATTACTCAATTTTTTTTAATTATGGGATTACCTTATCCCATACTTTAGATTATTTCCCTCAAGGAAATGGCCAAGCAAAATTGAGTAACAAGAACCTGGTCACTATTATCAGGAAGTTGGTAGACAAAAATCAGAGAACATGGCACAAGGCATTATATGATGTTTTATGGG
Organism: Torreya grandis; assembly: GCA_037957365.1. Taxonomy (NCBI): domain Eukaryota; kingdom Viridiplantae; phylum Streptophyta; class Pinopsida; order Cupressales; family Taxaceae; genus Torreya; species Torreya grandis. The sequence continues at coordinate 551,427 of JARHVA010005594.1, read as the reverse complement.
CATATAGAATAACACCCAAAAGGGCTATAGGTATGTCCCCTTTCCAACTTTTGTATGGATTAAATGCAAAAATTCCCATCACCCTTGAACTACTAGCACTCAGGTTAACAAAAGCAATCAAAGACTCAACCTTCGAAAGCTCAGTCGATAAAAGGATCATGTGCCTAAACAAGCTAAATGAGCATCGAACTATGGTAGTAGATCGCATTAAGAAATATCAAAACTGGGTGAAGCCCCTCTTTGATAAAAAAGCTAAAGTTTGCAAATTCCAAGTTGGAGATCAAGTCTTGTTGTGGGACAAGAGGCGAGAACCAAAAGAGATGCATGGAAAATTTGACTCCCTGTGGAGAGGCCCGTTCACCATTTGATAGCTCTGCGGTGAGGCCAGCTTTTTGTTGGAGTACCAAGATTGAACACCATTTACACTACCTCACAGCGGATAGCATCTCAAGCTATTCAATCCTTGAGGCTTGAAGAAATTTATTTGTATATATGTACAGTTTTTGTGTTTTGTCTATTTTTCTTTCATTTTTTGCCTGACTCCGTAGCCCAATGGCTTGGATGAAGGCACTTAGAGACTGGTTTCTACTCTCACTAATCAAATCAATTAACAAAATTTCTCTAGCAGGAGCCAGCTATTGTTTCCAAAATTGGATTCACCCATTTTTGTGAACAACCCCCTACAAAACTTGTCAGTTTCATCTTTTGTCTCTCTAAGTTTGGACGTGAGACGAGTTTCAAATTCATTCTCATCTTGGCCTCAGAACGTGAAAGAGGTTATGATCTCATTGTGACCAAGTTTTTCTCCTCCCCCAGACTGTCTCCTTCTAGAGTTAGTCTTTTCTTCCGTTTCGTGTAAGGGCGGCAAATTTTGCCGCCTCTACATTTTCCTTGTTTTTGTGCAAAGGCGGCAAATTTTACCTCCCCTGCACTTTTGCTTTCAAGGGCAGCAAATTTTTTTGCCCCTACATCATGACCTATAAGGGTGGCAAATTTTGCCACCCCTACACTCGAATGAACCGAAACATGCAAGGGCGGTGAAATTTGCCGCCCAAGCATGTCTCAATTTCCATGCGCAACATTTATTACCACATGCGGCAGGTTGTTGGGATTGATTTTCACTCCATTTAAACTGATTTGAGCCTCATTTCTTCTCATTGCTTCCTCCTCTCCTCCTGCTTTCTATGTCTGGGCCATTTAACGAGTGATTGGAAGTGCGTTTTCATAGATTTGAGCTTGTGGCGCACGCAATTTTTTAGGTTGGTCTCATTTATTGCATTTATCTTTCTTTTTTCTTCTTCAATTTATTGTTTTTATGTTTTCTACCTGCTAGAATGATGATTTTTTCCATCCCTCTTCTTAACCCATAGGCTTCCCACCTTCCCCATCTTCACCTTCGTGGGTAGCAAAATTTGTTGCCTGCACTCATCCTCTCATGCACGAGCGGTAAATTTAGCCACTCGCACATGCTCCTTGCCCCACATGCATCGGTGGCAAATTTTGCCTCCTGTGTAGCCCTTCCCTACAAGTGTGGTGAATTTTCTACCCCTACAGGTTTTCCTTGCAGGGGCGGTGATTTTTGTTGCCCTTACTTTTTCTTCCTCCAGCCTACAAAGGTGGCAAAATTCACCGCCTATGTAGGCCATCCCTGCACGAGCGGTGAATTTTTCCGCCCTTGCACTTTTTTATCCCTGAATGTAGGGGTGGCAAATTTTGCCGCCTATGCATCCCTCCCCCATATTTTTCTAACTCCCAGGAATTTTTTGAGTTGTCCTTTTCTTTCCCTTTCTTCCTCATTTTCCATTCCTTCTTCCACCCAACCTTTTTAAGTGACCTCCAGTAACCAAGATCACTTAAATTGTGCTTTCTCCCTCTCATCAACTCTCTTCTAATTTGGCAATCATGTCTGTAGCACCTTTAGAAAACTCCTGTTTACCGACACCTGTCCACCCAAAACTAGTTCCCATGTTTGAAGCGTTCTTAAAAAAGGTGAAGATCATGAAATATAAGTATCAGGGCTTCTTCCTACTCATGTCAGTCTCTTCAAATGTCGACGACATCTGTGACACCAAGATCAGCCACATGGACATGGCCGAATTCCTAACACGAACAAAGGCGATGAATCCAAGCACCGAGATGAAGAGGATCGTCGAGAACAACATCCACCTAGTGGCTACCTTGCCGGTAGTAGCACATCATACTAAGTTTGCCCTCCAATGCGCTCACTTCTACAACAAAGAGACTAAGTTGGTCTCAGATGTCAGTGGCAACATGGTGATTTGATTGGACCCCGAATTCATCGATAAAGTTTTCATGTGTCCTCCAGCCACTGAAGTAACCAAAATTGACTTCGTGGATGCTCAGAAGGAATATGATAAAGACCCTGAAAGGGCAAAGAAAGTTATGAACTATAAGTGGTTGAAGTCCCCCAAGACAATCTTATCAAGATGTCCACAAAACTTCTTGAGGAGCGATTTCATCGAAGAAGTTGGTGATTTGATCACCCTTCTCAGCAGAGTACGGGGCCTCCCGTCTTCTTCACAGTTCCATGAATGGATGTATCCATTCATCAAGATCATCCTCTAAGGAAAACAAGCCATCTTTTGGGGAGATCAGATCAGCAATGCCCTCCATGAGCAGCTGACCAAGGTGTAAACCTCTCACAAGTTTTACATGACCTCGTACCTTGTGTACATAGCTACCGCAATGTAGACTTTTCCAGGCTTAACCACAGAGGGAGATAGGAAGACAACCCTAGTACACTCATATTACCCTCAGCTAAATCTGCAAGGATTGACCTATCACTTTAAGAGGGTAAATGATGCCTTTTTGCTACATTTTTATGTCTCTTCGACCCTCAGCTTGAACACAAGAGAGTATCAGACGAGGCCTGGGTGGTGGTCAATGATTACGGCTGCATGTTCCTTCAATTCCCCACATTTTGCTATCTCCATATCAGTTTTTACCAAGGCTACCCCTACATGCTCCCCAGGTTCCCTTCAGATAGATTGGTTCTAATGGAACTTTATTGACAACTGATTATCATGCATACCAGATAGATGGAGCTGAAGAAACCAAGTTCCAGGTTTCCAATCAAGATTGGTAGGTACTCCATTGCAATAGCAGCCAAAGCCAAGGTCATGGAAACTAAAATGTAGATGGTCACTCTTAGACCATTCAAGAGATGAGAAAAATTTGACTACAGGGGAGTCAAAGATAAGATCAGAAGGAAGACCCAGTTCCACGAACCAATGATTGAGGATATCTGGGTCGACCTAAGGACAACTGAGGAAATTAGGAAAATGGACTTCTACAGGCTAACACTAGAGCAAATCAAATATATGGGACTTGCAGAGATCCCCTCTGGCCTGATCGATGATAAAAATATCATTAATAGTAAATACCTGGCAGGGAAGGTCGCTGGTTCCCCTCTTCCTCCAACACAGTGGTCTCAGAAGGAGCAAACTTTTCTGAGAAAGAGATTCAAACCAATATTGGCTAAGACCAATGATTAGTTAGTAGCCAAAGGGATCATCTTGAAAGAATTTGTCATGAGATCTGAGGCTGAATACCAAGTAGAGTTGAAGAGAAAGGCTGAGAATAGAACCAAAAACAAAGATGATGTACCTTCTCCTTCTAGGCCTCACAAGCCTAGAATCATATTTGTATCTAAGAAGCCAAAGGCTACTGAAGAGCCTAAAGTGGCAACAAAAGGAAATGAGGAATAGATTCCTCAGGCATAGGTAGCTCAACCAATGGAGACAAATGATCAGCCATCAGGGCAACCAAGCACTAGAGCTCTGCTCTCACCAGAACAAGCATAGCCACTCAAGAGCGCCTCTCCAATCTCTTGTGGTACCTTCTTCTCCTATCTCTCTGATCAGTGTTCTCTCTTTTGGAGCTGCCTCTCCTTCTAGAGTCATATTCAGTGATCTTTAGGGTGCTTCTAGAGGTTTTCTTCACTCTTCTAGGTCCATCCCCAATTTTTCATCTTCTTCCTTCAACTTGATAACAATCCCTACACTAGAACCAGAATCAGTGGTTGATATGGTTTCGCTAGTCACTCTAACTATAACTACTGTCACCACCAACAGTATAGAAGCCTTCTTAGTAACACTAGTAGAGGGAACTATTACCATGGCAGGTACTTCTCTCCTGCCTTGGATGACAGCTTTCACTCCTAAAAGAAAGAAGATGGCCATCTCCCTAGATGAATTCGACTTTGGCAAAATAGTGCCGGTGAAAGCTAAAGCTCCTAAGAGGCCAAGAATCCTCTCAAAACTGGTCGAGGAAAAAGGGTAAAAATTCCTAGAGATGGCCAAGCCTCCACAAGATGCAACCCTTGAGGGTTTTGAGATGAGCAGCGATTCCATCTCTTGTGTTGAACTTGGAAAAGTTACTCACGAAGGTGCGAAAAGTGATCTTCAGACTGCTATGGACATCATGGTCCAGAAATTTGATCAAGAAAAGGAGATGAAGGATTATTACAAGGCCAAAATAGAGTAGCTAATAGTAGTAATAAGAAAGTTCACCCTTCCCCCTGAAGCAGCAACTCCAGAGGCCTTCTCCGTGGATGACCCAGTCATTCAAAAAGTAGAAAAGACCTATTTGAATGGAAAAGTCCTGGAAGTTTACATTGAAAAAATGCATACTCAGGGAGTTTTTTTGCTTTCAAAAGTTGTGGAAATAATAGGTAAGATGAGAAAGTTAAGATTAGAGGTAGATGACTTTGTCTCCCTTATCTCTCAAGAAATCGATAGCTTAGAAAAGGCCCTTAGCAAATGGAAGGAGATGAAGGATCTAAAGAAAAGCACCTTGATATCCATCAGTGTCATCTCCAGTAAGGACTCCTATGTTGAAATCAAGGAGTCACTGATCTTCAGGATTCGGGTACTCAAAGATCTAATTGATGATCTCAAAGCTTTCAAGGAGGCTAGTGAGAAGAGTGACCTGAGCCTGCTGAATAAACTAGAAGAGCTGCCATGCGACCTAGCCTCTAAGGACAATCAGTTCCTTCTGGCAGAAGAAATGATTTAGAGCTTCAAAGAGATGATTCGGAGAGATTTTGAAGAAAAATCCTTCTCAATGTCTACTATGGATAGCATTTTAGATGCTCAGTTAACTTTGGAGAATCTAAAATCTAGGTTAACTAGCCACGCTAAAGCTATCACAACATTGAAGGATGCATTGATCAAAGCCAGAATCATCTCTAAGAACACAGTTGCACCAGACAAGATAGGAATTCAGGCATCCATCACTATGTTCGATGCACATATGAGGAAAACTGGAAGCAAGAACTGAATCTCTCTCCTTCTTTCTTCTTCTCTCCTTATGTACTTCTATTTTGTGCAAGATGCATGCAATTTTGAAAAATGTAATTACATGTAAATATTTTGAAAAAATATCTCAAATTCAAAGATGAGTCATCTTTGATCGAGATATTTTTGTATTTTATTATTTTCTATTTTTTGAGGATTTTCTCCCTATATATAGTGGAGACCTCATTTTGTAAAAGATCTTGGAAAAATTAATAGCAAACACTCTGCTGAAATTGAAGCAACTTTTGAGACTTTGTGCTCAAATTTGTTAATCATATTTTGTTGAATGAATGAGAAGCAGGTTATTTCAGACTTTGTGTTGAGATTGTCTGTGTTATTTAGGAAATAGTTCTTATGTCCTTTTTCCTAGTAATATCTTATTTATCTGATTTAATAAGCAAAGTGTGTATGTTTATATTACCTAAGGGCACTTCTAAAGGGTAGAAGATAGACTTTGAGCTATTTTTATCTTTGAGATTTAGTTATCTTTTGTAGTTTCAGGCAGATACTTTGTGCTTCATTTCATTCTATGGTTATGTTTGTTCTGAATTGGTGAAAGAAGCTACGAAAGACTTTGTGCTTACGTGAGTGTTCTTGTGGACTTTTTTACCTCAGGTGAACTCCTGCTCTCTATTTGATACCATTCCTGAAAGAAGTGGAGTGTTGTTAGTTACAGACCATGATATCCTGTTTTCATTCTTTGTACATTACCTCTGAAAAAAGAGAGGTAGATGTTGTTATACCACCCCATGTGTTATTTTCTGCTTAATTATATATATTCATATAGCACGTGAATATTTATAGGGAACCTCCCCTTGATGAGAGGAGAGATTTACTTCATAAAGATCTGGTAAACCCATACTTTTCATGGTGTAAATCTCCCTATGTTGTGGTTCATATACCCATTTTATCATTAGTTAGTTGACGACAAAATATTCACCCAACAATATATATATATATATATATATACATATATATATATATATATCAAATAATATATTAAATGTGAAATAGGTCATATAAAATATCTTTTCATGTGATAAAGATCAAGTTTGTATGACTATGTTTTGAGGCTATTTGACAATTATGAGTGGGCTACTTGTAGACAAAGGTTTGAGTATTGTTGCCATGATTTGTGAAGTATAAAACATATGGTGATGACCCCAAGATCAAATATAGTATTTAAATATTATTTTTTCCATGGTTGTTTGGTAAAATTATGTTTTTACTTTAGTTATTCAAAATAGACTTTTTGAGTATGCACATGCCTAAAATGAATAGTACAAATGGTGTGCTTCAAGTAATAGTTTGAGATAAAAAGTGTCATTGAAAAAATATGAGCCTATAATGCGTCTATCTAAATGTAATATGATGTTTTCCTACCATTTCAAGTTTTTTTAAGTTGTCCAAGGAAGACAAAGTGTAATGTGTCTTAGAACATACCTAATGGGATTATGTCTCTATGAAATCTAAAGGTGAGATAAGGCCTAATTGAGGTACATCAGACCTAAAAGGACTCAAATAATATTTGATCCATGTCTATGATATATCCTATGATACATTTTATGTTTTACCTAAGAAGAGTAAGGGTGCTTTGCCAACCAAGAAGGATATGAATAAAAAAGACTTGTATAAATACTAGGCATTTTTAGGCCTATAAGGTGTGTAGAGTGTAATAAAATAAGATAAAACATTGGTGATAATAATAAGGTCTCATAGACCATAATAAGATAATATAGTATCAGTGATGAAGCTATGACATAGGTTCTACATATGATGATCAAGGTCATATGACCTAATCAAATTAAGAAGAGGGCTAGTTGAGTGAAGGTGTATACACCCTAAATTGGTCAAGAAACCACACATATCATGTATTTTCATATCCATTTCACAAGAGACTCTAATTGGAGAATATGATCTTTGTTCACATTTGGCCATGTATTTCATATTATGCATTTGGGTCTAGTTCTAAGCTTGAGTCACCTTTTTACCCATTTCTAGTCACCCTAAGCCTTTCAAATGGTCATTCCACCTCAGCCAATTTAGGTTTCCCATGCTCAATCCATCCCTGATAGTCCTATCCTATAGGATAGAAGCACTACGATTGGACTATAGCACTAAAACCTAGGGTGTCTAGTTTCCAGTGCTCCTATCCAAAGCCAATTTGAGCCTAAACTATCAGTTTCTTCTATTGGATGGGTCTTACCCCTATTCTTTGCTTCATTTCTAAGTTTTCCAATGTCATTCAAATGAAAATAAAGATCCCAAATTTAAAATAATGAGTCTCCTATATAAATGAATACACAAGGCATTTTATATCTAACACTTACTACTTTAGAACATTAGACATGATAAAAATTAGTCAATAGTATGACTCAGCTTCTTTGCATTACACATATACTTGCATGCTTGATCAAGGAAGGGTGTAGGTGTTATTTAATTTTTTCATCTATCATGCACATTGATTATGCACGTTCCCTAAGTGAGAACTACATTCTATATAAGACCCTAACTTGAGGGTTAATGTAGGCAGTGATCAGAATAGTAGGGGTTCTAGATCATGTGATCATTCTTCTCTTAACCTTATTTTTCCCTTTTTGATTTTGATGTTTTTTTTTCATGTGTGTAGATGGATACAAGTATTAAATACTAAAATGGACCTACAATGAGTTTTATTCACTTCCAACCCCCAAAATTTGGTACACAAGCTCATACTGACCAAGTGAATAAAACCTAGAAATCTTAGATCCTCAAGACAATAGCATCAGGAAGGAATATAGCACCAAACACTATGGTGTCCTATTATATCACTCCTATCCAATCAAAAAATATAAAATAGATTTAGATTCTTGATAGTGTCCCAGTCTTGCTCCTCAATTACCAGCTCTAGAATCATTCATTTCATCTCGATTCAAGATAAGTTTATTATTCTTCCTCTTATAAAATTACCTATTTAAAATTTATATTTTTCCTCATTAAACTAGATTTTTCCTATTATTCTAGACCCTTATTATTTAGGATCTAAAAACTAGATTCCCAAAATAATAAAACATTTGGTGAACCAGACTTACTTCAAACAAACCTAAAACCATAGCTACAAATAGGGTTTTTCTTTCATATTTTTTATGCAAAAATTTAATCTCAAAATTATGATTTTTTGTATCAAATTTTGTGCATTATTCCCATCCAAAATTTATTTTTATAATTTAAAATTATTGCATAATTTTCCAAAATTTTAAAACCCTAGATTTCAAAACTAGGTCATCAAACATCAAGCCTTTCCTCCTTGCAAATTTTAGAAAACTATTTTGGATTTTTTTCAAATTGATTACCTTGTCAAAAATAAATTCAAATTTTCAAAATCAGTAGTTTATTGTGAAAAAAATTAATTTCCAAAATTCAGAATTTTGTATTAATTTTTGTGCATTTTTCTTATTTAAAATAATTTTTAGAATTTAAAATTACTACATAATTTTAAAAAATTCTAAAAGCCTAGCTAAAAACCTTAGACTTCCATACTAGGTCATTAAACTTCAAATTTCTCTCCCTTACAATTTTTAGAAAAATAATTTGAATTTTTTGCAAATTGTTTGGATTATCAAAAGTAATTTCAAAATTTTGATGATAGTAGTTCTTTGTGCATGTATTTGCTTCATAGTAATTTTTAAAATTTTCTTTGGTGAAATAAATAAAATGGCCACAAAGGAAATTCCTCCTCATCCCATAGATAAATTTCTTAAATTTTCTTATAATTATGACAATAATTGGACAAATTTGCAAAATTACACATTAGCTAAAACTATAGAAAATGATTTCATTTATAGTGAGAATAATGACTATTATTGTAATGAAGGATATGATGATATACATAATGATGATGTTGAAACACAAATAGATGAATCTTTTTCTCTTAAACCCATTTATTTTATTCCTTCTTCTAAAGAAAATAATTTTGATAAATGGGAAAGATACTTCTCACCTCATTCTCCTATGTACAATGCACCAAATGAAAAAATTAGTCATGCACTTCCAAGTGAACCTCATATTGGTGATAACTTGATTCCATGTGAATGTAATCTCAATATTTCTTTTGCTACTTTAATGTTCAAATTAAAACACTATAAATGCAATAGAATCAAATTACCAATGCATAGTTTAAATGAAACATCTCATGTTCTTAACTCTATCAAAAGAATGTTCAAATGAAAAATATATCACTTCTCATATTGCACATGAAAATAATTCATGTATTTCATCCATGGATAACATAGATGCACATGATATTCCAATTTCAAATGATAATTTATTGCATATGCGAAAAGAATTAAAATCTTCTATTACACCTCTTCCTAGCGATGATGGAAGTGATAATGAATATGATAGTGAGCATGCCAATGAATATGAAAATGAGATTGATTATGAAAAATATTAAATATATGATAATGATGATGATAATTATGCACATAGTGAAGAAGAATATGCATCTCATGTTTCTAACTCTTCTCTCACTCCTCCTCTCAAACATAATGAACTTCCAAATGTCGTTTCTACTTCAATGAATAATTCTATTTAAAATAATGCACATGTTAATTATAATAGCACATATTATACTCAAATAGAATGTGATTCACTAAAACATAAAGATATTTATGAATCTCCCAAGCCACCCCTCACTACAATAGAACCTAGTTCTCACTCTTTACCTAAAGAGAATGGTAGCCCACATCCCTCCAGTAAGGTCCAAGTTACCATTACTCCTAAGGTTCAAGTGAGAACACCCCCTCTTTATGATCCAATTGTTAAATGTAGCATTCCCATGGTTAAATTTAATAATCAAATTCAATGATTAAATGATCCACTTCAAGATACTAATGTGCCATCCTAAGAGATAATCTCTTTAATGCATGTAGTTGGTGAATTACAACAACAAGTACATCTTCTTACCATGGAAAACAAATATTATAAGTCTTGGATGGATGCTAATGATCTACATGGTAACCTTGTTCTGAAGACATTCATAAAAGCTCCATTGCCTAAGAATTTCCAAATACCAACATTACCTCATGTTGATGGAACTGGATATCCATTTATACACCTTCCGGCCTTTCGGCTTTGCCATCTCATGCGAGATTGTTGATTCTACTCAAGTTATTCCAGTATACATTAGTGGGGGAAGCATAGAATTAGTTTTTTCATCTACTCCCTAATGGTTCATTACACACATATGATGACTTAGAGGAGGAATTTCTTATATATTACATTGTAAACATAAGCCATGAGCCCTTGTGTTACATATGAGAAACTTGCCATACTACATCAAAATTCTTTAGAGCCAGTTAGTGAGTATATCTTAAGATTCAAGGCTCACATGTTAAAATTGATATATAAACCTGTAGATCTATAGATTCAACATATCTTTATTAAGGGACTTTGCCAACCTCTCCTTGAACATCTACTATATCAGATAGAATTTTGTTTCAAACATTTTTGTTATACAGTTCTAGCTTTGGAAAATAAATTAGGATTGATTGAGGTAGATTCAATTGACCAGATCACTCTAGATGTCATAGTATCATCTTTAGATATAGCTCCTAACACTCAACATCCACCATGTCCTAGACATGATAGGAGACCACAACCAAAAAAGCAACCAGTCAAGAACAAAGAACCAATTTGTAGAGCACAACCTCTAGTCTACACTACAGAGAAAAATAACAATAAAAAACCATTAAAATTTGATTCAGAGTAGGATAGCCCATCTACCATGTTATTATCACTACTAGATATGAGTTTAATCACATTTCTTTCTACTCATCGATGAGATCCATGTCTCTTACATAAATAGCAACATCAGCATTTTTATAATTATCATCATATCCATGGACACAGAGATAATGATTGTTATGGACTCAAAGATTGCATTACTAGATGTGTTGATAATGTTATCATAGCATTCACATAGGGAGAATAGAGATCTCCTCTATTATGGAACCCTAGACCTCATTCCTCCATGACTTAGTCATCTAAGGACATTCCTTTACAAGAATCATCAGTCACGGTTCATGAGTGCAATGCAAGTTTTAGGATAGACTCTCACATGAGATATCCTATTCCACCACCTCAGATGGTTACTACTCATGACAAATATTCACTATGGTAAGATTTTCTAGGTCCTATCTCATGTAACAATCCACTATGGTTTAAATTAAATGCCCCCACACCAAAAAGTACCACTCATGATAAATATTCACTATGGGAAGATTTTATGAGTCCTATCTCACGTAACAACTCATTAAAATTAATATTAAATGAGCCCTCAACACAAGTTTGAGTTCCATCTTGATATATTACTTAGTTATTTATATCATAACAAAGTCCATAGGGTATTCAATTATAAATAGATGAACCTTCTTCACATTACATTATTTTAGCTGCACGACCAATAAAGGTAAATTTTATAGAATATTCACACATAGCTACAGTTAGCACACAATAGATAGCATCAAATATGGAGCACATTCTTACATAGCATGAGTAGTATGGGTATTTTTTAAGTTAAGTGATAGGGTTTAGATAGTGATACAACATAGAATAATACAATGTACAATCATACCAATTTTTATTTCATAAGATTCACTTAGTAAGACAATGATGGATCCAAATGTCTATCTAACCTTTGTATTCTTGAGCCATTCTTAGGGAGGTAATATGCACACAGTTTTATCTTACATTCCCCTTACTAACAACTAACATTCCTAGTTACCTCTAACTATCCATAGCCCAAAACCAACCTATCAAAGTCCAAACCTTACCAAATTAACTAATCCAAACCCTTTACCAATATCAAGTTAACTCAACTTATCTAAACCCTTTACCAATCTCAAATTAACTCAACTTATCTAAACAATTTACCAATCTCAAAATATAGACCTTACTTATATCCTACTTGCAAACTAATTCACTTTACAAAATTAATTTTACTAATTATAAAAACCAACAAAATTGTCACTTACATATGATTACAAATAAAACATCACATCCAAACATATCTTGAATAAGTAAATCACATCCTACAATGTCATCTTACTAAGTATATCAAAACAATCAAGTCACATATCCCACGTACCATTTACCAAGCATATACAACTTCAACATCAACATCAAATCAACTATTTTAAATCAAAACATTATAATACCAGTATATTCTAGAATCCATAACATGAATACAAGTAAACCCAAAGTCAAACCTATATATATATATATATATATATATATATATATATATATATATATATATATATATAACTAGGTTTTCAAATACATATACACTATATCAAATACAATCAGTCATGAATGGGTGGTATGCCCTCACTCTTAATCTCACACTCGACATCCTTACACCTCTTTGAGCTATTGAATGCCTCTTACACCAACTATCTCGCTCCAAAAATTGACCATTCTCCTCATGCAAGTCCTCATACTACCTCTACAGATCCATGTACTCATCCATAATCTATATACTCACCAATCCATAATCAAGAGGAGGCATCCTATGCCTATCTCACTCAGCCTTCATCTCATCTCTCTCTCTCTCTTGCTACCTTAACATATGTAGTTGTAGCTATAGTATCCCTATCAAATAAATGAGCATAAACACCATCTATAATTATCACTCACTCTATCAAACCCTCCTCCACAACATCATTAGGAACATGTCATGTGAGCTCATGAAGTGTAGATTCAATGATGGTCTCCCAAAACCCATCATCTCCACCTCCTACCCTAGACTGTAATTTATCCTAAGCACCTTCCACTCCACCTACATGAAAAAAGTACAACACTATTTTATACCTACATTTTTTAAAATAAGCTAAAAAATGCACAAACTCAAACTTGTACACAAATAAAATATAAATAATAATTACCACCCATCATCTGGATTAGAGTTAGGTCCTCATTTTCGAGGGCATCCCCTCCACCAATAAGATATAATAGAGCCCACTGATGCCTTACCCACCATGTGGAAAATGCCTTTATGCATCCAACATCATCTACATTAGGAATATCTATATCCATATTTCATGTATCCAATGGTAATCGTGCTAACTTAGCCTTAGTAGGCTACCACAAGATCCCACCCTCATCAATACATGTGCACTCCTCACCCACACCCAAGCTACTAGGGGTAAATCTTGTGGAACCCCAAACTACCCAGTCATGTGCTCATATTAAAAGTGATCATACACTCTAGGCTAATGTTCATGTAACCAAAAACTAACCCTAATATAATGCAATTGTACTCCATCTTCGAGTCACATAGGAAATCTTCTATAGGGACTCTATATGATATCTTGAGATAGTAGTCTATCTAACACTCATATATAATGATCCATCTCTAAAGACCTAATATCTAATCAACTCATCCACCACTCCCCATATGGATATGGAGGTGCCCACCTCTCTCTCTCAATAATCTTAGTGGTCGTATAACCACTATGTGCTCGTATGCCTAACAATGAAATAAAGTAGCCACACTCAAACCACCATTGAATGCCTCTTGAGTAAACCTATATAGATCTTTGTATAAGTGGGAAAGCATAGTCTTACCCCATGAGAACATAATGCCATATACCTCTACACTATGTACAATCCTATGCATCATATATGTAATTGATATAGCACTCCCATCCACTACAACAAAATAAGCTAACAAAATTGCCAACCACTTCCATAGATGCAGAACACTCTATTAAATAAAAATTGACAATAGTATATCACTATCACTGCCTCTCCTATGTATACCTAAGGACACACCAAAAAATTATAAGGATGCATGAATAATGGCATCCATACCCATATCATTCTATAAGGTCACACACCATCCACTAATTAGCAAATGTAAAATATGGTACATGTCCTCTAGAGTAATAGTCATCTCTCTAGTAGGAAGCCAAACAATATGTGTCTACATTCCACCTCTCACATAAGGTGGTAATCAAATGCCTATCCCACTACATAGTTCTTAGGTCACACACATGATCTAGCCCTACCCTATCCATCACATCCCTTTCATCAACTAATAAAGTCAATAATCTCAGAGTTTCCATCACCTGGGATATATGAAACTCCCTCATATGTACCTCACCCTAAAAACACAAAAAAATAACATGTATATCAGTCAACCATACCAAACCACTAACCTATCAAAGTGACAACAACTAAACTAAGCATTAGCCCAAAAAAGCTAACCTCTAGGACAACATTAGGTATATGACAATAGTGCTAGATAAGAGTGTTATAGCTTGGATAGCAATGTTGGAACCTAGACATCAGTGCTAGAAGAAGGACAGGAGCACTGAACCTAGTAAAAATTTTATAAAAAAATTCAAAATAGCTCAAAATCATCAAAAACAAGATTCTAAACAAGCCTAAATCATGCATTTTAGCTACTTACTAGGGTAACCTCCCTACCAACATCAATTTGAGCTACTAATTTCTTAAACTAGGTCATGATAGGTGTTCATCTCCTTGGCATATCTCCTACTCCAGAGATATAAATCTCAAACTAGTCAATGCACAAATGAATCAAGAATCAATCCAAATTTTCCTATATCAATTAAATTTTCATTCAAAGCAAAACACCATTTTTCCCATAACTTGAACCCTGTAGATCCATTTAAAAAACCATTTTGTTCCATGAAACCATGATGACAATGCCTTTAATATCTAGAAAACCTTGATCTCTTATTACATCATTTGCATCTTATGGCATACACACATCTCTATACATATTTCTACCCAAATACATACAACTTTGTCCTCATGAATAATAACTTGTTTAACTTTTATACAACTTAGTCCTCACCAATCAAAGCTCATTCAACTTTTAAATAACCCAATATAAATAATAAATCAACTTCTCAACTATACCAACCTTGTTCCTAGTATTATGCCACTAGTCATCACTTTTTTCTCAACCTCCTCTATTGAAAATTTCATCCCTCTCCTCAAAGGGTGGCATCATTCCTACTATTATTATTTATATACTTACCTAACACACATATCTACTCTCATAATTGAATACACAATGGTTTTTACACCTGCAGTAGTCATAATTATTAGATTCACCTTAGACCATTCAAAACATATAGTGATTCAAACTACATGGGTCTCTTAACATGGTTCTTACACCTCTAGTAGTCAAAATTATCAGATTTAGCTCAGATTGGTCAAGATATTTAGTGATTCAGATTACATGGGTCATTCAACATTACTTCAGACATTTAGAGGGACATACGTTTAGTTTATAGATACATAGATTACTTAGATATTTAGTGATTTAGATCATATGGATTCATAGTGACTTTGATATACATTCATACAAAATATTATATTTAGGGGCATGTACATCACTACATGTCTTGCACATATAGCTTCATATATCATGGCATAATACACATCAGATAGAAAATTATAGGCATAGTGTAGAGCACATTATTTTGATCTCTAGTTTTTGCACATGGGACATGACATGATAGCTCATTTCACATATGGTATATATATTACCAAACTATATAGATACATCACTCACATACCAAATTTGGGGGCATGGCACAAATGTTCATGTTCTTCATCATCCAAGATTATATAGATTATAATGGCAAGACATCTCATTTTAATCTTACACATTTACCATAGTTTTCATATTATACCCAATCATACCTAGGTTATCACTAGGTTGGACCATATAATAATCTATAGTGGTTGTTCCATAGCATTACTTAGACCTAGGAGTTTGTGTGGGATAAATGATAGACATTGGTTTTGGATCTCCAAGCATTTCTCATTTCTAGTTCAAATTATTCAAAGTGGGGGCATGATAGATCTTGATATTCATAGCATAAATATTATATAAACATTCTAAATTGTATTAATTTATGTGGGATAGAGGGAAGATATTGGTTTTGGCTTCTAAGCATTTCTCATTTTTCATTCAAATTCAGTACAGGGAGTATTCATTTTAGGGATTCCTTCTTTCTCTAGGTACTATTTAGATTTAGTATAAGGGGTATCTATTTTAGGGATTCCTTCTTTCCCCAAGCACTATTTGGTTCTCTATCCACTTCCCTAGATAGGAAGTTTGACCCTTTTTTAGCACACTTATCTCCACATAGGTAAGTTCAAGTACACATCTTCTTTCTTTCTTTTACTCTAGTAATTTATTTCATTACATCACTAGATTAAAATGGGGGCAAATTTATACACCCTAAATTGGTGAAAAAACCACACATATCATGTCTTTTCATAGTCCTTTCATAAGAGACTCTGACTAGAGAATATTAACTCTATTCACATTTGGCCATGTCTTTTGTTTTATCCATTTGGGTCTGGTTCTAAGCTTGAGTCACATTTTTACCCATTTTTAGTCACACCAAGCCTTTCAAATGGTCATTCCACCTTAGTTGGGTCAGGTTTCCCATCCTCATTCCATCCTTCCTATTCCCTAGCCTATAATATAGGAGTTTTGGGATTAGACTACAACATTGAAACCAAGGGTGTCCAGTTTCTAGTGCTCCTATCCAAAGCTAATAGGATCCTAAATGACCATTTTCTTCCATTGAATGGGTCTTACCCCTTCTATCATATTCATTATTAAGTTTTCCAATGTTATCCAAATAAAAATAAATCTCCCAAATTTGAAATAATGAGTCTCCTATATAAAGGAATACACAAGGCATTTTATATCTAACACTTACTACTTTAGCACATTAGACATAATAAAAATCAATCAATAGTATATCTTAACTTCTCTGAATCATACATAGACTTGCATACTTGATCAAAGAAGGGCCTAGGTGAAAGTCATTCTTACATCTATTATGCACATTGATTATGCAGGTTCCCTAAGGAAGAACTACATTTGATCTGAGACCCTAGCTTGAGGGTTAATTTAGGTAATAATCAAAACAACAGGGGTTCTATATCAAGTGATCATTCTTCCCCTAACCTAGTTTTACCCATTTTTATTTTTATATATTGTTTATTTGCATGTGTGTAGATGGATACATTTATTAAAGACTAAAACATACCTATAGTAACCAAGCAAGCAAAACCTAAAAATCTTAGATCTTTAGGACAACAATGCCAAGAAGGAATATAGTGTTAGACACTAAGGTTTATTATTCTAGTGCTCCTATCTAATCAAAAAATAGAATCCAAATTTAGATTCCTGATAGTGTCCCAGTCTTACTTCTCAATTACTAGCTCTAGAATCATTCGTTTTAGCTTGATTCAAGATAAGTTTATTATTATTCCTCTTTCAAAATTACCTACTTAAAATCTATATTTTTCCCCATGAAAATAGATTATTCATATTATTATATACCCTTATTATTTAGGATCTAAACACTAGATTCTTGAAAATAATAAAATAGAAGGATAGAGGCTAGTTTGAGAGGAATACAAGTGTGTGAATAGTTGAGAAAGGAGTTCATCATCTATTGTATAATAAATAAGTTATTATAAAGGTGATCAAGTGTTTTAGATGGCTGAGTTGGTGTTGAGTCATCTAAGGGGGTTGGTGCCTCCTTACAAGTGGGTGTTAGCTAAAGCCTATCTGAGTTGGTGCTTAGCTAATTGGGGTTAGTGTTCTATGTGAAGTGGGTGATTCAATAAAGTTGGTGTTTGTCTTATAGGACTATATTCCATTTTTAGATATCAGTGATTCTTCATCCCCTTGAGGTTTTCCCACATATATGTTGTGTTATTTTTTGTTCTTATGTTTCATGCATGTATATTTGATTGCTTATGCATTGTTTGATTTACATGTTATATTCCCTTCAATCCCTCAGAACCAACATTAGAGAATAGGTTCCCCTAGATTTCTTTTTTCTTCAACCAAGTTTTTCTAATATCTTTTATTTTATATTTTAATCAAGATTCAATTGCTCAGATTATAATGCAAGGTTAATTGGCTTCCTTATAAAATTATCAAGGATAGGTTTCTCATGCAAACCCTTAATAATTATACTAGAAGCCTTAGGGTATCCTAGGTCCAAAAGGATAACTAGAGGGTCCTCTTTCTTAGGGGGCATTAAATTCATATTTTAAGGCCTCCAAAGTCTCAGGCTCCAAGATAAGTTTATTTTTGGGCTGACCCAACTTGGATTTCTCAACCCTTTCCTTAGAATAATCCACATAGGTACCTTTAGATATTTTATTTTTTTAAGTTTCCACTTTTTGAGAATCTGGAGACATCTCAGTGCTCCTCACCAGGGGTGAAAACTTCAATAATAGGAACATAAGGGCTTGGTGGACTATTTCCACCTTCTTATTACCCTTAAAGTCTCTCATAGATTCCTGTAAGGAGAAGAGTAAGTAGAAAGGGATACTAACAATAAAAATTACTTTAAAATAATTTAATAATATAAAGTGGTGGGACCTTACTAGACTAAAGTTTGAGTCTAGGGTGATGTACAACATCACCTGTTAGTATAACTCTAGCCAGGACCCTAGGAGGTCCATTATATGAAAAATTTTAGTGACCTCCTTAGCCTTTTATTTAGAGTTAAATAATTTGGTCACCAACTCATCCTTAATTATTTTAGCCTTGTAATACTTGAGATTCTGCACCACTAATCTAGTGGCTTCAATAATGGCTTCTTCAATAACTTCAATCTTCATGCCCTTTAAGATAATGACTCTTTCTTTCCAGGCCTTGATAAACTCTTTTACAAGATTGGGGTCATTCCCAAATATTCTAAACATGAATAGAGTGAGGTTTCCTTCTCTAAAATCACCCAAATAGTAGGATTACTATTTTCAATTACAAAATAGGAGACAGGTTTGACTCTTCTATTTCCTAGTTTGAGAACCTCATCTTCTAGAGAACCATGCTATGATTTAGAATCCTTCTCTTTATCTACTATAGAATCATCGAAAGAGGCCAAAAATCACAAAATAATGAAAATGAGAATACTTAAGAGAAAGGAAGTAGAAAATTAATTTCTAACAAGGCTCAAAGCCTCTAAAAAAGGTAAAATTAATAAATGATCATAAAAAGGAAAAGGGGTAATGACTAAATAAAGTGTCTTGGAAATGATGACACCATGAGGGGAAGTGAGAGAGACAAAGGGGGTGGCAGTGAACCAAGAAAAAGGAAAAATGTTATTAAATATTATTATAGTAATTTTTTTGATATTTGATTTGATTTAAGGAAATGTAGTTTATGACTAAGTTGCATTACTCGAATAGATTCTTAAGGTAAAGATGGTCTGGTCATTGAATGCATGTTTATTTTTAATAAATGTGGCTTTTCAATCTAGTTTGAAATATAATTTATATGCAAGCTTCTTATTGATAGTTTTTTTTACTTAAGAAACTTAGATATGGTTAAGTGTATAGTTTATATGAAAGCTTTGATGTGTGAATGATGTTACTTGGGTATCAAAAGTTTTATTCAATACATGTTCTAAAATGACAAGAACAAAAATAGTTATAAGTATTTGTGAATAGTTATTACATGTTGAGATAAATTGAGAGGTTTTTTAATTATCGATTTGTTACTTGTTTTTATGGGGATAAATAAAATATATTATATGCCTTGAATATGCTATAATTATTTTTATTAAGTGATTTTACATCAACAGTGGGACTATTGGTGTGTTTAAAATTGATATTCTTAATTAAGCATTTTGACTGCTATGTATATAAGTTAAGACTATATGTTTCTTAGTGAAGTAATGTTGGAAGAACTCATTTGATCATGATTTTTTTATATTTTTGAAATTCATTTATTAATATAAAAGGTGTAATATATTTCATACCATTCATGTATTATTATTGATACAGTGTGATAATTATTTAATACATGATATAATGTGGTATCTTTACTTCTTAAATATGTCGCTAGACTCAAGGACAAATAGACACAAGATTTAAAAAATTACTTCATGTTTGTAAGAGAGCCATCATTATACCTTATCACTTGGGGATTAAGTTGTGTGGAACCATAAATAAATATATGCATTAGGTTGATTTCAGATTTTCAATCTTGAATCATTATGACTATCATATATATATAATTTCTTAGAATCAAGTTACATATATTTATCTAAATGGAAGTTAATACGTTTAAGTCATGCATTAAGCAACAATTAATAAATGTATTTTTATAGATATATTATCTAAATGAAAATTTTGTTAAGAGTAAAGTAATAGTGCATTTATTACTTCAGGAGACAATAAACATATGATTATCTTGATGCCATGACCCTAAGATTAGAGGATAAAACAACTTGGTTAAGTAGCATTGAGTGTTACTTATTCTATTTACTTATGGTATTATTTGATTTTATAATGGATTTAATTAGTTAACATATGTGTTAATCTTGAATTTTAATTATCAAGAAGAGTAAATATTATTTACTACATGATATAAAGACATGAGACTAATTTGATGGTCTTAAGTTATTATTGAAGGTATGATCTATCTTGTTATAAAATTGAATGACATATGGATAAAAGTGTTACATAAATTGCATAGAGTTGGATAATGATTATTTTAAATAATTCTTTCCATATATGATTGGAATACTCATTGGTATACATATTGAATATTTTATTCAGTTATTAGAAGGAATTATGACTAATATATAAATGATGTTGTGATGAAATCATTTAACCATTAATTTACACAATTATATCAAGTTTAAGTGGATTATGTACTTTATTAGAGAACATCTCATATAAAGATAAAACATATCATTTATAGTATATTTGTTATATTTTTTAATAGTAGTAAGGAATGAAGAGTAAAATATGAAAGTATTCTATACTTTTACTTTTTTTATGAGATTATTTAATAAAATAAACTCACTTAAGGATAAGTGTCTTTAGTTGTTTTTTTTGGGAAGATGAGCATGGGGGAGTATTCATATATAAATCTATATCCATGAAACACTTCCTTATAGGGTCCACTCAAGAAAATTTAACCCTATTTGAGTTGTAATTAGTTATTCTTATTTTAATATTGTTAGAAGAACATGTATGGATTATTTAGAGAGGCCTTTACTATCATTCGGTAATAATAGTGTGTTATTTCAATCTACTTGAATATATATTTATAAAGGGAGGGTCATTATATTGGTATTAGAGCATGGTTTAGACTCTAGTGAACTTTGGTAAAAAATATTTTCACTACCTTAATCTTTGAATTGTGACTCCTCGGGATGGTTAAAACAAGGTCTAGAGAAATTTATAATGCCAACAATAAATAAGGTAATAATAACACAAGAAGAATCAAAGGTAGAAATAGAGGTGGAGGCCATGGTGATCCTAAGTTTAATAATAATAATAATATAGCTAACCCACATCCTATTAATATTTATAGTATCAATAATGAAGTTTGTAATACTAATTCAATTGGGGATAACCCAACTAAAAAGCATGAAAATATCTTTAATGGGATTTTGATAGCCTTGAATGTCATATAAGGTAAGATCAAAAATTAGGAACTTAAGCTTAATAATCTTGAGGGTGTTCCTAATGAAGGATTTATTAGGATAAAAATTGATCAAGAGGAGGAGTAAGTCCTCCTATATCTACCTTGGCTATGGTTTACCAAATAATAATGGAGCTTAAAAAGATTCCTCCATCTACATTTTTAGGTGAATAATCTGGGGATGTAGTTAATTATTGGGTTGTACATTTGTATAATTACTTTAATATAAATTACATGACCTATAATGTGAAATATAGGGTATAATCCTATCAATTTGTTGGTGATGATACCTTATGGTGGAATCCTCCTTTTGCCTTAGATGGATACGAATGAATGACTCTTACTTGGGAAAATTTTTAGAGGTATTTTTGGAAAAGGTACTTAAGTAAAGAATAACTATTTTTTTTCTATGAATTAGTATGGAAATATGTTTAGGAGTATAGATGTTTCCAACTATCAAAATATATAAGTTAGAATACAAAGTTGTATCAACCATTTCCTAATCTAGAGAGACTATGTGAGGATATAAGTATGAATTTTGTTGTAGGTTTACCTAGAACACAAAGAGGAAATGATCACATATTTTTAATTATTGATAAATTTTTAAAAATGGCACATTTTATTGCTTGTATGAAGACTAGTGACATGACAAACATTACAAATTTATCTTTAGGGAAATTGTGAGGTTGCATGGTTTTTCATGTGCTATAATATCAAACATCAATGTGATTTTTTTAAGACATTTATGGAACACATTTTGGAAAATTTTGAATATAATATTATAGTTTAGTAGTCAATATAAATTTGGGTAATGTCTTTAGATGGTAAATTGAAGGCAAGCCATAAAAATGGGATAATATTATGGCGCAAGCTAAGTTTTCATATAATAATTCAATGAATATGAGAACATGGAAAACACAATTCCATATTTTAATGGATAAAATATAATATGTGTTTCATAACTAATTAAAAATAAAATTAAATAATTAAAAAGTGTTCAAGTAGAGGATTTTATAGAGCATATGTGATAAGTGCATAAACAAATGCACACAAAATTGGACAAAATTAGTGCACGATATAAATAGAATGTATATTTAAAATTAAGATAATTTGAATATCAGTTTGGAGATTTGGTCTTACCAAACTTAATGAAATAAATATTTCCAACATGTACTTATGATATGTTTAAATATAAAAATATTGGGCCATGTCAAGTGTCATGTAAATTTTTCAAACAATGCATATGAGATACGATTACCTAAATGAATTAATTTATTTCCTATTTTTAAATTGGTTGGTTTGTATCCATACTATGAAGGAAAAATTAGTGAAAGTATAAGTGAAAAATATAAATTAATGCATTGAATAAAAAACACTCAAGAAAAAGAGTAAGATGAAGTGGAACAAGTGATTAACACACAGGTTGGAAAGACTATACATAGCAAGGAATATAAAAAATATTTAACAAAGTGTAAAGGATGATAAATTGAATATGTGACATGGATAAGTGCATTATATGCTACTAAAAAATTAATACCATTAGTAGATATATTAGAAAGAACATGAATAGGAACTCATGTTTCTTTTGTTACAAAAGGGGTATGATGTAGGAGCATCTAAGTTCACATGCAATCTTTAATCAACCTAATATATGCTATTTTATGAAAAGTGGATAAGTTTTATTTTCTTACACATCTATATTTATTTTTAAGTTTGTGTGAATGAGTAGATGTGTAATCCTTGTTATGTTTTTTTGTACTACCTTTGAGTGTCCATATGTTTTGTGTAGTCTTGCATAGCTTGTGAGTGTGCATGTGTTTAGTGTTTGTGATGTTATATTTATTATTTATTTTACATTAGTTTTTATGGTTATTTTTATTAATAAGGTGGAAAATATTTTTTTAATAAATAATGTTTTTACTTTTTGCAAGTGTATTCATGTAAATATTTTTAAAACAATTTCATAAGTCTATGACATATTATAGAACAATAGAGATTTAATTTGGATAAATTCTTAGGTTGTTAATTTTCCACAAAAATTAAAAAGTTTGGTGATAATTCCTAGAGGATTTGGTTCTTCCTGGTACAATTCTGGCATTGATTTATGATTCATTCAGAGATATTGTGGTGATTTACAATAAGGTTTTTGACAAATATGAAGATCATAGCACAAGATTTTTCAAGACTATTTGTTGGTTGTGAAGTCTTACAGCTTTCATGTGACTTTACTTGTGCATAGTTTGGATTGGAAGATATATCTTCTTATGATGTGTTATGAGAATGAAATGTTTCATTTATTTTATTATATTACAAGAATATTATAAGGATACATTTAATATATAATATGGTGTAGGTCACCATGATTAGTTAACCTATAATGTAATAAGGTGCCTTAGAATTATATTCAAATCTGAAATTTAACGTTTATGAAACAGTAATGTATGTTAAATGATGTTAGTGGGTGTAAATTAGTTAATCCAATTAATAAGGTGTTGTGCATTTATAAACATGCCCATAAAATTAGGTAGAGGATGGGTGCCTAATGATAGAGAATTCTAAAATGAGAATAATTTGAGTGATTTTTTCAAGAAGTTAAACTTTTAAAGGGAGTGAGTTAGCAAGAAGATATTTTAAGATCTAATGTTTTAACACATTTCAGTGTGATATTTTGTTATATATTCCTATTTTAATTCATTAAATTGAAATATAATATATATTTAAGTTGTGAATGATGCATTTAATTACATATTTTGTTGTGTATTTTGATGTTTCTGTGGTCTAAGTCATATTTTAATTAAGATGCATAAGCATAACTATGTCACATACACTTACCCTATAATAATTCATGAATGGACTCATTTTATATTCAATTATCAATATAATATGAATAATAAAAATAATTTTAAGTTTATGAGGAACAAGGGGCCACTCCCTACAACATTAAATTTATATAATAGCTAGGCCACACAATAAATTAGGTATAACACACTATATATTATGAAAGGTCAATAGGCCATATTATATTACTAATTTCTTGTTCACCAAAGGTTTTAGATACATTAATTTTTGTGATGTGTAATAGGGAACAATTGCATGTTACACTTAGAAAATAGTGGTTATCAAAAATGAAATCTAGCATTGATGGTCTAGATTAGTATATTACTTTCAAATTATAAAATAATACAATTAAAATTTAACATGATGGAAAGGATGAGAAATAAAATATAAAACATTCAAAAATAATTTAAATGAAATCCCATATTAAAATGGCATATGAACCTACAAAATGTGTTGAGAGAAATGCAATGCTTGTGCATAAGCATTTTGAGTGGATAAACAAAAATACAGAAAACATACCTAGGTATGATGAATTTAGTGATAATGACTTGTGTTAATTTGATACTAATATATATTCATAGATAGGTAGTATATTCCTAGATAAAATTTCCACATTTAGGCATTTGATTTAACCTTTTTAGGGTTTAACTATGTAAAACCTTTGTTTAGATTAAAGGGCTAAGATGTCTAAATCAATTAAATAAATTTCAATATTTAAGCACTAATTTATTATAACATTTGAAATTATTTTAATTTATAAAAATATAAATAAATAGGCATAAATAAATACTTATCTAAAAAATGACTATTATAGATTATATGGGTTCTAAAAATTGAGTTTTGGATAGTTCTAGGTGTCATCAATAGGATTCTAGAGTTTATTTACTCAATGGACAATAGTGCCTAATATGGACAATAGCACCATGTTATTGTAGTGTCCTAAAGGTGGTATAAGTGTCCCCTTTTTGGGATCATTCCTATTTTTTGGACGCACTTGTACCTATGTTTTTAGTTCATGTTCTTATGTGCACGTAACTAGAAACTTTATGTTGTGCCTAGAAAACTTGATTTCATATGCAAACCCTAATTTTCCTTATAAGTATGATATGAAAAATAAATATGTATTCATTATTAAGATAATATGTACATCCTCCACACCCCATTAAAAAGAGAGTTACTTACATACCAATACTTCAAATAGATATAAGTCTGGTGTAGTTCTCCCGACTAGTGCTTGATGCAAGTGCAAGTGAATGCTAGAATGGAGTAGAATTAGATGCCTTGAGTGTGTTTTAACTTTAAAATATTTAAAAACTAGGGTTAGGTATGATTTATATGGTATTATGCATAATTAGGATAGAATAGAGTTCAACTACCTTAATCTTTCTCAACTTGCATATAGTTTGAATGTGCTTTTACATCTATTTTCCATCTATTGAATAGAGGTGAATTAAACTTGTATTTATAAAGTTTTATAGATTGTTTGGATAATAAAATTTTATTAGGCTAACCTTAGGAGGTGAACACATTTGAAAAATTATCTATTGTGAAAATTTAGGGCTAAAGACAATATCCCCCAGTTGGGGACACTAGAGCCATGTGGTTGTAGCATCCCAAATGTGGCACTAATGTCCCCTTGGTAGACTACTAAGCAATTTGGTTTAGGATATAAGAGGATATTTATGGGACTATGTTTTAATTGAATTTAAGTGACTATGGTCTTCTCAATGATTGGAAAAGTATGTCTAAGGATTTAGTATATGTCTAGGGCTAAGATAAGAATAGGGTAACTCAAGTGACACTTTTAGCATCCAATTACCACTTTTAGGTGATTAAATTTACCCCTATCCCCCCCCCACCCCTCTTTACACTAGTAATGAAACAAAGAAGAATGACATGTATAAATGAAAAAAAATGTAATCGGTATTATATCCCAAATTTGAATCCTAGAGAAGTCAAGTAGACCTTCTCAAATTTGGGATAACATGGAACTATCCCTAAAATAGGAAAGCTACTACAAGAGATAGATCTTTATATTTATAAGGGATGGCTCCCTTGATTTATCTTTTAGGATCACATAATACACTAGACTAATCACTATTAGGGATGAAAAGGGAAGAAAGAAACATAAAATCAACCTAAACTAATGAAAGTGATACACAAAAGACAACTCCACAAACATAATTGTATTTTCATTAGGAAAGAAGACTTCTAAAACTGACCTAAACTCAATGTTCTTATATCATTAGTTTTTATACACAGAGGGATATTGTTATTCATATCCATAGATGGTTGAAAAATAGGTCTAATATTAGAAACTACAAGTCTCTCTCACACTTTAAAACACACCTAAAAAACACATACACTTCATGAGACCTATTATAATGAATGCAATTGTTAGAGGACTATAGCCATTGAAAGCAATAAAAGGTAATTTATTTTCCATGGTAGCTTTAGGAATTTATAATAATAAGCTAATCAATAACTTTATTATAGGATTATGAGAAAGGTATGAATTCTTTGGGTAAGGATGGGTGTTAGAAAATATTTTTGCCTTGTAGTAATGATGAGGAATCTCTTGAAATTCAAAAATAAATCCTTTGGTAAGATACCTTGTGTTTACCTTAAGCATGAAGGAGTGCACCAATCTATAACAAAGATTGAAATGTTGGAGTCACTAGATATTTCAAGAAGTGGACTATTACATCCTCCTTATTTTCAAAGCCAACATCCACCTTGAACAACCTTCTTGGACTTCATGTCCCATCAGACATTCCATAACCATTATAGCCTAAGTTTTCACCCTAGATAAGTCAATTAGACCTTATCAAATTTTGGATAATGATGTAGGAACATCACTACCCCTTTGTAAATATTTGTTTATTTTACATTTTTGAGTCATTAATAAGTTGCGTTAGTCATTTCAGGTTTGTATAAATCATTCTTAGGTGTTAGAGTGATGTCAAATTTGAATTTGACCCACTTAGGCATTTTCACACCTAAATGGTCATTTTAAATATTTGAATTTTTTTATTCTTTTCTCAAGTATATTAATGTTATGAAAGATCAAAATGTTGTGACCTTGTGTCTTAGGGTTCAAGAGTGTTTCAACCCATACATGACTCACATGATGAGTCATCTTGATGATTAGGTTAGTGGTTAGGTAGTTTACATCCTCCCAATGTACAAGAGGGAGTTACAAGTTATTTAGAGTAGTTACATGAAATAAAAGAGATTTTAAATGAATGTAAGAGTTATATAGTGGTGGGGTTCAATTTTTAAGTGTGTAAAGTTGATGAACCCCAAAAACATGAATTGTTAGTTTCTTATTTGAAAACAAATATGCTGGTAGATTTTGTATTCTTGGTGTATACAAAGGTGTTGAAGAAGAAAAATAGAGTTTGTAAAAATAAATTTAATAAATACATATATATTTATCATTATTGAATCATTGGTAAGTTTATTTCATTGTGTTATTGAATTTATTTATAGGCCAAGAAGTTACTTTCATATTTGGGGATGAGAAATGTAAGACAGGCTATGTGTATGTAATTATAAATGCATCATGTCCATAAATTAATCATAACTTAGAGAAGATAGATTATATCATACACTTTTTATTGGAGATACATTTGTTCAGCAGGATCATGACCAATATGGGGATCCTCTAGACCCGATTAGGGGATCTCTTATCATAATAGACTATACTAGGGAGGTTTCCAAAGCCTCTAGTCAAGCACATCCATACAATAACCCTAAGGGATATTAAATTTTAATATTTCACCTATACTAATAACAAGTAAAGTAAATCTAATATAGTGTTCACCAAAAATTTTGGAATAACATGAGGGGTTAGTAAACAATCAAAACATGTATAAGAGAATCTCAATTAAACTAAGTATGAGTAAGACCCTAATACATGGAATATAAATCTAATACTTATGCTACTTTTATCTACTAAAGAGAGGATCAAAGTTATAGAATACTTACTTGAATGTGAACCCATTAAGACTCAATTATCCCTTGGCCAATGGGGCTTTTCAAGAGGTTGTTTTGGTTTAAAAGGATAACTAAAAAAGGGCAAAGCATCTAAGACTTATCCACAAGACTATAGTCTCCAAGGAGAAACCCTAAGCTAAGATTCTTCAATTAGAATGGTGGAATATCATATTTTAAAGATGCATGAGTGAATAATAAATCTTGATTGCATATTAAAATAATGATGAAATGATCTTTTATTTATAGGTGGATTCGACCCTTGACCCTTCTAAAAATCCTAGACAATAGGGTTGACCCAGTCAACCTAGCATAATTTTGGATAATTATTCACTAGGTCCAAAGTTAGGTTAGCCAAAGGCTAACTTAATTCCTAAGTGAAAATATCCTAAAATTTTATAGGGTTGACACAGTTGACCTAGCACAACAGACTAACAAAAATGGATTTAGGTAAAGAAAAGAGGGATAGAAAGTGGGAAAAGACTAGAGGAGTGTGAAAAAGAGGAGTAATTTATTAGGAAATGGTTTTTAAGAGCTGGTTAGATTGTTAATAAGTGGTAATAAGGGACACTAATATTGTGAAGCACCAATGCTCTACCCACCCCTTTCCCAGTGCACCCTTTAAGGCATACACTTAGAGAGATTGAGTCTCGATGGGTTCTTGCAAGATGTAAAGCATCAATATTTGATAAAATTTAAAAATATTGTGTATACATATACCCTACTCAAAGCTCATCATGTGTCACTAAGGTACAATAAGGGATGGTGCTTCGAGAAAGAACATAAGCACACATAATTTTGATGATAAAAAAAAGTTTCAATATTTTAAAGCATAAAATAACAAAAATTAAATTACTAAAAGGGAAATAACTAAAAAGTAAATGTGATTTATACCTTGAATTACCTTTATCATTGGATGGTTGTTTGATGTGTTGTTAGTTTTGATTATGTAGGGTGAAGATACTTCTTTCAATGAACCCAATAATTCAAAACTAAAGATAAAAAATAAATAAATGTAGAACAACCAAGATAACTGGTGCTATGAGGATAGGACATACTAGGAATTTTGGTAAGTTGGGGTGACATATGTTATGTTAAACCAAATGACTAAGTCAAAAATAAGATTAAATCAAGTAGCAAAATATCCAAGGCTATTAAAGACCAAAAAACTCAAATAAGTAAACCTTAAGTAAGAAAGGCAAACTCACCAAGTCAAACCAAGGATACATGTCAAAAAAACATGGTAATCAAACATCAATGTAAAATCATTAACTATCCTTACTTAAACAAAGATGGATAAATAAAAAACAAAAATGGTAAAATAAAATTGATGAGTGATAATTAACAATCCTTATCTCACACAACAATGGAAAAATGTGAATAAAAAGGGAAACCAACATTGTTGATTGAGAACTACCAAGACAACCTCAATCAACAATGGAAAAAGGGTACAAATTCAGATGTCCATAAAAATAGGATAGTATAAAAATAATATATGGTAAAAGGAAATAAAAACAAGTCGAGGAATGTAATTTTATGGTGTAAATAAAATAATCCATAGTTACTTAAACATGTTTCACTTCTAAGGATAGATAAAACTAAAACAAAGTAGTGCTAGCATATTTTTAAGAGATGAAGAAGAAGGGAATAAAGAAGAAATGAAAATAGATTTAGAATCACAATTTGACTATCAAGGGGGGAAATTGAATGGGTGGGGGGGATAATGAAGGAAAAACCAAGGTAGAGGAACTCTTTATCAAAGTCAAGACACTCAAATTAGGTTTTTCAAAACAAGAGGACTTTCAACCTTAAGGACTCTGAAGAACTTCTCTTAGCCACACAAGTCTTATGTCAACAAATGCAGTATATAGATCATCCCATGAAGGCTATATGAATGAAAATTAAAATGGACCTACCTTACAATAATTTATTTCCCATTCCTCAAGACCCCTTACAGATTCATCAATCTACTACAAAGATTGGCTACTTGCATGAGAAAGTAGGTAGCACCATAGAGTTTGTTGAATTCTCCTATTCCAATCTACTAGCCTACCACACCCTAATAGACCTCAGTTCTATGTGAGGCCAATTGTGGAGTTTGAGATTCGATTAGAGATAGGGGATGTGCTTGTAATCACATCTTTTGGTGTGATTTTGACTTTTGAGATTTGTATGTTACCTTTTGTATATCATTATCTTTTCTTTCAAATGATTTGGATTTTAGCTTTCTTGATGGATTTTTCTTATTCCTCCTCCATACGGATTTGGAAAACTAATAATGGGTGCTAAAGATGACTTTGATTTGAATACTTGGAACTTAGTTTTTTAGAGGGATAAATTCAAAGAGTATAGGGTTTAAGAGTCTCATAAATCTAAGTGAAATAAAAATGTTATCTTGACTTTGACTTTGTCTTATCCAATGTGAAGTGAAAGGAAAGGAAATCAAGAGGAAGGACACATGGAACAATTTGAATTGATTTAAATCATAAAAAATGTGAAAAAGGGAAAAAATGGATACAATGACATAAAAAAATTATTCCTTATCATAAGAATGAGGGAAATGGAGGAAAATAAGCTAACATAGGTTGTTGTGCAAGTTGAGAAAAAGGATCAAGAACACATTTTCTTATAAAAGGAATGAAAAGATGGTAATTTTATTAAGAAGGCCAGGTAATATCCATGGTCTTACAGTACAACTCATAAAAGATAAACTCACGAGGGTGCCACAAAGTATTGGAAAAATAAATAAGATAAGAAATATGGTATTTTATGAGGAAGACCAGGTCCTATCCATGGTCTTAAAATGAAACTCATAAAAGATAAGTCCAAGAGATGACAAAAAGTGTGTAAAAAGAGTATGAAAATAAATAATACTATGGTACATCATGAGAAATACTAGGTCCTATCCATGGTTTTAAAATGCAACTCATGAAAGAAAAGAGAAACCAAAATACCAAACAAGAAGGATTAAAGGTTTCTGAAAAGAGAAAATTGATGCAGAGGAAGAGACCCATGTAAGTATCTAAACAAAGTTTTAGATAGATAACACAGAGAAAGAATGAAAAGAAGGAAAGTAATCTATGTAAACATTTATATCAAGGATAAGTACATTGGATACAAGCTTGTGTCTCAGAAGATTTCTTGAAGTTGAATTAGTTTGGTAGCATGTAATGGAGAATATGAGTGGGCATTACAAGATCCCCCAATGGGTAATTGGATATAGGGATGGGCATCAAGATACCCTAGATTCTAAAATGATAGGTGGAATTCACAAGATGCCCTAAATGATATAATAATGTACGAATGGGCATCATAAGATGCTCTAAAATCAAAAATGAGGAAGAAAAGATAGTAAAAGATGAGAAGAAAAGAGAACCCCATATAGTTTCTAAACAGATTTAGGTTGTCTAAGAATATTTTGATAGGGGACATGATGATGAATTGAGATAAATAAACAAAATTCTAATAAAAATAAATAGACAATGGGGTCGGTAGACAGGGAATGTAGAAAAGGTATAGAGTTGACTAGATCAACCTAGTATAGAAAATAAGGTTTGAAAATTGTATAGAGTCGACAAAGCTGACCTTGTATAGAAAATAAGGGTTGGAAATTATATATATTCAATAAGGTTGACCTAGTATAGTTGGTAGGGTAAAAGAAAATAGTTTGTAATATAATATGTCAATAAGAATGAGTGTGTGCTAAAATAGAAAAAAATTGCAAGTACTTTTAAAAGAAATAAATGAAAAGAAACACATAATCAATTGGGTCAATGAGGTTGATCCAATTGAAGTACACAACACAAAACCTTGCACCAATGTTGGTTAATGAAAGTTTTTGTAATACAATATACAATTGAGCAAAGAGAAAGTTGTAAACTTGGAAATTAAAAGCTAACTAAGTGGTCAACCTGAATGTTGTTAGATTATTAGAATATGATTTTAGATGTGATAATATTTCGGCTATAAGCAAAGAACTATAAATCATTCTAAGGATGTTTTTAAGATGTTTGGGATAAAATGGATTTGTATTGGTAATGGTATAGGCTTGGTATTAGAGCTTACCCCCTCACTTCACACACCATAATGATAAGGTCTCAGGTGCTTAGCCAAAATATACCATTAACCACATGTTTATACTTGGACAAAAAACTAAGTTGACTTCCCCCTTGGTGATAAAATCCAAGTAGGTTAGTATTGGGTAGATAATTATTAAAATTATTTTTAAGATTTTTTGATTTCATCATATGTGCATAAAAGAGAAAATAGTGAAACTAAATGGTATATTTAAAACCACCTAATTAGACTATGTGATATATTCTAATCATGCAAAAAAATAAGAAATGAAAATGTGAGCTAATTACTATCATACAAGGGTTAATTATAAATTTGAAACATAGTACAATGTTAATTTAGTTGATAGTGTATATAGATAATATAGAACAAGGTTGATAGGGTCACCCTTGTACTATGGAAGAATTTTTTTTGAAAGTGAACTATGTCAACAGAGACAACTTAGCTTTTTAGACTGCACATAGAATATAAAACCACATTGATAGGGTCAACCTAGTTGACATTACAAGGGCAGTTTTAAAGACTATAAGGAAAGAAAGAGAAAGATAGAAAGAAACCTTGGTGGCTTGGAGGATGTAGAGAAGTGAGATTATTATTGAAAAACATTGCTAAATTCTTGAAAATATTGCTAACTATGTTGACAAAGCTTTGCAAAAACCTATTGTTGAGTGCTTGAAATGTACAGGGTCAATTGGGTTAACCTAGTAGTCTAAATTTGATATCTGAAAGTGTATAGGGTTGATTGGGTCAATGTAGTTGTCTGATCTAGAATTTTGGAAAACCGACACAAATAGAACAAAGTCATTTTGATATGAATATGTGTCAAACATGCACACAAAAGTTAGTATTATGCCGATACAGTTGACCCAACATCATAAATATATGAAAAATAAAATGATGAAAATAAGTTAAATAAATCTTGAAAGGGTTATATTCATGTTGGGTTCACCAAAATGTATGCAATCAGAAATGCATCATGTCTATAAATCAATTATATCTCAAAGAAGATAGATCATACCATACACTTCCAATTGGGTATACATTTGTTAAGCAGGATCATGACCAATATGGGGATTCCTTAGACTTGATTAGGGGATCTCTTATTAAAATATACTAATCTATGGAAGGTTTTAAAGCATTTAATCAATCACAACCACACAATAACCCTAAGGGGTCTTGAGTTTTGATATTTCACCTATACTAATAACAAGTAAAGTAAATCTAATCTAGTGCTCACCAAAGCTTGTGACACAACATGAGAGGTTAGTAAACAATAAAAACATGTATAATATAATATAAATTAATATAAGTATGATTAATACCCTAATACATGGAATATGAAGAGTAATATTATTCAAATCCAATACTTATGCTACTTCTATCTACTAAAGTGAGGAGAAAAGTTAGAGAATACTTACCTAAATGTGAACCCATCAAGACTCAATATCTCCCTTGGCCAATGGGGCTTTTTAAGAGGTTTTTATGGTTTATAAGGATAAATAATAAAGGCCAAGACATCCAAGACTTATCCACAAGAATATATTCTCCAAGTAGAAACCATAAGCTAAGATTCCTCAATTAGAATGGTGGAAGAGTAGATTGTAAAGATGCATGATCGAATAATAACTCTTGATTTCATATTGAAATAATGATGAAATGATATTTTATTTATAGGAAAATACCATTGACCCTTCCAAAAATCTTGGTCCACAGGGTCGACCCAATCAACCTAGCACAATTTTGGATAATTATTCACTAAGTCTCGAGCTAGGTTGGCTAAAGGCTAACTTAATTCCTAAGTGAAAATATCCTAAAAGTGTATAGGGTTGACATAATTTACCTAGTATATTAAAATAATAAAAATGTATTTAGATGAATAAAAGAGGGATGGAAAGTGTTAAAATACTAGAGGAGTGTGCAAAGGATGAGTAATAACTCAGGGAATGGTCTTTAGGAGCTAGTTGGATTGGTAATAAGTGGTAATAAGGGACACCAATCTTATGAAGCACTAATGGTATACCCACCTCTTTTTGAGTGTACCCTATAAGGAATAAAATCATAAATATTGAGTCTTTATAGGCTATTTTAAGATTTAAATCATCATTATTTAATAAAAGTTGAAAATATTATGTGTATACATTGTGTATCCTATTTTCATGATCAAAAGCATTGGTAAATAATTGTGAGTAATATATCAATAAAGTGAATGCTTAGTAAATATAAATCATAACATTTATTATGACATATATAAGTGTTTCCTTTGTTCTTTAAGGTTCTTGAGCATTTTTTATTATTTTTTTCACACTATTTGATATCAAACCTAATGTAGTCCTGTAGAAGACAAATAAAATTGCACAATCCAACATAGAAGTTGTTATAAAAGTTTAGAAAAGGGTTTGAGGATATTAAATAATGATTTTAAGAGATGTGTAATAATATCACAAACCCTAATCAAAAAACATAGTACCTTAAAAGTAATTTTAGAGGTGACAAACTTCAAATAACCCTTCTCGGGTTTGTGTAGGACTAGTTAACACTAAGTTAGGGTTTTAGAACTAAAAGGCTATTTATTGGAGTTATAACTATCAAAACTTGAAAAATTTTGTTATTGATTGTATTTTAATGTCAAATAAATAATTATCAAGTTTCTATATTGGTAGAGTATGGTGTCATATGGATATACTTGACTGTGTGCAAGATACGTAAATAGAAACCTAATAGGCTTAAACAGTGACCCAAAAGGGCCTCAAAGAGTGATCAAATAGTGGAATTAAATCATTAAAATTTGTGTGTTTTAAGGAGAGGATAGATGTTACTATAAAATGGTGGTATTTTTTCATGATGACAAGGTGCTTGTCTGTGCTATGTGATTAAGCCTTAAAAAGGCTATTAGAGAGCCTGTGATAGAGGTCAAGTAGGAAAGTAGGTTATAAGGGCTGTTGGATAAGATTGTGTATAGATTAAGTGATATAATAAGACTTGTTTTATAATTATGTGGATGATAATAAACTTCATAGATTCATAGGAAACCAAAGACAAGTTTTGAGCCAAGTTGTTATGTATGTGAGTCAAGACAGGTGAGTTGAAACTAAATATATAGTTTGAAGACTAATATGTGAATTCAAGAAAGGGTGAGTGATAAATCATTGAATGAGATGAATATGACTAAATGAATTTTGTTTTCAAGATTACATAAGTGCAATAAGAGGTCAAATACTTTAAGAGAGATCAAGAGGTTAAGAATAAAGAAAAGTCAAGACAAAAGATCAGAGCTAGGACTTATTGGTAGAGGTGAATATATGAGTTTATTGTTTCCATCCAATAAAGACAAATTTAATGACTCCCTCTACATAATTTGATATCATATAATAAATTTTATGTGGTAAGGTATGTTTTATGTTTTCAAATGTTATGTTAGCTTACATGAATATTATGTTGAGAAGTTAGATCAGGTTGTATTGATATTGTTATGAGATTGCTAATGAAGATTGTAGGAAAGAGTGGAGAGGCTAAAATTATATGAAGGAGAGGAAAATATATAAGTGAGGTAGAAGAGAGGTGTGGTAAAGAGGCTTAGAGAAAGAAGTTCTAGTGAGACCTCCAAGAAATAAGCTCAAGAAGAGAGCTTTAGATAGAGATAGAAGTCACAGGTGAGGACAAGAAAGAGTGAGAATATAAGAAAGAGAGAGAGTCAAGTGAGAGAGACCAAGTGAAGTTCAAGAAGGAAAGTAGGAAGGCTTATCAAGAAGAAGAGATAGGTCAAGGATAAACCTGTAAAGAGTGAGAAAATGATGAAGGGATTGAAGTGTGAAGAATGCCACAAAATATAGATAATAGGATGGAATTGAAGCATAAATAATTAGAGAGAAAAGGAGATTACTGAAATGAAGTAGGTTTTGAAAAATCTAGATCAAGTATCGGAAGATATGAGACCGAGATTATATATATGCATCAAGAGTAAAGTGAGATGGCATCTCAAGTATTTTATAGAGAAGAAGAGAAGACAAAAGATGAAAATGATAGCAAGTTAGATTATAAGAAGTAATGAGGAAATAAAGCCTCAAAATGTTATGACTAATTATTTCTTGGAATGTGTGTATACATGTGAAGAATTGAATGAAGATGAAGAACATGCAAAGCATGAACAACATACCAATGATGAAGAACAAATTGATTTGAAAATTGAGTATGGTGACACCATTCTATGCTACCTTCAAGGAGGTGAACTATTGGATGAATAATAAGGAGAAAGAGAGTTTTCAGTAGCACCATACCTCATGACAACCAAGACAGAATAAAATTTTAGTAAAGAAGGCCTTGAGGAGAGTAAAGAAGTACAAGGTTAATGTTTCAATGTTGTTTTTGATTAAAGTGTTGATGTGAACATTTCTAAAGATGAATTATCTGAGAGTAAATTGAGGCTAATGAATGTGATGA
This sequence comes from Torreya grandis, assembly GCA_037957365.1. Lineage (NCBI taxonomy): Eukaryota > Viridiplantae > Streptophyta > Pinopsida > Cupressales > Taxaceae > Torreya > Torreya grandis. Next base: position 514,263 of record JARHVA010005594.1, on the reverse strand, counting down.
TGGAAGGAAAAGAAGAAACAATAGTATCAAATGAAGTGTTTGACATCTATGAGGTGGAAACAAGAGGATATGAAGAAGAAACACATGTTGAAGTGATTGAAAAGTTTGAGTTGAAGTAGGTAGAGGTGTTTTTATTGGCACCAAGTGAAGATAAAAATGGTATAAATGAGTATATAGTATAGGAGAAGAAAATGTGGCAGTAAATAATGCAAGGTTCAGATGATTTGAGTCTTATAGGAGATAAGAACTCCATCATGGTAGTTGAGTTTGTATTGATGATAATATTTAATCAAGATTAAGGATAGTTGGTAGTCAAAGAATAATAATAATTTGAATAAGATCAAGGTGAACTCCAAAAGAGAAAGCAATAAGTGGTTATGTTTGACTTGTTTATGTTTGTAGGTATATGGAGGAAAAGAAATGAAAAACAGTTGCCCATGATCATATTGAATAACAAAGCAAGAGAGAGATGAACAAATAAGGATCCATAATAAGTTTGAGGAAGAATAAATAAGGTCTATATGTTTAAAATAGGGCTTTTATTTCAAGTGGACATGAACTTGGAATAAGGATATTACAAAGAACTAGAAAGTCAGATTAGTTTTAACTTTCATGGAAAGTTTCATTTTGCTCTTCAATAGTATGATGCAAGAGCATCAGTACCCCTTTATATATATTGATCTATTTTATGTGTTTTTAGTCATTAATAAGTCATGGTAGTCATTTTAGGTCTATATAAATCATTATTAGGTTTTTAGAGTGTTGTCAAATTTGAATTTGGCCCACTTAGGCATTTTCCCACCAAAATGGTGATTTCAAATATTTGAAAATTTTATATTGTTGTCTCAAGTTTATTAATGTCTTGAAAGGTTAAAATTTTGAGATCTTGTGTCTTATGGGTCAAGATTTTTTCAAACCACACATGACTCACATGATGAGTCATATTGATGAGTAGGTTAGTGGTTAGGTAGTTTACATCTTCCCAACATACTAGAGGGAATTAAAAATTAGTTAGATATGTTACATGATATAAAAGAGATTATAAATTTATGTTAGAGTCAGAGAGTGGTGGGATTGGATTCAAATTATGTAAATTTTATGAACCCAAAAAACATAAATAGTTAGTTTCTTATTTGAAAATAAATATGTTGTTAGACTTTGTGTTCTTGGTGTATGCAATGGTGTTGAAGGAGCAAAATAGAGTTTGTAAAGAGAACTATATTAAAGAAATGTATCTTTGTGATTATTGAATTATTGGGAATTTTATTTCATTATGTTTTTGAATTTATTTATATGATAAGAAGTTGCTTTCATATTTATGGATGAGAAATGCAAGACAAACTATGTACCCTATTTTATTGAACAAGAGCATTAATAAATAACTATGAGTAATAGATTAATGAAGGGAATGCTAAATAAATATAGTTCATAACACTTATTATAAAATTTATGAGTGTTTATTTTTTATTTAAGGTTATTGATCATTTTGAAGCATTGTTTTCAAACTAGTTTGTATAAAATATAACATGATCTTGTAGAAGATAAATAAAACTGCATAGTCCAACATAGAAGTTGTTAGAAAAGTTTAGAAGAGTGTTTGAGGAGATTTAATAATTATTGGAAGATATGTGTAATAATATCAAAAACCCTAATAAAAAAACATGGTATCTTGAAAGTCCTTATAGATGTTACAAACTTTAAATAACCCTTCTTAGGTTTATGCATGACTAGTTAACCCTGAGTTAGGGTTTTGGAACTAAAAGGCTATTTCAAAAATTTATACCATCAAAACATGACAAAACTTTGTGATTTAATGTATTTTAATTTCAACTAATTTATTATCAATTTTCCATATCAGTAAAGTATGGTATCATACGGAGATACTTGATTGTGTGCAAGATAGGTCAACAAAGACCTAATAAGCCTTAATAGTGACCCAAAAGGGCCTAAAAGAGTGATAAAATAGTGGAATTAAAGAACAAAATTTTATGTATTAAAAGGAGAGGATATAATTTAATTTAAAAGGTTGGCAGTTTTCCAAGATGATAAGGTGCTTGTCCATACTATGCAATTAAGCCTAAAAAAAGGCTACTAGAGAGCATATGATAGAGGTCAAGTAGGAAAGTAGGTTATAAGGGTTGTTAGAGAAGATTTTTTATTTATTAATTGATCTAATAATACTTATTTGAGCATGATGTGGATGATAGGAAACTTCATAGAGTTATAGGAAACCCTAGATAGGTTTTGAGAAAAGTTGTCATCTGTGTGAGTCAAGATAGGTGAGTTAAAATTAAATATATAATTTGAAGACTAGTATGTGAATGAAAATAAGGTTTAGTGATAAATAAAGGAATGAGATGAATATGATTAAATGAATTTTGTTTTAAATATTTCTTAAGTTTACTAAGAGGTCAAATACTTTAAGAGAGATTAAGAGGTTATGAATAAAGAAAAGTTAAGACAAAAGATTTGAGCTATGACTTATTGGTAGAGGTTATTATATGAGTTTCTTGTTTCCATAAAATAAAGACAAATTTAATTATTCAATCTACATTAGATAACATTTAACTATCTATGTAAATATTCAAGCTACTAAAATAGATAGATCTCTAGATTTGAAAGGGATAGCTCCCTTGATCTATCTTTTAGGCTCACACACTACACTAGACTAATCATTATTAGGGGTGAAAAGGGAAGAAGGAAACATAAAATAAACCTAAAATAATGAAGTTGATACACCAAATATAACTCCACAAACATACTTGAATTTACAATAAGAAATAAGACTACTAAAAATGACCTCAACTCAATGTTCTTCTTGCATAAGTGTTTCTACGTGGAGATAGATTGCTATGCATATCTAGAGGTGGGTGAAAAGGAGGTCTAATATTAGACACTAATATTCTCTCTCACACATAAAAAACACATACACTTCATGATACCTATTATAATTAATAATACTATTCACACAATGCATATAAGAGCAGAATGGAAGTAAGGAGAAGACATTCACCACTTGTCATCCAAACACACTACTTGACATACTTAGGAAAGAGTTGTAGAGACAAAATCAACTTAAAATTTTTATTAAAAGGTAAAACAAGATGTCAAAATATTAGGGATTCACCATACTAATTATGGTTTCTTTACAATGCTAAAATGTCTTACATATATAGAGCATAGGAGAGGAGAGAGAAAAGGTTAAGTTGGATAGTCACAAGGCCAAGTGTCAAGATATGAAAACTAGTTTAAATGTAAAAGAATGAGTTAGAAAATAGTATATCAAGTTGTCTTATGAAAGTATCCATTTTAATTACATCATTATCCTAAATTTGGTGTAGAGACCCTTTATATTCTTGTTGAAACTACCTTTCTCAATGAGTCACTTGGTAGTCCAGAACTGCCTTTGGAAGTTGTTGAGACATGTTATCTAACTTGAGAAGGTGGAAAATGTATTGTGATAGTCATGATACACCTCAACTAATGACCTTATCCTTATCACTTGTCACTTACTTTTTTCAGTCACTCATTAGCCTTCTAGGCCTAAATTCTCACATTTGTCACTAGGGTGACCTATAAACACTCAAGGATATTTTTTTAGAGTTGTTAGACAACTCATTTAGACCTTATTAATCCTCTAGTATATCATATATATTTCAATAAAATTAATGTCACACTTCTCATCTTTAACTTACACAGTCACTCTCTTTCTCACTGTCTTGTTCAAGACTGCCTATAATGACCAAATTAATAGAGGGGGTTTATGCATAAAAAATGTGATAATTGGATATGAAAATTTATAAAATGTCTCCACACACCTTCTACAATTAATTTAATTTATCTATCCCTTTTTGTACCTAAAAACACTTCAAATCTTGTAAAAAATATAGAATTAGACTTGTTCATACAAGTGATAGTATGGATAAATTGGTTGTTAATGATCTTGATAGAGTTATAAACAATTAAAAAATGCTTTCAAGGCTAATTGACCACTTTTGGATGCATCTCCCTTCATATCTTCTTCATTGGGTTCTTGAGAGGGTTTTAGGAGGGTTTGGTTCTTAGTGATGATTCATAAAGGTAGATGCTTAAACCTCGAAAAAATTATATTGATTTTTAGTTCACAATGCTCCTCAAATATCCCTATTTGATTGAGGTCCCATGAAAATTTTCCATATAGATGTGAGCAAAATAAATTGGCCTCTTGAGCTCTTACTAGGCATTGTGGGTACCCCTAAGATGAAAATAGGCCAAAAACATCAATTTTGAGTTTTTATATGCAAATTCATGGTTATTATTAGTCATAAAATATATACTTAATGTTATAAAATGGATTTATAAGGTCATATGATCATATAAATGAAGTTAGGCACCTTGATGGTTCATGCCTATTTCTAGGCCTAGTGGTATAGACTGTGTATCCTAAGTATGTGACCCTTATGAGTGTTTTCAATGGATTTAGGTTATTATCCACACCTTATTAACTTCTAAAAAACTCTATAAATCATCTAAAAATTATTATTTTCTCTTCATTTCATCATTTCACCATGGATGTACACTAGGTTTGTAGACTTCATTGACTATGAAGTACTTCATGTCTGTGACAAAACAAAGGACACTTCCCCAATCAATTTTACTCAAATGAGATTATTTAAGTCTTTATTAGGTTATTATTTCATTATATGTCAATTTTTAGAGTCAAATCACACTTTTTGATGCCTCAACTGCACAACTTCTCAAAATTAGCTTTTAAGCCTAGTCTATGTGTAGGGTGTTGATTAATTGGGTATGAGGTTTGAAACAAAATCAATTAAATATTTTCCATATCTCACCTAACTATAATAATAATATGTAGTGTGATATCATAAATTTTATAATTATTTATACATGTTCATCTTCATCTTATATCTTTTTTCATCAAGCAACTATATTCTCCATTAGACTAGGCTAGTCTATGACTATGTCAAATTTTAGGTGTACATTTACAATAAAACAATAGTTTATTTTAGGTGGTGAAACACATTTGAATATTTTAATTAATTTTATTGGTTCCATATTCAATTCACTAATTTCATCACACCTAAATAGATTTATCTCTTATCTTGAGATCATGTTCTCATCCCTTTATCATCATTGTGTTACATGTTTGTAAGTTGTTCTAAGTTTATTTTGGATAAAAGGCATTGTGTTCATTGAGTGTTTCTAGTATAATTTTGACTAGATTAAAATATCACTCAAACATCACTCTCCTTGACTTATCAATCACCTTTATGTGTTAAGACATTACCTCTAGGCTTAGGCTATAAGAAATAAACTATTAGGCCTGCTCAAACCTCATAAATCTTTACCATGAGATGACACATTGTGAAGAAGAATCCTCTTTTGGAGAGATTAAGGTAACTCATCTCACTTTGTAACTTTCTCAAATCTTCCCCTCTCTTCCAATCTATGATCAATGAATCTCATGGTATTTGATCCTAAATTGGGGTCTAAAGATGTTTCACTATTTCAACAAGCAGATGTGAGATCTACCTTATGATTAAACCCATAGTTATTTCTTGGTGAATCTCTTTCTACAGATAAGTAGAGTGGTATGGAAAATGTGTGTCCACTTATAATTTTTTGCACCATATTAGAGAATCACCTTTAAGACCTCACCAATGTAACCCTTAATGGAGGATATCACAATCCATGTTCTAATAGAGTTAACGTAGGTGTACTACTTTGATTTGAAGCTACTCACAAAATAAATAACACTAAAATTGTCAAACACTATTCTACATACCATGATGGTGTTATGCATTTCTATCACAATGACATGCTTCTACCTATCCTTTTATGACCACTAATCCAAATAATTCCCACTAAATTTATGATTAGATAACCTTAGGATTTGAATAAAGGGATGATATGGAAATATTTTGAAAGTACAAGTGTCATAATGTGAAAAAAACATGTGGAAAAAATATAAGGAGATTGAAAAGTTTATTTGACATCAGTCTTTGACAAGTGTAAAGGTCAAAATGGACCCCACTATGTACCAGTTGGGGGACCTCAACTAGGATTGACTCACTCTTTTAATAGAGGGGAGTCTTTTGCCACTATATTTTAATCTCTTTATATTGTAATTAATTATATTTTGTGCTTATTGTTATGTTTGTAGATGTGGGACTATCTGGCCAATAATACCACACCTTTACCCATATAATTTCCATTAAATATTTGGAAATCTTCCAATTTATTTTCCACCAAGATATTTCAATAGATCTTTATTCATATGTTTCCATATTATCCCATTGTAATAATATCTATTCATAATAATTTTCATGTGTATGTATTCCATGATATTCCAAGTCTATTTTTATTCATGGTTAAGTTCTAACCAATGAATTTCCAAACATTGCTTTGAGTAAACTAGACTTAACAACCAATATTAGCACTAATTGACATACTCAATGTGTATACTATCACATGGATAACATGTAAATACGGGACTCGTATGTCTCAATAGATAAGTTTACATGGAATGATGACCAAATTTAAACCATTGAACTCGCCTTCCTCCTACGTATCTGGGATTTTTTTTCCCAAATAGAATGTACAACATGAAATTGTGGGAGATGAACCTAAAAATTTGGGTGAAATAATATACATGCCCATCCAAACCATCAAAGTGTTGAAACATATAAACAACAAGATTATTTTTTATTTGGGATGGAAAATAAAATTGTTTTTGGAGATAGATAAGGATTTTTGAATGCATAGGAAGTAGAAATATCTGAGTTAATAGTTTTGGGAATATTGGAGTCTTATTACTAATTTAGTTAAGGGTTTGAGATATCAGTAAATAATATTAGGATAATTAATCTACTAATTTTTATAATTTAATTACAATTTTAATCTTTCTAAAAATAGTAATAAGTGAGGAGAAATGTAACTTAGCTTAAGCTAGACTGAGATAACTGAGATAAGGTCTAGAATTTGTTATGTAGGACTGTGATAGTGTCATGAATCAAGATCTAGCCTTCATTTCATGAAATAATAGGAGCATATAAATATTACACCCTAGGTTCTAGTGATATTTTTCTCATCTACCACTATTGTCCTAGAGGCTTGAGCTTTCTGGGTTTTGTTTATTATCTTTGTGTGAGCCTACCTATGAAATTTTAGATGTTGTATGTCTATGAAACTACTTGTAGATTTGATTTAGTATTCAAACCCTATAATCCATTATACTTTGACAAACTTTAATAAATAGGGGGGGTGCGGGGTTTAGTGTGTATACTATGCATTGAATGTGTATCCACATCCCTTGTATGGGCATGTTGCCTACATATCAATACTCTAAAGAGGGATCAAGCCATATGTAGTTCTCCCACTTACTGTGATTTATGAAATAGTGTGTATGAAGATGAAAAATGCTAAAAATAGGTATGCTTGAGGTGGTTAGGGATTGGTTTAAGGGTTTGAATAAGCTTTTGGTTGTATTATATGGTTGTATGCAGAGAATAGGGAAATATGCCTGAGTAGTCTTGTTTGTATTCTTACTTACTTTGTGATATTTGATAACCCCTTCTAAATGAATGTTGAATGTGATTTTATAAATATATGTTGGTCATGGGTTAAATGTATTCATGCTAGGCTAACATAATGAGGAAGAGGAATCAAGAGAAAATGGTCACTTGAAATTGAAATGTGATTGGATAAGAGCACCGAACTCAAACACCTTAAGGTCCAACACTATAGTCTAAGTTGGGTGCTATTATCCTAAGGTTACAAGACCTAGGGGGATGGAATTTTCATAGGAAAAATAGATTAGAGGAGGTGGAATCACTATCTGGAAGACTATGAATGATTGGGAATCAATGAAAAGGTGCTTAGAAAGGTCATAAGAGCAAGCAAGAGGGACCTATGGGTTGGGTGTCATAAGCCACACTCAAGTTACCAATTTTCACATTTTATATGACTACATTTGCCCTCACTTTATTATAGTGATGCAATAAATCAAAATACTAGGATAAAGGAAAATTAGAAAGTGTACTTGAACTTACCTATAAGGGTGAAGCCTATGAAGATGTGTGATGTTGGGTGTGCATAGAGAGAACACACTTTGAAGTGTAAATATTTAAGAGAAAATAAAGAGTAGATAGGTTTTTATTAGATAAACTATATCTAAAATATGAACATACAAAGTTGGGTAGGAGAGAGAAAGAGAAAGGAACAAATACACCTCATTGAGTATGTAAACTAATACAAAATTTGTTGTGATGTTGAGTGATGATGAGTAATGTTGGGTATATGTTGTATTAAGAGTAATATTATGTTGAGTATATGTGATGATGTTGAGAGTGGATCAAGAATGCAAAGGCTATCCTTTTAGTTCCATCATCACCCACTAAGTGAAGCTATGTGATCATGCATGTGCTAATAGATTTTTGGACTATGTGTCTAGTCCCTCTGAGTAGGTGGCTCAAGAATAAAAAGGCTAACTAGTCCTTTGGCTCCATCATTGCCCTATGAAGTGATGTTATGAGTTGATACTAGTATGAAATGTGTGTCATATGAGATGGATCTTGAAGCCCATGAATGTTATATAATATGGCATTGTGTCATGAATGGCCAAATGTGTGATAGAAACTAAGCCACTCTTGGCCAACTCAAAAAAATGGTGGAGATTAAGATTGTATGAAATCAATTCTAAAATTGGTAAATAGGATTATGTGAAAGCCACTCAGAAATGTGGAGGTTAGGCTTGTATGAAATCCACTCCAGAATGATTCCAAACACTTACATTAGGAAAGAAAAAAATTCAAATATGCCATGCACATTTCCCCCAATCACTGGTGTTTGAAACATGGATTCTGATCTGGAAGTTATACCAACTACCTAATATGAAATTAGAATTAGGAGCTATCATGCCACACATGATTCTCCTTATATCTTGATTCTCTAAGAAAAATTGTATTAAAACTACTGATTCTAAACTAAATTATTATTGAGAAAACTGTAACTATACTTACTTTTCTATCTATTTTTGGAAAATCTAGCTTTTTTTCTATTTGGATAGGAGCACTAAAATCAAACACCCTACTATCCAATGCTATAGCCCAATCTTGGTGATATTGTCTTGAGATTATTTTGATGACTTTTATGTGATTACCACTATCTACCTAGACTGTTCTTCCTATTTTGAAGTCTGGATATTGTTTTAGGTGTTTTGAAAGCTAATTTTTTATCAATAGGAGCTCTGATCTCTTTGACAAAACCCCTATTTATTTCCCACTCTTCTAAGGATAGGAATGAATACCCTAAAATGACTATCCTTAGAACATTTAAAGTGTGTTATGTTATGAAAATACATGATATAGTAATGATAATTGACAAGATATCTCAAGACATAGCATGGTTTGTATGAGAGATTGTTAGATTAATAGGGGTATGCCTAAATAATATAACAATGTAATAACATGTGCAATGTACTAAATTGAAACAAGAAATGTTAGTTGTTAATTATCAAGGAGGGATGAAGCATGATGTCCATCATGTCATCCAAGAAGATAAGATAATGCATGATATGGATCATGGAATTTGTAAATAATTGAGAAGCAAACAAGCAAAAAACATTCAAGGCAAGAAGAAAGAAACATACAAGAGTGGCCAAGGGGAAAAAAAAATAAGGGACATGGGCACATGTCACTTAAAAAAAATCAAGCATACAAGACATGTGTAAATTCCACATACACATACAATTGGAAACAATCAAGGTTGGCATGAAAGCCACAATGTTATAGAAGAGTACAAGCAAAGAACATTGGTAAATGTCCTAAGGCACATATAGGATACAAAATAGAAACTGAGAAATGCAATCACATCTAGCCATGCAAAGAAAGAAAGAAAAGCAATTTGAATGCTATAAATACAATCACATCTAACTAATCAAAGCAAGAAATGAAGGTATGCAAAATATGGAGTACAAGACTAGGTATATGCTAAGAAATACACAAGTGCTATATACTAGTGAAATGTCGATATAGTAATCTATGTAAGCTAGTAAATAATGTACATTATCATGATAACAAGAGTATGTGGTGTAGGAATAACATAGCCTGGATGGTGTAGTCATGTGCAAGATGCCCTCGGTGGGTAGGTATATTAATGTGTGTCTCAAATGTATAAGAAGGATGCCCCCTCAATGGGTAGAGTGAAGCAATCAGGAATCTAGATGTCACTACACACATTCAAAGAAGATTAAGTGAAGCATGGTAATGTAAATAAATTGACAAACAATAGCATAGAATAACAAATGTAAGTCTAGCATGGTATCAAAAATGTAAAACATGGAAAATGTATACAATTGAAATGTTTTTGTGTTTTTTGAGTTATTTTGATGTTTTTGTATTTTGAAATTTTATATTATTTTTGGTATTTTGACATATTTGAATGTTTTTGGATTTTTATAAATATTATATTATTATTTTTATATTTTTGATGTAATTTATGTATAATAAATCATAAAGAAACTATGTACAAGAAAGGTTGAGAAGAGATGATACTAATCGATGAGTCTCATGAGAGACTCCCTATCATGGTGTCATGTATTAAGGAGAGGGATCATGCATGATTTTGAAGCACGATGGAAGGGTTGAGACTGTGGCTCTGAAACCTATGTATGTTTTAAATACCCTAAAATATCTAAAATAGAAATTGATTGTGGGGTCCCCATATAACTATGAGAAGTGGGTACAATTGTAGGGATCTTAGGGACCCATCGAGTAGTAGGAGAAGCTCTCTAAACATGTGTTCTATGTGTAGAGGCATGAGACCTCAATGAGATTACCCTGGGTGTGAACACTCTAGTTGGAATCTATCTAGAATTTTAAAATTGTGGTTTATATAAAAGAGACCTATATGTAAGTGTATGAACTCTCTATGATGACGATGGAGGCCTTAACTATGTCTGAATCTAAACTAGTAGAAGAACTGAAACTAGTGGAGAAATTGAAACTAGTGGCAAAACTAAAATTGGTGACTATAAAATAGTAGATGGATCTAAAGTGGGGAGTGGTAACTCATATGGAACTCTACCAACTATAATAAATTGATTATCATGAATGAATTTCATGCATATATGAAAAACAAAAAGTACTAATCAAAGTTTTTGAATCCATGCTTGACCAAATAACATATCAAAAATTCCTACACTAAGAACAATAGTAAATTGTGTGGCTACATGTGTTGGCCCAAATTGTAGAGAAATTACAATCTCACCCAATGAAATCTATATGTGCCCATTGAATCTAATGATAACTATATCTATTGGTGTAATATCTTTTTCTAAATATCCTAAATGTTGTAATAATGTCATAGTGCACATATTCACACTAGATCCATTGTCTATGAGAAAAATATGAATAGGATGATTATGAATGTAGGATCTAATAAAGATTACATGATAATTCAAATCATCCTTAATGATCTTCTAATCTAAGAAGGAGATGGAAGGTCCAGCTAGAACTCTAGAATTGTATACACTAATCATGTTGCTCAAAGGGTGTAACTCAATTAAAGGTGCCTGATATGTAGTTGGTGGAGGATGTGCATGATATGTATGATTAACACCTAATGTATCCCCTACCTCTTATTTAGAATTCTATGGGAAAGGATCTAAAAATATTTTCAAAGATTTATCATGTGTTTGCTTTGTCTTAGGAGGCTCAACCAGAGTGTCAAGATCAATAATGTTGCCATCTATCAAGTCCTATATCTTGTGTTTCAAATTGATGCATCTATTTATTATATGGCTTGGTGCCCTATGAAAATCACAAAATGTATTGTGATCATATCCCCATGAAAGAGGATTTATTGGATCAATTTTTGGAATAGGAGGGAGAGATATGATATTACATTCTAATAGTTATTGTAAAAATCTTGCTAGAGATACTGGTAGATTGGAAAAAGTTCATCAAGGAGGTGCTGATAAAACCACTCACTAAGTGGAATTTGAAGTCGCATTGACTGTAGGTTGATTTTGACTCTTTTTATCATTGACTTTAACTTTGTATGAGAGGTTTTTGTTATTCTTATTTATTATTTCTAATATGCTCAGGTACTTGAGTTTTCCCATTTAAATTAAATTGACTTCCATTTCCTTTAGTGTATGACATAACTCAATGAAGGAAGAGAATATTTTGAACATTATTTATTCATGAAATGTATGGTAGAAGACTCTATTTGAAAAGATCCTGTAACTCTTGATTAGCCATGGGGATAGTCATCTTAGACAAGATAGTCTTATATCAAAGAACATAATCTATGAGATGCTCATTTGACCTTTGTTTATTTTATACAAATTGGACATAAGAAACCTTATCACCAATGTTAATGCTAAGATGAGATAAGAACATGTCAGATAAATGATTGAATGTATTAATTGACTAATTCGATAGACTATAAAACCATTGTAAATTATAATCCTTTAGAATTTATGGAAATAACTTGGTTAGTAGCCAGTCATTTGGCACATATTCTAAGCATGATACATGAAAATCTCTTAAATGTGTCTTTAGATCACCCTTGCCATCATAAAGAGTGAGCTTGGGTTGAACAAAACCTTGTGGTAGGGGTGTAGAAGCAATATGACATGTCAATGGTGTATGTAGTAGAGCAAAAGAATCCAAGGCTTGTGTAGGTCTACAATCACCTTGCTCAAGATGTAGCACTTTGAATTGAAGAGATTTTATCTCTTGCATAAAAACTACCACATCAGGAGATAAATATGTACTAGTTGTAGCTGGAGGTGACATAGAGGTAGGTTGGGCTGCTATAGGGGGTTATTGAGACATAGTTTCCCTCATAGTGTCATTTAAAACTGGTTGCTCTGAAGGAATGAAAGACTCAACTTGTTTAGCCTTTTTAATTTCCATGATAGATTTTAAGATAAGAGTATGATCTTGGGTTTTTTTCTTGAGTCTTTTTCGAAAGCCTTGTAGGATCAAATTTTTGTTGAGAACAACTTTATTATAAATAGTAAGTGGAAGTGGATCAAGAGTATGATTTGGTGGGTCATGAACATTGGTGTTTGAATCATCATTGTTATTCTCATACTGCTCATTGTCTAAATTATCCTCATGTAAATTGGTGTAATCTGGGTCTGTAGGATCTATAACACAACTTGAGCTGGTTGTTTATCCATGATATATGGTCAGTTTGAAGGAATCTAAGTGAGTTCAAGAGGATTGCCACTAAGTCTTGTACTTCATCTCAAAGGAAGAGATGCAAGGAGCTTAGGTGGCATACAAAAAACAATTTTAAGAATGAAAGAAAAGATTAAACAAATGTAATCTAAATAGTGGACTCGAATATGCATAAAAAGGATATGAAGCTCACAAACATGTAAGGTGATACCTCAAAAGTAATGTGACCTAGTATATGAAACTAGGGTTTTGAAAAATGATTTATTTTAAAATTAATAAGGAATTTTAAATTTTAATGTGAAATTATGATTTAAATATGCAAGTAAAAAATCAAAAAAATATTGAAAAATTATAGATTTAAATGGACCTAGTATATGCAACTAGGGTTTTACAAAAAATAATTGTTTTAAAATTACTATGGAATTTTAAAATTTGATGTGAATTTATTATTTAAATATACAAGTAAAAAACTAGAAAATTATTATAAAATTTTTGATTTAAAGGGACCTATTATCTGCAACTAGGGTTTTTCAAAAAATAATTTCTAAAAAAATTACTATGGAATTTTTAAAAATTACAGTGAATTTTTGATTTAAATATACTAGTAAAAAATCAAAAAATAACTGTAAAAATAAAAAATGAATTTACCCTAGGGTTTCTAGGGTTTTTATGCACAAACAAAGTAAGTTGGGTTCAACAAATGATTTAATAGTTTTGGGATTATTAGACTCTTATTCTTAATTTAGTTGAGGGTCTAAGCTAATTAAATTAGTAAATAATATTGGGATAATTAAGCTACTAATTTGTATAATTTAATTGTAATTTAAATATTTATAAAAATAGTAATAAGTGAGGAGAAATGTAACTTAGCTTGAACTAGACTAAGATGACTGAGATAGGGTTTAGAATCTATCATGTAGGATTGTGATAGTGTCATGAATTAGGATCTATCCTTCATTTTGTGAAAGGGCAAGAGCACTATAATGGGACACCTTGGGGTCTAGCACTATAGTCTTCTTCTGCCTCTATTGTCCTAGAGGCTTGAACTTTTTGGGTTTTGTTCATTGTCTCTATGTGATGTTGCCTATGAACTTTTAGATGTTGAATGTCTACAAAACTCCTTGTAGAGCTGATTTAGTCTAAAAACCATAGACTCCATTATGCTTTGACAAACTTTGAGAAAGAGGGGGATTAGTGTGTGTAAGATGCACTGAATGTGTATCCACACCCCTTGTGTAGGCCTATTGCCTACATACCAATACTATGAAGAGGGATCAAGCCATATGTAGTTCTCTCACTTGATGTGCTTTATACAATAGTGTATATGAATATGTAAAATACTAAAATTGGGTGTGCTTGAAGTAGCTAGGGATTGGTGTAAGGGTTTGAATAAGCTTGTGGCTATATTGAATGGCTATATGCAAAGAATAGGGAAATATATCTGAGTAGTCTTGTTTTTATTCTTTTTTGCTTTGTGATACATGTCAACCCCTTCTAAATGAACTTTGAATAGGCTTTTATAGAGATGTTTTGGTTATGGATCGAATGTATTTTCACTAGGATGACATAATGAGGAAGATGAATTAAGAGAAAATGGTCACCTGGGCTCAAAATATGATTGGATAGGAGGCCAAACTCAAACACCCTATGGTCTGATGCTATACTCCAAGTTGGGCACTATTGTCTTAAGGGTACAAGACTTGGGAGGATGGAATTGTCACAAGAAAAATATATTGGAAGAGATCAAATCACTATCTAGAAGGCTATGGATGACTGGTAATCTATGAAAATGTGCCTAGAAGGGTGATTAGAGAAAACAAGAGGGACCTATGGGTTGGGTGTCATAAGCCACACTCAAGTTACCAATTTTCACATTTTATATGACTACAATATCCTTTTTTAGCTATGGAAATGTATTCTACTTGAAATTATAGTTTATGTAATACAAATATTTATTGTGATCATACAATAAGAGTTTTATAATCATTCTTAAGATTTTTAATTGATCAAAACACTCAAAAGAGTGGACTGGAGGATGAAGCCAATTGGTGAACACCATAAATAATTTTTTGAGTCACTGCCATTTATTCTCTATGTTGGTTTTTTTATTTTTTAGAATTAAATTATTGAATTAAGTCCATTATGAATTCATTTAAGGGAAAATTTGGGTTAATTATTTAGTTATTTATCTATTTCAAGTTCACTATAAAATTTATAACTTAGATTTTTGGATCAATTTGGTATCAAAGCCAGAGATCAAGGTTGTATAACATTGTTTGGCATTGTAGTATATTATTATATGTTGACCAAGTCTAAATTAAGACATGGTGAAGGAGAAATTTTAGATTTGAAATCTGAAATTGGTTCAATATGTGTAAGCCAACAATCAAGTATGGGATTTAATATGTCTAAGGTAGAATTCCAATATGCTTTCCTTAGCATGAAAACCATGGTTGAGGAAATGTATGAGGAACGTATGAAAGAGAAATCAAATGAAGATAAAATACTCCTCTTTCAGTTTTCAAGAAATTATCTTCTTATAGAGATGGTAAAACTATCCCACACTTGAAATTAGATGTTAAATTTGATTTTCCAATTTAAAATGGTGAGCTAAGTGCAGAGAAATTGGATAACTGGATCAAGTAGATTGAGATATATTACAAGATTTAGAATATTGATAGTGAGGAAGCTAAAATTTAGTTGGATACTCTCCATACAAGTGGTACAACACTCATTTGGTGGAAGAGTAAGATTTAAGAGGATCTCAAACAACATGATAAAGTGATTTTCTCTTGGAATGATTTTGTGTCTAAGCTGAGAAAACAACTTTATCCTTTAGGTTATATTCAACAAGCTACTATGGATTGGAAAACTTTAAGATAAAATAAAGGTTAGAGGGTGCAATAATATACTCAAGAGTTTATAAATAATATATTAATGTTATGAATTCCTCTTTATAGTCCAAAAACATTGTTGAAGTATATTGGAGGTTTACATAACCATTTAAGGCATACTATTCTTATGTTTAGTCCTTTTAACCTTGATGAAGTCTATGTGAAAGTTACCCATATGGAATCAATGGGTAAGATGAGCAAGGAAGGATATGGAAAGAAGTATCATAAGCCTTTTGAAAGCAAAGACAAAGGTAAAGGAAAGGGTAAGAGTAAATCTGCTCACACTCTTAAGAAAGAGAAAGGAAAATTATTTTGTAATCATTGTAATAAGAATCATGATGAGGATAAGTGTTAGAAACTCCATCCAGAACTCAAACCAAAGAGGTTCTAGAATAAGAAGTAAAAGAAGGTTAATGGTGTGGTTCAATAGGATTTTGGATCTGATTCTAGTGATGAAACAAAGGTAATTACCATGGGTCTACAAGGTTTAACTTCTTCCTCATCTAACACTAAACCATGTCTTGTTACTTCTTTTTCTAAAAATAAATATAAACATGCTAAAAAAAGGAATGAGCTTTTCCACATAAGATTTATATCTAAACATACTAAAATAGACACTCTTTTTGATAGTAGATCACAAGCTAATCTTATTTTTGAAGAGATTTTTAAAAATTTAGGACTCAAAACGAAAATACATCCAAAACCATATCCTTTAGGAGGGGTGTGTGATGATGCAAAATTGTAAGTCACAAAACAATGCACCTTGAGGTTTTCTATTACTTCTAAATTCATTGATGAAGTAGAATTAGATGTTGATCCTTTGGATATTTGTGGAATTGTTCTGGGTAGTCTTTACTTATATGATATAAATGAAATATTTTATATAGAAGAGAAAAAATATGTGCTTTTAAAATATAGGATTGAATTCATAGTAAGAGCCCATCATGTCAAAGCCAATTTGACTCTTGTTTCTACAAGATAAATGAAAAGACTTGTAAACTCAAGTAAGATTTTTGTTCTCATTATTGTAAAATCCAAGGATGATGAAAAATCTAAGGCCTTAGAGGATTGTGATCCTAAACATAAATTTGAGATAGAAAGATTATTTCTAACTATAATGGTGTTTTCTAGGATCCATAAGGTTTACCTCCTAAGAGGGAAATTTAACATGAGATTCAATTACAATAGGATGCCTCTTTTCCTAATATTTACATGTATAGATTGTCCATAGTAGAGAATGAAGAAATAAAAAATTAGGTGATGGAGTTACTTGAGAAAGGTGTCATTCAGCCTAGTACCTCTCCATGTGGTTTTCCTATTGTCTTGGTACCTAAAAAAGATGGTACATGGTATATGTGCATAGACTTCATATCTTTGAATAAAATAAGAGTTAAAAATTACTACACTCTTCCTCATATTAATGATTTATTAGATCAGTTGAAAAATGCAAAGTATTTTACTAAGTTAGATTTGAGAAGTGGTTATCACCAAGTAAGAATAAGTGATGGTGATAGTTGGAAAACTACTTTTTAAACTAAGCAATGTATTTTTGAGTGGCTTGTTATGCCTTTTGGGATTTTTAATGCACCCACCAAATTTATGTGGGTTATGAATGGTGTGTTAAGACCATTTATGGATGATTTTGTAATTATGTACTTAGATTATATTTTAATCTTTAGTAACACATGGGAAGATCAAATTAAACACATAAAAAAAGTTTTAGATACTTTGTAGAAGGAGAAACTATTTTTAAAGATGTCAAAATGTGAATTTTTAAGAACATATTTAGTTTATTTAGGATATGTTATAGGGAATGGTTCACTAAAAATAGACCCTACAAAAGTTTTAGTCATATTAAATTGGCCAATGCCTAATAATGCAACATAAGTTAGGATTATTCTTAGAGTAGTTTAGTTTAGGAGGAAATTTATTCCTAACTTTTCTTACATTACATCTCCTTTACAACTTTAACAAGTGTTAAATAAATCTTTTAGTGGGGAGGAAAGCATGAAAAATATTTCAATGCTCTGAAAGAAAAGATAAGGATGGTTCTAATTCTTGCACTTCCTAATTTATGACAATCTTTCGAGATAGAAACTGATGCTAGTGGGTATATAGTGGGGGTAGTATTGATGTAGAACCAAAAACCTGTGTGTTTTCATTCAGAAACCTTTACAAGTGCAGTAAAAATTTATCCTACTTGTGATAAAGAATTATATGCTTTGGTTCAGAGTGTGAAAAAGTGGAAACACTATTCTATGGGTAAAGAGATAATCATCCATATAGATCATCAGCCTTTGTAGTATCTTCAATCACAATACAAGCTACAATAATCACAACACTTTAAATGGAGGGGATTTTTGTTGTAGTTCAATCTTGTTATAAGGTATAAAATGGAACACATAATAAGGTTGTTGATATGCTTTCTATACCTCCTATTGTATCATCTACTATTTTATAACATAATCCTTTTGTTAATGAAGATATAAGAAACAATATGTTAGAGATGTTGATTTTAAGGATGTCGATGAAGATATGATAAATTGTAAATCAGTAGAAGAATTTGACTATCATGTGCATAAGGTAATGTTATATCATCTTGGAAAAATATGTATTCCATCAGATGAGAGAGTTCACATGATTAAATAAGCTCACACTTCTCTTGTTTCAGGAATTTTGGCATTGGTAAGACAGTTGCATAGTTACAAAGATATTTTTATTAGTCTCATATGATAGAAAATGTATCTAAATATATCAAAGGTTGTATTCTTTATTCTACAAGTAAACCTAGTAATCAGAAGTTAAAATTATATACACCTCTTCCCGTTCTTAACTTTCCTTGGGAAAGTATTTCTATGGATTTTGTAGGAGGTTTACCTATGTCACCAAGAAACATGATTATCTATATGTGGTTGTGGATAGATTAAGAAAAATGTGTATTTTGGTTCCTTTTACTAAACAAAATTCTAGCGAGGATACTACACATTTATTCTTTAAAAAAATTTAGATCCATTTTGGGTTACTCACTTTTATTATATCTGATCATGATTCTCGATTTGTTTGTGTTTTCTAGTTAGCTTTGTGGGACTTGATGGATACTAAGCTAAATAAAAGCACTAGCATTCATCCACAAACTGATGGATAAATAGAAGTGGTCAATTGAATGGTGGTACATCTACTTATGGGGTATTGTGGTAAACATCCTAAATTATGGGATGGACATGTATGCTATGTGAAACATTCTTGTAATCATGCTTTACTTTATTATACTTTAAAGTCTCCTTTTGAGTCTTATTTTGGTTATTTTCCTAAGTCTCCTTTGGACTTATCTTTTGGAAAAGAATCTGACTCAGTGGTGGATGGAAATAGTGATGTTGAGAAGGTTAAAAAGTTCATTCAGAGAATTCAAAAAGCTATTTAAGAACAATTAGACAAGATCCAAGCTAAATATAAGGTGAGGCATGATAAACACTAAGTTTATCATCAATTTAAATTGATGATCAAGTTTAGCCTCACATCAGCAAGGAAAGACTAAAAGGTGAAGGTATAAAATTAAAACCAATTAGGGATGGTCCATTTAGGATTTTAGAAAATATTGGTACAAATACTTTCTAATTGGATTTGCCTTATTATATGCAAATTTATTCAATGTTTAATGTGGAAAAATTGAAATTGTATGAACCTCCCATGATCATGGATCAAGATTAGATTATTCAAGTTCCTAATATTGATGATTTTGCTCCTACATTTCTTCATGAGTTACATGAAGATGTTATTATTGACAAGAAAACTAAGATTATGGGAAGGGGTGATGTTGAATGTCTTTGTGTTGGTTTGAAAGGAATGCATCTGAACAAGGAAAAATGGATGAAAATAAAAAAGGTGAGGGAAATATATCCTCACTTGGTTGATAATCAAGTCAACTTTTGGAGGTCCAAAATCTGTCAGTGGGGAGGAGTGATTTGGAGGATTCCCATGAAATTTATGATCAGATAACTTTAGGATTTGAAGAAAGAGATGATGTGGTCATATGTTGAAAGGACAAGTGTTTTAATGTTAAAATGACACATGGAAAAAATATAAGGATATTGAAAAGCTTATTTTACATCAGTCTTCAACAAGCATAAAGGTCAAAATAGACCCCACTATTTACTGGTTAGGGGCCCTTAGCCATGATCAACTCACTCTTTTAATGAAGGGGATTTTTTTGCCACCAAATTTTAATCTCTTTATATTATAATTAATTATATGTTGTTATTAATGTTATGGTTACAGATGTGAGACTATCTGGCCAATAATACCATACCTTCACCCATACAATCTCCATTAAAGATTTGGAAAGCCTCTTATTTATTTTCCACTAAGATATTTCAATATCTCTTTATTCATATATTTTAATATTATCCCATCATAATAATCCCTATTCATAAGAAGTTGCATGTGTATGTATTCTAAAATATTCCAAGTCTATTTTTATTCATGGTTTAGTTCTAACCATCGAATCTCCAAACATTTCTTTGAGTAAACTAGACTTAACAACCAATCTTGGCACCAACTGACTTACTCAATGTGTAGACTACCACATGGACAAAGCATAAGGATAGGAATCACATGTCTCAATAAATAATTTTACATGGAATAATGACCCAATTTAAACCATTGAACTCACCTTCCACCTACATATGTGGGATTTTTTTCTCAAATAGAATGCACAATGTGGAATTATGGGAGCTAAACCTGAGAATTCAGTTAAAACAATATACATGCCCAACCAATTCATCAAATAATTAAAACATATAAACAATTGTATTATTTTTTATTTGGGACAGAAAATAGAATTGTTTTTGGAGATAGATAAGGATTTTTGAATGCAAAATAAGCAAAAATATCCTTTTTAGCTGCAAAAATCTATTCTACTTATAAATATAGGCTATGTGATACAAATATTTATTATGATCATACTCAAAGATTTTTTTAATCATTTTAAATAGTTTTAATTGATTGAAACACTTAGAAGAGTAGACCTAGGAACATAGCTAATTGGTGAACCCTGTAAACAATTTCCTAAGTCACTATCATTTATTCTCTATGTGTTGATTTTTCTATTTTTTATAATTAAATTACTTAATTAAGTCCAATTTTATTTCATTTAAGGTAAAATTGGGATTAATTATTTAGTTATTTATCTATTTCAAGTTCACTATAAAGTTTATAACTTGGATTTTTAGATCAACCACATGTGCCAAATCAATTCAAATCAACATGGAAATGAATAGCATGCTCTACAATTCCTCATACACCACTTGGTTCACATAGAAAAATAAAAATAGATGAGAAAATTGAAGCCATTAGGAATGCATAGGGAGTTTAGAGTCACTAATTATATTAGTGATTGTTCATGAAGCATAAACCACCAATCCTACAACTATGGCCATGGAATGGAAGTACATAGGGACCACTAATAGCCACCATGTTCACTCACTTTAACTCTCCTCCTCCTATCCATACCATAATCTTGAACATGATATTTCATTAATAGATTTAATGTAAACAAAGAAAAAAGCTAGTGAGAGTTTTGCAAGTTATTTACAGTAGTGGAGAGCCCTTTCAATTCATTTCACCCATAGTTTACTAGATAAAAAATTAGATGTTGTGTTTACCAAAAATTTGCATAGTAAGATAGCCTATCATCCAGAACTACAATGTGTGCATACATTCAAAGAGATCATTGATAAAGGTTTTTTGATCAAGAGAATGCTCATCAATAAAGGAGTCATCAAGCTTAATTCAACTAATCAAAATCAAGGTATCAATTAGGGAAATGACCAACATCCCATCTAAGTGCAAACATCACAACTGACATAGCCCAATAATGATGAAAGACTAAAATAATTCAACTGCAATAGGAATGTTGTGGGAAATGGAGTAACTAAATCTTGTCATGTCTAAACTATTAAGACATCATCTTCACCACCTTTTAGATTACTCCTAACCAACAACCTCTCCAACCAATACCACAAGCATAACAACCAAGACTTGCACAATAAATATAGTAGTAATTAACATTTCAGACCCCTCCTCTTAGAAGAACCATCCCTACACGTCATGTCTTTAGTGACCTAGGAGAAGCTATTGAGTATGTATTTTGAAATCTTACTATTTTTAATTTGATTAGTTGGCCCATACCAAAACATTATCCACAATGCATTCCTTATCTTGATTGGTACCACAAAATGAATTATGTGACTATCATCGAGTCAACGAGCATAACCTATGAAGATGTGTCTAAATCAAGCATGTAATAAATAATATGTTGGGGAATGGGGAGATAAAATTAGATAATGGAAACCCTTTCCCTGACATAACAATCAATAGTAGTATAACAATCAACAACAACAACAATGACCAATGCAGTAACATAATCAATAGTATCAAAATCAAAGGTTGAACTAGTAAGAACCAATAAAATAAATAATATAGCCCATAATGATAGAATAATGGACAAAACCAAGGTCAGAATAGTAACAATTGAAAAACCTACCATGTAGTTGCACATGACTATAATAGGGTTATAGGGCATATTGTAGGGGGTAGAATTAATACCATATCCATTAATCCTAGACCAAGTACTAATCAACTTAGACCATTTATAAATAACAACATTCAACCAAATCACATGGATAATCCTTCTTTGACTTGGGAGTGTATAAAGGCGAACCAAAAAACTAGGACTTCCCCTTTTGGATCTTATAGTGATAACTTGTCCTTACCACATGACCACATGCAAGTGCACTGACAATCGAGACTTGTCTTGTTTGGTCCCACACCAGTCCCAACATTAGTTAGAAATAATGGTCTAGTATTTAATCTTGATTGTGTAATAAAAAATTAGAGGTCAAATATTACTATCTCAAGCCCATAACCATCTGCCACTTTGCCTATCATCCAACCAACTGTTCAGCCTCAAAATAAACCATTCACTACTAACCAAGACAAAAAGTTTGATATTGTGGAACAATTTTAGAAGACACCATCAAAAATTTCTATTTTATATTTTCTATGAATGTCAATAATCCACAAAAACATCTTTAATGATTTTTTGACCCAATCCACTATTGCTAGTGAAATATCCCCTGATAAATTTCAAGCTTTGGTTGGACACCTAGTTCCAGCCCAATAAGTAACATTCAACCAAAGCAATATATCTTCCCTTTTCCCACTCCATAATAACCCATTATACATATAATTTTGTATTAGATGGCACAAAGTGAAATGTGTCCTTATAGACAATGGATCTAGCCTCAACATAGTGTCTCTAAAGCTCATCAAGCTTCTTGGGTACACAATGACAGATCTCTAACCAAAAATAATAACTATTAAAGCCTATTATAATCAAGAAAGAGAGTCACAAGGCACTTTTAGTTTTCCAATTATTATTGGGACTTTGACCCATGATACACTTTTCCATGTGTTGGACCTTGAGTTATCATACAACATGCTTCTATGCAAGCCTTAGTTACATGAGATTCATATAGTCCCATCAACACTACACCAATGTATCAATTTTCCCACTCACGGATGGAAGTGAATATTCTAGGATATTTACTTCCATATGAGCACTACAAGCATCTTAAGGCTGTCTTTCAAATCTATAATTATCAGTATGGTATGAATCCAAGTTCCAAGTAGGATAGAGGAAAAGCTATACTTATTGATCCTTCATCAGATAATTGCATAAATCCTAATACCTTGGATTCCCTTTCCCACATGCCACCTCTTGAAGCTTCTAATAATTTCACCATTTTAGATAATGGACTGGGATAATATGTGACCTATGACACATTTCATATTGCCAATCTTCCTCCGAATCCAAAAACCTTTGAGTGACCTAAATTCATCCCACATATGCATTGGCAGTAAAATAAAAAAGATAAGGGACCTATCACATTTGTGCCAGCATCTGGCCTAGGACTTGACCCTCTTGAAGGGGATGAATCATGGTTATACAATGATGACTAAGCTGATTGTTATAAAAATGCAAAGTATCATATTCCCAATAGGGTCATAGAGAGTCATAATTATGAAGGAATAGGCCTCAGACTGAATCAAAAAGGAACCATCGAGCCAATTTCCATGACTAAGTATGAAAGACCTTATGGACTTGGATTTAAACCACCTGGGGGTGAAACCACATATCTTATTCAAACTCCATCACCAGTGACTAGTGATGATGATGTTGATAGTGAAGCAGAGTCTGATCATAGCCTTACCTTTGATAACCTAGTAGAAACCAACTTGTTTGATAATAATGCCATTTTTACCCTTACACAAGCCATTCATCATAATCCATTGCCATTGTATTATCCCAAAATGATAGATTGGGACCAACAATAATCTAGTTTATCAATTGATGAGTTCTAGAATGATGAGGCATTCTATGATTTCTTAGGCCTTAGAGATAATGTTACATTGGTAGATCACAAATCAATATTCTCAGTCACATTAGATCCTATAGCCTATTTTGGAGAGTGAGTGAACACCCTTAGCCAAAAACAAATAATTAAAATATTGAGGTCCCAAAGTGAAAACCTCTTTGAGGCACTTTCTAACCAAGGAAAAAGTAAAGATAAAGGCCAGTCTAGTGGTGAAAACCTATTTCAAGTGCCATTATATGAGGGTGTTCATTCTTCTTAGAATTTAGACCAAGAGATCACCAACGATGAACTTTCCTATGGATCAAATTTTAGATTTGAGCAACAAGAAGTATTTGATCAAATACTTCAAGAATTTTTGACTATTTTTATTACATGGCTAGATCTCCCAATAGGGGATTCAGATTCATCATGCCTAGGAGAATTTGAAGAACAATTCCTAACAGAGGACCCTCACATAGTCCAATAGTTCAAGTCATTGCTTACTATCCTAGAAAATGGTTTGACCCTTCTAGTCAAAGATACAACAGAGGTAAATATCAGGACTCCATCAGACCTAAAATGGATAAAATTAGGAGCATCTCTCACTAAGAAGGAACATGACATCTTTGCAGCTTTGTTGAGAGAGTTTGTGGATATTTTTGCATGAGCCTATTCCGATATGCTAGGTTTAGACCTTGCCTTGGTTCTACACCACCTTGTGGTTAATCCTGATGCTAAAATAGTAAAAAAAAAAAAAGCTACATAAGTTGCATCCTTGCATTATTATATTGGTAAAGAAAGAGTTGGAAAAGTCTTAAAATTAGGATGTATTTGATCCATTGACTACTTTGAATAGATCTCTAATGTTATACCTATTAGTAAAAAGCTTGAAGGGTTCAAAATTTGTACTAATTTTCAAGATGCCAACAAAGCTTGTCCTAAAGATGATTTTCCTTACCTAATATCGACATGATCACTGATTGTATGGTAGGTTATGAAATGCTTTCACTTATGGATGGCTTTTCAGGATATAATTAGATCATAATATCATCAAAATATCAACACAAAATAGCATTCACCACTCCATGGGGAACATTTTGTTATTAGGTGATGCCATTTGGCCTTAAGAATGTTGGAGCTACATATCAAAGGTCCATGAATATCATATTCCATGATATGATACATGCTATTATTGAAGACTATGTCGACGACATATTAGGAAAATCCAAAACCAGGGCTAACCATCCAACAGTGTTGTGCAAGATATTTGAAAGACTATGAGAGTACAAAGTCAAACTAAATCTAAAGAAATATGTGTTTGGTGTAACATAAAATAAATTACTTGGCTTCATCATGTCTTCTAGAGGAATTGAAATTGATTTGGCTAAAGTCCATGCTATAATCGAGATGCTACCACCAACCAATTTAAAGTAACTCCATAGTTTGCAAGGTAAGATCCAGTCAATCTAGCATTTTATCTTTGAATTAGTAGATAAGTGCCATCCATTTACACACCTTTTAAATAAAGGATTTGCATTTCACTGGGATGATCACTGCCACATAGATTTTCAATAGCTCAAAGATTATCTTATCAATTCATCTATTTTATTACCTCCTATTCTAGGAAAACCATTCTTATTATACTTATCAACTACTGACCATGCTCTGGGGGCATTCTTGGCTCAACAAGATGATAAAGGAAAGGAGCATGTTGTATACTACCTAAGTCATACCTTGGTTACATATGACCATAACTATGTACGTATTGAAAAATCTTGTCTAGCCATGGTTTTCATAGCTCAAAAACTACATCATTACATGTTGAATAATAAAACTATGGTCATTTCAAAAGTCAATTCACTCAAGTATCTACTATCTAAAATAGCATTTCAAGGTAGAATGGTTAAATGGATCATGCTTCTCAGTGAGTTTGACATAGAGTATGCCAATCAAAAGGTAATTAAAGGACACGTTATTGTAGATCAACTTGTTAAAACACATCTCATAGACACCCAACCACTCACTTTTCAATTTCTTGATGAATCCATCATGACCATCATGGACACACCCCTTGAGAATTAGCCCTAGAAACTATATTTTGATGGTTCATTCACTGTGCATGGATCAGGGGTAGGCCTATTATTTATTACACCATAGGGTGATCTAATCCCTAAATCATTTAGAATTAGATTTCCTTGTACAAAAAACATGACTAAGTATGAAGCACTTGTTGTAGGACTTTGACAAGTAGTGCATTGGAATATATCTCATCTTCAAGTTTATGGTGATTCTCAGTTAATCATCAATCAAGTCACAGATAATTTTTATACCAAAGATGACATGTTGGTTCCATATAAAGTCATGGTTGACACTTTTAAAAATTAAATTGCCAACATTCAATTTGAACATATACCGAGGGTTAGTAATATAACTATAGATGTCATGGATACTATTGGCTCTCTGATTTGACAAATAGATAAAGCTAGAGAGTATCAGTTCCTCATCGAGAATTTTTTAGCACTAGCTCATGAACCTTTAATCATTGCCTTGATTTTTTATATTATTTGTCCTAATTCTATTTGGTACTTAGACCTTTACAACTACCTTCATGACCAAGATCTACCACCTAACCTATCTCAAAAACAATCCAAAGCCTTCATTCATCATTCCACTCATTATACTTTACTTGGATCCACTCTTTACCATCATAATTTTGATGGAACTCTTATTTGTTATTTAACTTCAATAGAGTCTAAACTAGCATTAAGAGAAGTTCATGAAAGAGTATGTGGAGCCCATTCTATCAAGGTGGTCCTATCTAAAAATCTCTTTTATACTAGTTATTATTGGCCCACAATAGACACAGATGACACTATATATGTAAAAAAGTGTGACAAATGTCAATGGCATGCTAATCTAATTCATGCCCTAGTAAAAACTCTAAAATTGATGTTAAAACCATGGCTATTTTATACATGGGGACTTGAACTCATTGGGAAGATCAACCCCACTTCATTTGATGGCCATAAACATATCCTTACCACCACTAAATATTTCACTGAGTTGAAGCTATACCCCTCACTTACATGATTGGAGAGAAAATTTCTAAATTCATCTTCAACCATCTCATCTACCGTTATGGTATCCCCTCTGACGTTACATCCAATAATGGAGGATCATTCAAGAACAAAGATGTAGACCAATTATGTACTGAATATAACATCACCCAATATTTTTCTACAACATTTTACCCTTAAGGTAATGGCCAAGCTGAGGCATCCAACAAAATAATTGTCAACATTGTCAAAAAGATTGTCAATGATGCCGGTCATGATTGGCACCTCTAGATATTACACACCCTTTGGGCATATCATACCAATAATCATACCCCTATAGGAGCCACTCCATACTCACTTGTTTATGGTACTAAAGCCATCCTTCCCATTGAGGTTTAATTGCCTTCACTATGCATCTATTTCAAGCATGTCCTAGATGATCATGACTATCGAATCGCTCACCTACAAGAGTTGGATCTACTTGATGAAAAATGCATAGCTACGCTCAATAATATTTAAGCATATTAGAATTGATCAAATGCCACTATAATTAGTGTGTGAAGTATATAACATTTTAACTTGGTGATCTTGTTCTTAAAGAAAACCAAAAGAATACCACGATTGAGAAGAAACATAAAGGCAAATTCAAACCAAACTAGATAGGGCCTTTCATCATGATTGTAGATTATAGACTAGGAGAATACAAGCTTGCCACACTAGACGGAAATGAACTTCTAAAGCCAATGAATATTATTCATCTCAAATGGTACTATGATTGAATGCCAAGGTCCATTGTTTGTAAGGACCATTTTAGTTATGCTATTTTATCACTATTATTCTTTTTACAAATACCATCCTTATCCATCCTCTTTTCCATATCCACTTTCTGCTTCCAACCTATTGACCAAGTATGTTGTAACACCTAGCCTATTTCACCTTGGTTTTTGTCATTTGTTATGCAATTTTAGCATCAAGGTATCTGATCAGTTCATTTGTAAGTTAAATTATTTCAAATAGGGAGTGTATATTGGGATAGTGTGATAGAATTTTCAATAGTTGCATCCTTTATTTGTTAGTCCTTTCTTACCACCAGTCTTGCTAGTAATTATAACCACCTTTGGGGAAATTAGTACCATTGATCTATGACATTGTGTCCTAGTTATAACTACCTATGGTCAAACTAGGGGTAACACTAAGCCTTGACATACCAACTTGCCACTTCCTATGCCATACTATGTCTTTTTACAAACTATGCCTATTTTGTTTGAATTGGCTACTGCACTAGTCAAATTCCTCTACTGAAATGGTAAAAATACAGTGACTTGAGGTCCTACTTTGGGATTATGTAGGTAGTGCTCAATACTTATTGAGGTCATCTTAGTCACCCTAAGCCATGCTCTCACCATTTTTCAAGCAATCGAAGCCATGCTCTCATCATTTTATGAGATTGAACCATTTAGTGTCTCATCATTCTTGATTGAGTTGAGATACTTCAAAAAATTCCAAAAACATTTGAAAATCATTAGAAAATAACAAAAACATTGACCACTTCTTTGCCTTAAGGATTCTGGGAACCCTTACTAAGTTACAAGTAAATCACTTGTCATTTAGTTTCCCCATCCTTTTTGGCCTTTTCTCTCATGCACTTACTATTTTATAAGACCATTCCTATTATTCTATCACATCCATTCTATTTATTTTCATCGGTTATCACATTCTTCCCATTCCTTAGGAGAACTACATTTAGCCTGAAGTTTTTTTATAAAATATTACATCCATATAACTATGTAGGTAGCATCCACTTACCTCATGCATATGGAGACAGCTTGGCCACCCGATTTCCTTTTCTTCTATTCCCCCATTTTGTTTGTTTGTTAATTTTTTACCTATTTTTTAGGGGCAATGTTCATAGGGTTTCTATTGCATTGTTTGTTTGTTTGTTTGTTTGTTTCTACTTATTTTGTTTGTTTGTCTACTTATTTATTTACTTTTAGAATTATTGCCTTAATTCAATTTATGTGTGTTCATTGGGTGATTCCTTATCCATATTTATACTCAAATATATCCATATTCATATTTTTACATTATCATCATGGTTTCTATCATTAGTGCATTATTTTCTATTGACTATTGGATTATGAGAGTCAGTCTTTATGCATATTTTGGCCAAGTATTTATGGTGTTCTATCATGAAGCCTATAATCACATGCTACAACAAACCTCAGCTTGAATAAGTCTATTCAGTAATGGTGGCATCTCTTTGGCACTAACATCTTGATTCCACTCCCAATCATATCCCAAATAGAGTAATTGACCATGAAAGAATTTCAACCTTTATTAGTTCGAATGAGCATCTCCCTACTAGTAGGTTGTTTCAATTCATCATTACCCTCTGTGTCAATTTATAATAATCCTTGATCAAGTTTATCATGTTTTCCATAATTTAGGTTTAATGATTATAACTTCTTATGGGTAAATCATTACACACCATCCCACCTATATTTTTCAATGATTATAACTATTTTTGGAAAAATCATTATGTTATCACTAATGTTAGGTTGTGGAGCTAAAAGCTTCACTGATACAGACATGGAAGAGGTTATTGAGAGGTTACTGAGTTTAAGAGCAAATGGCGTCAATCTGATCAACTGACGTTGGTCATATATAATGCAGAGCAAACTGACATCGGTCAGGGATCAGCTGAGGTTGGTCATCTCCAGCCAGACAGGGACCAATGTCGGTCACCTGTGCGGTTCCAAAACTGTCAGTTGCATGAACAGTTTGTTAACAAACTGGTTGTTTGCATGTTAAGAGGCTAATTTTAGTCTTGAGCTATGGATCTAATTATTGTAATTGGATGTCTAATTATTATTTACATGAGATCTACATAATAGACTCATGGGTTGTATTGTAATTTGTTTTAGTTTAGAGTTGAGCTTGGTTAGCTCCTTCTGAGAGTGAAGAGAGCAAGGGTAGCTCCTCCTAGTTCCATAGGGGTGCCGAGTGTGTATGATCAGGGAGAGCTATAGGTTGTGCAAGTTTTAATAGAAGATCCACCAGAGTAATGGTTTGAAGAATCATAAGGACTTGGTGAGGCAAGGACAAGGGTTCTTTAGGGTGTAGAGAGATCTGCATGGTAAGTAAGATCATTGATTTGTAGGTGTTTGTGTGTGCAAGGTCTAAGGTGGATCTGCAAGATAGCAAGGTCAAAGGTGACAGCAACACAATAGGTATCAAGATTAGGGAAGATCTACTTGGAGTATGTTGTGTACTCAGAGTGCGTGGAGTACTCAGTTTTGGAGTGCGTGGAGAACTTGTGTACTGGCAGTAGTGATACTGACTGGTGGTACTCGTAGTAGTGATAATGACTGGTTGGAGGTGAACACCAACTCTATGTTTGAGTTGTGTGTTGAGACCATAAGAGAGAGAGTGAGCTCTTGAAGAGATTTACTATTTATGCCCTAGAGGTGTGAGAGCCCTAGAGGTGTGTAAGGAAGAAGACTGTGGCAATCTTCTTTGTTGTATTTCCTTCTGGAAGAGTGTTAATACAATTGGGTATTATCTCTCATATTTTATGTTATTTTTGAATTCTAGTTACTTGTTACTTCTGGTTTAATTCTGCATGTTAAGTTGCTTGTGCATGGTAATCAATTGTGCTTTCGTGATCCTCACAGTTGGTATCAGAGCTAAGGTTGTAGGGAGCAGGTTTGTGTTTGATTACAGGTCACTCTTAGGGGTTTCTGATTGAGTGGGAGTATAGCAATGGCAGAATAAAGTAAGCTAAGAATGGAGGAATTGAAAAGCACGAATGGTCAATTACGGTGTTATAGAAAGAAAGAGCAGGTAAAGAAATATTGTTGGTTGGTAGAAGATCAACATGAAGGAATTGAAGAAGTAGATGTTGCAGGTGTTGTTGCACAGGATGCTCTAGGATGTTCCTTGGATAAAGTAGAATCTTGGTTTATAGATTCTGTTACCTCTTTCCATGCAGCCCCAAATAGAGGGGTTGGTGAGCCTTGTCAAAGTATTGGCAAAGGGGAAGTGTTGCTGAAATTGCAGGCAGCCAACACATGGGTGTTGAAGAAGGTCATGTAGGTCCTAGTCTTGAAGATGCGGCTAATTGCTTCAAGAAAGTTGGGTGATGAGAGATGCATAAAAACTCTCATAGTGGATGCACTTGAATTAGCAGGTGGTAAGAAAGCAGGTACTCTTTATCTACTTGCTTGTATTACTGATTCTTCTTCTGTTGCAAGGATGTGGACTTGTAGGCTTGGTCACATGAGCAAGAAGGAGATGCATGTTCTTAAGAAGAAGTCAGATGTGTTTGACAAACTTAAGAATTGGAAAGCCTTAGTGTTCTTGGAGGAGATGATGGATAGAGATTAGCAGATGGGACTGGATAACTATGAGTAGGGCAGTTTAGATAGGGTTTTGATCCAAAGAGAGCTCGCAAGTAAAAGTCATCACTCACAAGAAAAACACAAGTACCAACATCGGTCAAAGGTAACCAGCATTGAACAGATAGGTATCGATGTTAGTCATGTGCAGACTAGAGGAGTCAGTGGTGTTAGGTAGGTGGAGACTGATGTTGATAGGATAATCGGCGTTGGTAACCTAGACGGTCGCATGGAACTGACATCAGTTAGATGCAGACTATGTGGTGACCGAGGTCAGTCACTGGAATGGATTTTGGGTGGACAACAAGCTATCAAAGAGTCTCAAACGCCCATGGGGAGGACTGAAAGTGTAAGTAAGCCTCAAATTCATTGTTCCTCTTCTTTATATTCATTGCTCACTGCAGAGTAGGAAGGATCTAGGAAATAGTGGGAGCATGGCATGAATAGGATGTAGAACCAAACGGGAGATTTGGTAGGGTTGCTAGCCGATATGAAAGCACTGAGAGACGAATGGATTCCTTGGTTAAAGAATAGAGAGAATGGATACATGAGATGAAAGGCCAGGTCATATGGTCTTAAGGAAGCTCCAAGATAGTGGTACAAGTTTGACAGGTGGATGACAAAGCATGGCTTTAGTCAATGTCATTGTAACTACTATGGTTTCTTTACCAGGTGGGTGATGATTGCAACATCATCTTGTTACTGTATGTTGTGTGTTTGCTTGATGCAGGGTTACACATACAAGGTTTTTCTGAGCTAAAGGTAAAGTTAGTTCAGAGGTGTGTCATGAAGAATTTGGAGGAGAAAAATTCTTTGGCATAAGTGTGTTCTAGAGACATAGAAGGTCACAGGTTGATTTTGTCTCCGGATGATTGTGTGAAACCGGTTAGCATGCCGAGGGTTGGACAATTCTATGAACAGTGTCTTGATTCACATGATGAGGTTGAGTACATGTGTACTCCCTGAGTTTGCCCAAGTAGTGGGTGCTGTCAGAAAGTTTGTAGTTAATCTGGGAAGGAAGCATTGGAAAGTGATTCAGTGGGTTCTTAGGTATCTGAGAGGGACCAGCAGCAGGGATTCATGCTATGCAGGGTTAAGTACTTTGGATTTGGTAGGTTACTTGGATGACAGGGGTTATACCACAAGTTGTGTGGTGGTTGGTCTTCAGGATTGATTTTGAAGAGGGATACAAGCTAGGAAACAAATTAGAAGGTGTACAGGTATAGGTACAGTGCAGATGTTTATCTCCAAGTGGGAGATTGTTAGGTTATGGAGCTAAAAGCTTCACTAATGTAGATATGGAGGATATTATTGAGAGGTTTTTGAGTTGCAAAGCAACCAACATGGGTCTGATCAACTGACATCGATCATATCCAGTGCAGAGCAAACCGACATTGGTCAGGGATGGCCAATGTCAGTCATCTCCAGCCAGACAGGGACTGACATCGGTCACCTATGCAGTTCTAGAACTGTTGGTTGCATGAACAATTTGTTAACGAACCAGTTGTTTGCATGTTAAGAGGCTAATTTTAGTCTTGAGCTATAGATCTAATTATTGTAATTGGATGTCTAATTATTGTTTGCATGAGATCTATATAATAGACTCATGGGTTGTATTGTAATTTGTTCTAGTTTAGAGTTGAGCTTGGTTAGCTCCTTCTAAGAGTGAAGAGAGTAAGGGTAGATCCTCCTAGTTCCACAGGGGTGCTGAGTGTGTATGATCAAGGAGAGCTATAGGTTTTGCAAGTTCTAGTAGAAGATCCACCAGGGTACTGGTTTGAAGAATCATAAGGACTTGGTGAGGCAAGGACAAGGGTTCTTCAGAGTGTAAAGAGATCTACATGGTAAGTAAGATCATTGATTTGTAGGTGTTTGTGTGTGTAAGGTCTAAGGTGGATATAAAAGATAGCAAGGTTAAAGGTGACAGAAACACAATAAGTAGCAAGATCAGGGGAGATCTACTTGGAGTACATTGTGTACTCAGAGTGCATGGAGTACTTAGTTTTGGAGTGCATGGAGCACTTGTGTACTGGCAGTAGTGATACTGACTGGTGGTACTGGCAGTAGTGATACTGACTGGTTAGAGGTGAACACCAACTCTATGTTTGAGTTGTGTGTTGGGACCATAAGAGAGAGAGTGAGCTCATGAAGAGATTTATTGTTTATGCCCTAGAGGTGTGGGAGCCCTAGAGGTGTGTAAGGAAGAAGACTATGGCAATCTTCTTTGTTGTATTTCCTTTTGGAAGAGTGTTAATACAATTAGGTATTGTCTCTCATATTCTGTGTTATTTCTAAATTCTAGTTACTTGTTACTTCTGGTTTAATTCTGCATGTTAAGTTGCTTGTACATGGTAATCAATTGTGCTTTCGCGGTCCTCACAACTAATTTACTTTTTCTACCTATACAGGGGCATGTTATCTTGTTTTTTTGTCCTAATTGGGGCAGCTCCATCTTCTCAATAATTATAATCACCTTTGGGCAAATCATTGTGTTATCATACCATGTTGCCACTATTAGGTTACAATGCTTATAACCACCTTTGGAAAAATCATTGCACACCATCCCACTTGCATTCTCAATGATTCTGAATACTTTTTCAATATCATTATTCTTTTACCCCATCATCCTTCCTTTCCTTGGTCCCCTCATTTTGCTTCTTTCTTTTTGAAGGACCATTTGCTAACTTGCTTGTGCCAACTGTTCCCTCGAGGGGACATCATATAATTAGTTTATCATCATTGCAGTTATAGGCATAAAAGACCATTTCACTCTTTGAGAAGATGTTACTATGCTTATAGCTTTCAATGCCTTCCCAAATAGTGGAAAATTTTAGATACTTAAAACTGGTCGTCAGTAACCCCCAATCATGATTTTGGCCAATTTCCACACAAAATACACAATTTAGCCTAAAAATACTAAAACACACTAAATGATGTGAAACTGACATATTCAAGTTCTAATTTTGGCTAGGGTATCCCTAAATGGGGTAATGAAATTTATGGGCCAGCTAACTTTGATTAGTTTATTTCGAGTCAAAATGCCAAATTTGCACCTAGGTGCTTTGGATTGCTCTTCCCTATCAAATATTTTACATGAGACATGTGCCTTTGTTATTTGTTGTTGGAAACATCCTGAATGGGAATACGCTTCTAATGAATTTGACATCACCTTTTAATTCCAATCTAATCAAATTTAGGACCAATAACAAGGCATTCTGATCAATTTGGGTAATTGGTGCACCAAGTGCTTAATCATGTTTAAGAGCTAATTAACCCAAATCAAGGCCTAATCAAGAATTCCATGGAAACTTATTGAATACTTTGTTTTGGGAATGAATATTTAATATCTACATCATTAAGTGACCTCATTTCTTGGGAAGACATCTCTAGGCCATAAATGCCACAAATATTAGGATTGATGGCCTCCATGCCTCATCAATGCCTTCCATGATGCCCGTCATGCCTCTTAATTACCCCTTCTTCCAATGTCATGATGAGGATATTTACAAACTTAATTCCAAAAATTAAATTAATCCTTGACCACACGTCTCAATCTTGAGATGGATGGTTGAGGTTGATTCTGATCAAATCTAAAAATCTATAAATAGAGAGGCCAAGAACATCATTTTTAAGCTTAATTTGTGTAAAGTTATAATGTAAGATTGGTTCTAAAAGCTTCATGAAACTAGTGTTACCATGTCAAACTGATTCCAAGCCAAGCCAAGCCACAAGCCAAAGGTGCTAAGGAGAGATGGAGGCAGCCAAGCTTCCATTACTAAGGACTTCATGAGTACAAGCCGAGCAAGGCACCACTACAAAGGCATTTGGAGCATCTAAGAAAGGTAAATGAATTTTTGTGTTTTATTCCTTGATTTTTAGTTGTGTTTTTCATTTGATTTTGTTAACTAATCTCTCCCTAGTGTTAAATCCTAGAGATGTTATGCTAGTTAGTGTATTTCTTTCATTTTTTTTCATTTTGGAACTAACACCATACTAACCATCCTCTCTTGAGTCAAATTCCTAGATCATAGTCATCTTGTCTTGATATCCCCTTTTTCCACATTTTGGTCACTCTAAGGGAAGTTATAAAAAATTTCATGAAAGGGAAAGTGTGTCAGGAGGACATGTATTATACCACATATCAGCTAAGTGTCAGGAATTGTTTGAAATTGAAAAAGTTGTAGGTTCAATGTATAAACAAGAAGATCAACTACAAAGAGTTAGTTTTAGATAGTTGTATAGACTAAGGTAGCTAGTTTGGCACGTGTGATGATTTATTAAGGTGTGTTGATATCCCTATAGGTCATTTTAAGGATTATATGTATTTAAAAACTCTAAATTTGGTGAAAACTAGTTTCTCTCTCTCATCACTCTCTTGGGTAGGTTAACAAGGTCAAATGGTTTTCTATTGGTACAGACAGGGGAGGAGAGTTGAAGTGAGTGCACTTGGTGGTTGTTAAGGGTCATTATTTAATTCCATTCTATG
Source organism: Torreya grandis (assembly GCA_037957365.1). NCBI lineage: Eukaryota > Viridiplantae > Streptophyta > Pinopsida > Cupressales > Taxaceae > Torreya > Torreya grandis. The sequence goes on along the minus strand of JARHVA010005594.1, from coordinate 477,823 downwards.
GCCATAATTGTAGGATTGGTGGTTTGTACTTCATGAACAATCACTAAGACTATTAGTGCCTCCAAACTACGTATACATTCCTAATGGATTCAATTTTCTCATTTATTTACATTGGTCTTTGTGAACCAAGTGATGTATGAGGACTTGTACAGCATGTTCTTCCTTTCCATGTTGATTTCAATTGGTTTAGCATGTGTGGTCATAAGAGGATAGGTAGAATCATCTCATTCTAATAGAAATGCATAACACCATCATGGTATATAGAATAGTGTTTGGGAATCATAATGTTCTTTCTCTTATGAGTAACTTCAAATCAAGGTAGTACACCTATGTTCACTCTCTCAAAACATGGATATTCATATCCTCCAGTAAGGGTTGTATTGGTGAGGTTTTAAATGTGATAAATATGGGGCAAATAATTGTAAATGGGCATAAATTCTCCATACAATTCTACTTATCTATAGTAAGAGATTCAACAAGAAATAATTCTAGGTTTAATCATAAGATAGATCTCACATGAACTTGTTGAAATAGTGAAACATCTTTAGACCCTAGCCTAGGATCAAATAATATGAGATTCACTGATCATAGACTGGAAGAGAGATGTAGAGTTGAGAAAGTTATAAAGTGATATGAGTTACCTTAATCTCTCTAAAATATGATTCTACCTCACAAAGTGTCATCTCATGGTAAGGATTTATGAGGTTTAAGTAGGCTTAATAGTTTATTTCTTATAGCGTAAGCCTAGAGTTAATGTCTTGACATAATAAGGTGATTTATACATTAAGGAGAATGATGGTTGAGTGATATTTCAACCCTTTCAATATTATACTATAAAAATTCAATGAAAACAATTATTTTTAGCCAAAATGAACTGACAAGAACTTACAGACCTATAACACAATGATGATACAGGGATGAGAACATGATCTCAAAACACGAGACACATATATTTAGGTGTGATGACCTTAGTGACTTGAATATGGAACAAAAATAATGAGGTAAAATAGACAAACATGTTTTAACACCTACAAGTAACTATTGGTTTATCCTAAATGCACACCTATAGTTTGACACAATCACAAACTAGTGTAACCTAATGGAGAATGTAACTAGTTGATGAACAAAGATAAAAAATGAATATTAACATGTTTAAATAATTATTAAAATTATGTTGTCACACTCCATGTGATTATTATAGGTAGGGGAGACATATAAAATACTAAATTATGTTGGTTTCAAACATCATACCCTGTTAATCAGAACCCTACACACAGACTAGGATTAGAAGCTAGTTTTGAGAAGTTGAGTAGTTGAGGCCTCTAAAAGTGTGACATAACTATAAAAATTGAAAATAATTGTGATAATAACCTAATAAATAATTTTATAATCTAATTTTGGTAAAATTTATAGGGTAAGTGTCATTTTTTTTATCACAGACATGGGGAACTTCACAGTCAGTGAAGTCTACAGACCTAGTGTACATCCATGGTGAAAAGATGAAATGGAGAGAAAATAAAATTTTTGAGATGATGTATAGAGTTGGTTTTAAGGTAATAAGTTTTGGATAATCACATATATCCAAATTTAAACACTCAAAAGGGTCACATACTTAGGATACATAATCTAGACCTATTAGGCCTAAAACTAGGCATGAACCCTCAAGGTGCCTAACTTAATTAATGTGATCATATGACCTTAAAAATTAGTTTAATATCATTAATTGGAGAGTGGATTAATGATAATAAATATCATATTGTAGATAAAAACTCAAAATTGGTCTTTTTGGCCTATTTTTCTCTCAGGGATACCTAGAATGCCTCATAAGAGCTCGAGAGCCCAATTTATTTTACTCACATCTATATGGATGAGTTGCATGGGACCTCAAGAAGATAGTAATATTTTAATAAGGCCCTAAACTAAAAATTAGTGGATTTTTTTTAGGGTTTAGATTTTAACCTTTATGAATCATCACTAAGAACCTAACCCTCCTAAAACCCTCTCAAGAACCCGATGAAGAATATATGAAGGGGTATGCATCCAAAAGTGGTCAATTGGACTTGAAAGTGTTTTGGAATTGTTTTTCACTCTATAAATCTCCTTAACACCCAATTATTTTGTACTTTCACTAGTACAAATAGGTCTAATTCTCTATTTTTTGTAGGATTTGAAATATTTTGAAGGTGTAGAAGGGGATAAATGAATTAAAGTCATTATAGAAGATGTGTGGATAATTTTTATAACTTTTAATACCCAATTATAACCTTTATTATTCATAAAAACCCATTTGTTAGGTTGGTCATTATAGGCAGTCTTGAACAATATAGTGAGATAAAAGAGTGACTACCTAAGTTGAAAATGAGAAGTGTGACACTAAATTTATTGAAATCTATATGATAGACCATAGGCAAAAAAATATCTAAATGAGTTGTATAAAACCTCTACAAAAAATATCCTTGAGTGTATGCAGGTCACCCTAGTGACAAATGTGATAATTCAAGCCTAACAGGCTAATGAGTGACTGTAGAAAGTGAGTGACAAGTGACAAGGAGAAGGTCATCATTTGAGGTATATCATGACTATCAAAATAATGTTTCCACCTTATAAATTTAGATAACATGTTTCAACAACTTCCAAAGGTATTTCTAGAATTCCAAGTGACTCCTCATTGAGAAAGGTAGTTTCAAGAAGGATATGAAGGGTCTTTATGCCAACTTTAGGAGAATGATGTACTTTAGATGGACACTTTTCCAAGATAACTTAATATCATATTTTATAATGAATTATCTTACATTATAAATAGTTTTTTCATCTCAACACTTAGCCTTATGACTATCCAAATTCACTTTTTTTGTCTCCTCTCCTATGTTCTATATATGCAATCCATTTTAGCATTGTAAAGATTTCATAATTGGTATGGTGAAGCCTTGTTTTGACATCTTATTTTGTATTTGAATAAAGTTTTCAAGTTTATTTTTTCTCTACAACTCTTTCCTAAGTATGTCAAGTAGTGTTTTTGGATGACAAGTGATGAATGTCTTCTCCTTACTTCCATTATGCTCTTGTATGCATTGTGTGAGTAGTAGCATTATTCATAACTAGTCTCATGAAATGTATATGTTTGTTAGATGTATTTTGAAGTGTGAGAGAGACTAATGGTGTCTAATAGCATACCTAATTTTCACCCACCTCTAGATATGGATATAAATCTATCTCCATGTAGAAACACTTATGCTAAAAGAACATTGGGTTAAGGTTATTTTTAGTAGTCTTCTTTTTTAGTGTAAATGCAAGTATGTTTGTGGAGTTATCTTTGGTGTATAGCATTCATTAGTTTATGCTGATTTTATGTTTCCTTCTTCCTTTTTCACACCCAATAGTGATTATCCTATTTTAGTGTGTGATCTTAAAAGATAGATCAAGGGAGCTATCCCTTTTAGATCTAGAGATCTATCTCTTGTAGTAGCTTGCCTATTTATAGAGATAGTTCCATGTTATTCCAAATTTGATAAGGTTAAATTTCCTTATCTAGGGTGAAAATTTGGGATATAATAGTTATGGCATTCTTAGCTAGACATGAAAGCCAAGAAGGTTATTCAAGGTGGATGTTAGCTTTAATAATAAGGAGGCTATAACAGTCTACTTCCCATAGTATCTGGGAACTCCAATGTTTCAAACTTGGTTGTAGATAATAGTTCAATGTTATCCCAAATTTGATAAGGTCTAATTTACTTATCTAGGGTGAAAATTTGGGCTATAATAGTTATGGAAAGCTTATTGGGACATGAACTCCAAGAAGGTTGTTCAAGGTGGATGTTAGCTTTGATAATAAGGAAGCTATAATAGTCTACTTCCCATAGTATATGGTGACTCTGATGTTTTAAACTTGGTTGTAGATAAGTGGAATATTTCATTCCTAAGTTAAACACAAGGTATTTTACCAGAGGAATTAATTTTAAATTTCAATAGCTTCCTCCTTATTCCTAAAAATCAAACATATTTGCTAATACCCATCCTTACCTAAAGAAGTCATACCTTACTCATAAGCCTATAAGAAATTTCTTGATTGGCCCATTATTATAAAGTCCTAAAGCTACCACGGTAAGAAACTTACCTTTTTTTAATTTAAATGGATATATTCTTCTAAGACTTGCCTACTATGATGACATCCCCATATCTACTCTCAAAAGTGTTACCTCATACATCAGTGATACTGCCATAACCCCTATTGAGCATATTAGAAACATTGCTAACTTTTACAATATACATCACTATCATTAAGAACATAGCCATTATGTTTTTATTTATATCTTTAAAAGTAAAATCTCTTAACTCGTATGGCACTTTGGCACCTAAATCTATCACCACATGGGATGAGTTGGGAGATTCTTTGAGGAGAATATTTGAAGATGAGAGTGACAACTTGTCATTGACTGAGCAATTGACCAATAAAAGGAGAGCACCTCAAGAATTCATTCAAGAATTCAAAATAAGATTTCATAAGACATGGGATAGAATCCCAATCTTGGTAAGACCCAAAACTCACCATGATTTCCTTTACTATCTTAAAATTTTTGATAGTGATATTGCTATGATGATATAATCTATGGCAGGGATCACAATTGCCTAATTCCTATGAAGTAGCCATAAGGGTAGATAATTATTTTATTCAAGATAGTAATATTTACCCAAGACCTCCCATGCCTCTACTCCCTAATTTATAAACCTTTACACCTATTTTTTCTCTCATTCCTACACCTAAACATAATGTTGTTGCCCCTAGTCAACCAAACAAACCCAATGAGGTAGAAAAAATGAGATATATGGAGAAAGATATATTAGGTCTCAAGAGAATAATATAATAGTAGAAAGTAAGGCCTTTACAAATCCACTATCAACCTAATCAGTCCTACCCACTAACTATCAAGGCAAAAGACCACCTTTCCAAGGTCATCCTAAAGGTCAAAGATAGCTAGTTCAAACAAGGTCATATAATGAATATAACCCCAATGCTCCCTCTACCTCAAGAGCATTAATTCCTAATAATAATAACCTTTCCATAGAAAATGATGTTCAACCTTCATGGGATTAACCTCATGATCCATATGCATATGTCAATGAGTCCTTCAATCAAGATTTCATGGCAAGTTTGGGAACTATGCCAACTATGACTCAAGATGAGGTATCAAATAGAGGAGATACCAATGGGAAGAGTGATTAAGTGGGTTATACATTTTTTAATTAGTAAATATATGACTCATGTGATATGAATTACTAAGGCTAATCAAGAAAGGATTCAAGTCCTATAGATGAAAACACAAGGGAAAAGATAAAGGCAATTGAAGAGGTTCAAGGGGTTGCTAATGGTCAATTAGTGAGTGTTAAAAAATCCCAAAGGGAAGGTATGTATAATATAGTTCCAAATACAAAAATTTATAGAATAAATTAGAATGTTAATATTGCTTTCATACCTAAAAATTCTTAAGGTATAGGCAATACTATTCCTACTAGTGGAAAAGCTAAGGTTAATGGATCTTTCACTAACATTATAGATAAAATGATGAGGTCTCATGTGAATGTATCAATGTGGTATACACTTTCAATAATTTTACAAGTATAACTAATACAAGAAGAGATGTCCAAACTTAGTTTAGAAACTAAGCAGCCTAGTGGGAGAGAGGCAACCTTGACAAACACCTTGAATCCTAGTAAAGGATAGTCAAACAAATTTCAAAAGGTAGACAAACCTCCTCCATTCTATCTCTCCATCATCATTGGAAATTTTTTTTTTCACAATTATATTATTAATAGTAGAGCTAGTACTTATGTCATGACTAAGTAAGTAGATGATAAATTGAAATTTAAGTATGAGCCTCATTCTAAGGGAGTGTCATAATTAGATGGGTTAACTTCCATAACCATTGGCATAATCAAAGGTTTATAACTTATTATCCATGCTTGTCCTAATTTCACCATTTATCAAGATGTTGTGGTGGTGTATGTTCCACCTCATTTTTTACTTTGTTTGTCAAGAGAGTTCACTACTAATATTAGAGGTTATTTAAATTTAGATTGGTCTTATATGGCATTTAGGACTATATCTGGTGCAAAGGTGTCAACCATATTTGAACCTATCTCTAGTTTTCATGTTGAAAAATATGTTCCTTACACATTTAAATATGAATTAAAATGTCATTGAGGAATAAGATCATCCTAGTGATCAAGAACCTCTAAGACTCCTTACTAGCATAGCTGATCTGTGCCTTGATGAGGTGGGAGTTAAGTAATATGGATTTGAAGAAATAAGAGGTACTTACATACTCCATGAATAATGTGATGTAATTATTGAGGCATATTCTTATGACACTCTAGATCAAGTTGCATTGGGAAACTATCTTTTTCACATGGATAATGACATTTATATCCTAGCTGTATAAAAGCATGATAGTCTTAGTGAGCACTCAATTTTATCTGCTAAGGAAGAGAACACTCATGAATATGAACCTGAAGAATAATTATAAAACATGTGGCAATAATTCAATGCCATAATGCAAGAGTTTTAGGAGGTAATCAAGTTTATAACTCTCCAAAAGGAATGAAGACTTGATGAGGAGGTCAACCATGCACCTAATGAGCAAAAAGAAGGGATTGGGGTCTTTGAAAATCAAGGAATAACTCTGATAGACCATGAAGTGTTAATTGAAAAATAAGATATCCTTGAAGGCTCCAAATAATAGACATATCTTGAATCAAATGCATTTGAAGTTGAGAAGCCTTTAATGTTTCCAAGTGATCAAATTGAGGAGTGTCAAGTGAACATGATAGAGTTCAAGCAAGCTGTAAATCCAAAAAAACTCTTGGAGGGATGGATCGAGTGTTCATGATAACTCTAAATGAAAAACTTTCTTCTAGTAAAATACCAAAAGATGGTAAGTCATTTGAATGTCTTTATAAATAAGTATTCATTGATAAGTATGCATCATATGAGAATTTTTTTTCATAGAGTAGTAGTGATGTGAGAGGCATTATCTTTTAGCTTGGTTGAAGTAATGAGGAGTTTTTCTTCAACTCAAGTGTTTTGAGGTCTTGTAAATATTAGGATAGGTGTGTGTTTTAATTTGATTTTTTTATGTGGTTTCCCTAAGTGTTAATAAGAACATAAATGTGTGTCTTAATGTCTTGATTTATGTGTTTATTTCCTATTGTGTTTGGTGTGACTTTGTCATCTTTCCATAGGGATTTTAGTGTTAATTGAGGCATGTAGGTGACTCCATTGCCCAAGGATAGTAGAAGGAAATTTCTCTTTAGCATAGTAGGCATGCTACCCTTAAGAAATCACCAAAATGTTGACAAAATTTCATCTTAGGTCAAATTTGGTCAAACCCCCTACATATCAAAAACTTTCATAGGGTCCCTTAGTTTTGAAAGTGGTCACATGATCATTAATAAGGTCATAAAACATGTTATAATATAGTCATATTTGTCATCTTATCTTAATATTCCCTTTTTACACCTTTTGGTCACTCTAAAGGAAGTTGTATAGTTTTCCATGAAAGGACAAATGTTGCAGGAGGATATCTAATGTACCACATATTAGGTAAACATCAAGAATAGTCTAAAACTAAAAAATTTATAGGTTTAATGTATAAGCAAGAAGATTAATTATAAAATATTTAGTTTCAAATAGTTGTATATACTAAAATTATTGGTTTGGCATGTGTGATGCTTTAAAAAGGTGTGTTGAGATCCATACAGGTTAGTTCCAAGCTTAGATATATTTAATAGCTCCAACTTTGGTGAAAATTGATCTCTTTATCTCATCCATCTCTTGGGCAGGTCAACAAAGTCAAATGGTTTTCTATAGGAAAAGTGTTGCACAAACTTATTAGAAAGATCATCAAAATCTACTACCAAATTTTGGGGAAACTTCAAAAACCACTCCAAGGCTTGTCTAGCCAAGCTGCTTGGAAACAACAGTAGAAGTTATATGTTGTTATATGCCATTGGTTGACATGTGACAAAAAATTTGGTCAAATAATCCTTAGGATCACTCTTCCTTTTGTATTTATCAAATTTAAATGGTTCATATCCTGGAGGAAATGGTATCTACAAATACTCCATGTTGAATGGATAGGAACATATGTCATCCAATTTAAACTTTTTGGTCTACTTCCCAGCTTGAATGGTAGCGATTGCATCCTTCATCCGTTGTAATTCTTGGGATAGGAAACTGGATGAAATACTGGTTTGAGTGAGAATTTGGGTTTGGATAGATGGTTAGGAAGTCATAAATGGAACACTTTTTCCAAGGTATGATAAAGATACCTATTGGGGTATATTGGTTTGGTTGGGGAATGGACCAAGAATATGCATACATGGATTGGGATGTAATTGAAATTGCATATTTGGTTGTGTGATATTATGGTTTGGGTTGGTGATAAAGGTTTGACCTAGGGGATTTTACGGTTGGGATGGAGGGATATAATTATATTGTGCCTACTATGGTTGAAAGGGTACATGCTACTGACTAATCTAACCTTGTTGTTAAGTGTGAACTCATAAACCAAGACCATGTCTCTAGATTTGTGGCACATTTTAAACTAATGGTTTTCTAGTAGGTACCTGAGAAACATGAGGACCTCCTTGTTGCATGAATCCTTGTGAGGAATTAAAAGTAGGTTATAGATTTGACATCTATATCTATCATTAACTAATATTTTCCCATTACTGACTAGTCATTACTTCATTTTGGACTGGAATTTTATTTTGTGACTGAAGAGGTATGTTCATCATTACTTGGTGAGGTAGAACATTTGTTGCCCTTGATTAAGGTGGCAATGTATTTATCCTCTATTACATTGATACACTAGATTGTACCTATTGTTGTGTAATATTACTCATTACTTATTGAGGGGGAGTAGGATTCATCACATTCTATCATTGAGGTGTGATATTAGTCATTGTTTAATTACCTAACCCTATAGGTTGTACAGTTGAGGAAGCAGTTGGTTGAGGCTGGGGTGTAAAAACTCCTATCCCTTGGTATGAAGACCTATTCATAGGATTAACTACATGCACATGTCATTGGATAGTTTTCATATTAGTACCACTTTCATTGGGATTAGATTTTATTTGTACATTATCTAATAAATTTGGCTCACTATTTAGTGTAGAGGCTAAAGACACTTCTTCTATAATGGGTATATACATCAAGTTATCTATTGAAGTAGTTTGTATGAATGGATCAAAATTTTGATTCTCTTATCCAGTTAACTTTATCATCACTCCTATTAGATGAACTAGGTCAATGAGAGGCTTACTTACCATGTTCATCTGATTTAAATCATGTGTTAGATTTAGATATATTTGATATGCTATATATATTTGGTTAAAGTGATCTTCCATGATGTTTTTTCTTTGATTAGATATATTAGGATCTTGGTATGTTATTTGGACTAGATCCATAGGATTACTAAAAGAATCATGTTGATTTTAAATGATATTTTGGGGCACTCTTATGAGACTTGGTAAATTTTCATGGGGGAAGTCTGCTAGAAACTTAACCCTTACCTCTATGGCTCTAACCAAAATCTCAACTTTGTTCTCTAAAAAATGTCACTCAAACAAAAATAGATCATACATAGAAGATGTATTATTAGAATATGATTTTTGAATAACTGGCTCATCCACCATCGGTATTGTAGCTAGGTACTACATGGTTTGTTATTTGTCCTATTCTATGTAAGGTGGTGTGTTAATGAGATAGTTGGCTAATGGATCTTGGCTTTGTGCCCCTGATTGAGTATTATAAGAGGGATAATAATCCATCTCATAAGCAATATTATCTGCATAGGGGTCTTGTACCATTTCTTCCTGCGTAACCATATTACCAATCCTCAAATTGTACATGAGTCCATTACAAGTGTAGGAATACATGTTGGGATCCATAGTCAATGATATGCAATAAAATGTCAAGGAGTTATACAAACTCTAAAAAGGAAGACAATATCTAAAATAGATGATGTTCCAACTTGGTCTAGATTTGTCAAAAGGATCAATAGGTTTATGCAAAGGTTTGTGAGGAAATAAGCTAGAGTGAAGTATCTAACATTTCACTATTCACATAAAGGTAAGCAAGTAAATGGACTAAAAATCAAAATGTCAAACTCAAAGGTCAAAGTGTTTCAAATTAGTCATCAAAAGCTAGGCTCAAACAAGGCATGTGCTAGGACTCTTGGCCAAATGGTGTCAAAAGCTAGACTTTGAAAATAGATGAAAGTTTTTAATCTAACAGATTTGAAACACTTCTAACAAACACTAGGCATTTGATTCTTGTACATGAACTTGGTCAACTAGGTATAAGGTATGAGATAAAAGGAACTTTAGCTATAGTTTATTTTCTCACAAAAATGGTATAAAATTGGGTTCTTTTGGAAAAACAAGCTAGACAAACGTGATTAGTATAACTATTTTAGACAAAACTTCACAAAAGTACACTTTAATTGGTCTGAAATGTAAGAACAAATTTGGAACTCTATGCAAGAGGGTCTATGAAAAAAATTTCAAAATGATTTGGGTAGCGTAATGATGCTATGCTACCTAAAAGGTGTGACAAAAAAGGTTTGCTTCAAAAACTCTCTAAGGAAAAAATGTTTCCCTACAATTTTGGTAGAATAACACTACCTTTCTTGACTCAAAATGTTGTGGTGTATAGAATTAAAGTGCAAGTGTTTATCACAAAATGGCTTAAGTATATCAAGTGATGATAATGATTATGAGTCTTTAACGACCTTCAACCTAAAATTGGAAATTAAACCTAAGTTCCCTCAAGTTTAGTGCAAATGAAAAACCCACTTAACACATCAACCCTATGAACTTGTAAAGGTATAATTTTGAATTTAAATTTTAAGTGAAGTACTTAAACAACTTTGGTAAAGGTCTAGACTCAATTGGGCAGCATAACTACGCCAAAGTGGATGATATGACTCTCAAGCTTTTGATGAATTTTTAACAAGGTAAATTGATGATCTCAAGTGGGTAGCATAATACCTCTTTATTCAAAGTAAAACTGGAACCATGTGTTTGGTTTGGATTGTTTATTTACACCAAGTTTTTGACTCCACACAAGACTTTAAACTAGGACAAGATCAACTGATTAATCACCCTTAGATCCTAAACTGACATGGTTACTTGGTATTGTTGGAATCTATCAATATACATCATTTGAGAGGATTTTAAGTGTTCATCCAAAAGTAAATATGCATTATATAGTAGGGTTTTTACACTCTCTTCTCTCAAATGATAGTGCTATGACATGGACCTTGAGGCACACCTTGCACCAACAATACTTTCGTCGCAAGTGGGGATTTGTCTAAGATCTAAAAAGTTTCTGAATGATCTAGGGAAATCAATTGCACAATTACTTTCACACCAAAAAATGCAAAATAAAAGCATGGATTTTGAGTTTGTATCACTTGGCTTGTTGTAAAAAGGTCTAGTCCCTTTTGTAACCATTACATCTTGTTGTTCGCTCAGTGCAGTGCAATGTCTGAAGTGCCACTACATCCTATGTGCAACTCCAAAGGAGCCAAATGAAGCCAATGTTAGGAGGTGAAACCCGAGGTCAAAGCTTCCCTAAAGAACTTGTGGAAGGTGACGAAGTCCCCCTCACAAGACAAGATGCATAAAAACAAAGAATGCATGAAAATAGAAAGACTTTAGGGTCATTTTCAAGGTCACCCAAACTTTGATGAGTTTTTGGGAAGTGATTTAGATGACTTTATTTCTAAGCCTTAGACAAGGCTATTTGCAATAGGAATGGTGATTTTGATTCCAATGGTTCCCTATAGGAGATAAATGGAATAACATACATGAAACATTCCTCTTTTTTCCAAACAAAAATTGATTAAACAAAAATTGACAAGTGTGTTCAATTTTAAACCCAAATAAAGTGTTTGGTTGTGTTCATTTGACCCCTTATTCTTTGTTGCAAACTTTGAAAAAATATTCACCAAAAACATCTAAATTATTTTTTAAACACCCAAAACAAGGTTCCTAATTAATTTTTAAGCATGCAAAGATGATTTAAACATGTTTTGAGCAAAGGTGATTTTTAAGCTCTTTTGAGTTTGAAACAACAATCTTTGGAAAAGTAACTCTTAGGTCTATGTTTTTAGAAAAACATAGTGACCAATGTCAATTATTACCACTAACGTTAGTTACTCTGGCTAACCAAAATCTAACCGATGTTAGTTTTGTTGAAATACATCAGTTAAGTAGGTAATCAATGTCAATATTTCTATCGATGTCGACTACTGTGTAAAAATTATGGCAAATAAAAATGGCAAAATAAAGTTAAAAAACAATTTACAATAGTTTTAAGGGCTCAAATAAATATTTTAGAGTTGAAAAAGGATCTCCTTCAGGTGTGAGATGCATCTAGTCCCACTGGGTGTGTCATTATGTGATCGAGGAATTTGACTCAAGAGAGGATGGTTAATATGGTGTTGATTATAAAATCAAAGAAACACACTAACTAACATAACATCTCTAAGCCTAGACACTAGGGAGAGTTTTGTTAACAAAATAAAATGAAAAACACAACTAAAAAGCAAGGAATCAAACACAAGAATTCCTTCATCTTCCTTGGATGATTCAAATGCCTTTATAGTGGTAGCTTGCTCAAATTGTGCTCATGAAGTCCTTAGTAATAGAAGCTTGGCTACCTCCATATCTCCTTGGCACCTTTTTCTTATGGCTTGGCTTGGCTTGGAATCAATTTGTCATGGTAACACTAGTTGCATGAAGCTTTTGGAACCAATCCTACATTATAAATTTGGACAAATTAAGCTTAGAATTGATGTTTATGGCCTCTCTGTTTATAGATTTTTATATTTGATCATAATCAACCACAATCATCCATATCAAGATTGAGATGTGTGGTTGAGGATTAATTCAATTTTGGTAATTAAGTTTGTAATTATCCCCATCATGACATTGGAAAAAGGGGCAATTAAGAGGCATAGAGGGCATCATAGAAGGAATTGATGAGGCATGGAGGGCATCAATCCTAATATTTGTGACATTTATGGCCTAGGGATGTCTTCACAAGAAATGAATTCACTTGATGATGCATTTATTAAATATTCATTTCCAAAACATAGTATTCAACAAGTTTTTATGGAATTCTTGATTAAGCCTTGATTTAGGTTAATTATTTTTTAAGCATGATTAAGCGCTTTGTGCACCAATTACCAAAATTGATCAGAATGCCTTGTTATTTATCCTAAATTTGAATGGATTGGAATTATAAGGTGATTTCAGATGTGTTGGAACCATATTCCCATTTAGGATATTTCCAAAAACAAATAACAAAGGCACATGTCTCGTGTAAAATATTTAATAGGGAAGAGTAATCTAGAGCACCTAGGTGCAAATTTGACATTTTGACTCAAAATGAACTGATCAAAGTTACTTAGCCCATAATTTTAATTGCCCCATTTAGGGATACCCTAGCCAAAATTAGCACTTAAATATGTCAGTTGCACATCATTTAGTGTGTTTTAGTGTTTTTAGGCCAAATTGTGCATTTTGGGTGGAAATTGGCCAAAAGCTTGAATGGGTGTTACTAGTGGCTAGTTTTAGGTGTCTACAATGATAAATACAACAATATTAAAACATGTTATATGACCTTATTAATGACCATGTGACCACTTTCATAACTAGGGGACCCAATGAAATTTTTGGATATGAATGGGGTTTTGACCAAATTTGACCTAGGGTGAAATTTGCTTAACACTTGGACTTACCTTGGAAGTGAATCTTATGTAGTTGAGTTTGAGTATGTGATTCTAGGTCTACGTATGTGTAACATGATCCAAATCAAGTACTACAATGAAACATGAAAAAATCAATCCTTATTTAAGAGATGATTAAAAGTGAAAGACTATGTTGAAATAATTGAACTGAATAAAGCTAAGTAAAGAGAGAGGAAATGAATGAATACACCTCATTGGGTACATGAACCAATGCATGAACCTAGTGATAGCCTATGTGTGTGAGTGTACATAGTGATCATATCATTAAATATATTAGACTGAGATGATGGCTTACTCAATCCTCATATGGGTGGCTCAAGATCTCACTTTAGTTTTGACTCCATTACCCACCCCTGCTCGGTGGATCCTGATCTCTATGAATAGCTTGGATAAGAATGTAAATGTGTCTAACCCTCTCATGTGGGTAGATCAATAACTCAATTATGCCATGAATCCATCATTTCCCAACTCTGTGAGGTAGATGCATCTATAATTGTACTTTGTAAAATGCTAAAAGTAGCTAATTGAGTAAATCTAACTATGTATGTTAGCTCTATGGACACTTGGGTATATTATATGGCTCTAGATCACTCAAGAATGATAACCATTATAGATGGAGTAAGGAATAAATCTATTGATAACCTATATTATGATATAAATTGTATATAGCATAGAGAATGACATGGATTTTTCCATTCTATTTGATCAACCTATGTGTGGTTGAGTGTATGGAAAATAATGTGTCATTCACATGCCCCCAATTTGGTATCTAAGTATACTAAATATAAAATTAGTATGTAATAGATAAATATGTTTAATTGAACTAAATGTGGGAGTGATCATGCCTCTCATGATTCCCCCAAATCTAAGTAAATAGTATGAATATGAGCTGAAATGAATGAGTATATGAAAAATATGAACATAACTATCAAAAATTATAATTGTATCTATGAAAATATCTACTATAATTGGTGTACTAGTCTGAATGATTTAGAGTATAATAAATTTGGAGCTATTAGATAGTATCACCTTTTAGTGGACAATATCATCTTATGGAACTAGTGTTAAAATCTAGGCACTAATGTCTGCTTGGTCTAATTTTTGAGTGATCTAAACTACCTTCTAAGTCTATGTTTTATTCTATGTTTGCCCTATGTCTGATATCTAAAAGTGAGTCTATGTTCTAAATTTTATCTATAAAAAAAAAATTAGGATCTTGATCTCTATGAAAAACCCTGTGAATGACCCATTTTTTTAGGGTAGTTGTGAAACATGTGTAATAACTACCATCTAAAGAAGTAGCCCTACAAAATGTGTTAGCCAGAGCATGTGCATGATATTCCAATACAATATACAAACATAACATAGGTATGTAAATGAATCTAAGCATACTAGGTAATGTAATATATATGTTTTAATCTAGCATTGCACAAAGGTGTCAAGATAGATGTATGCAATGTGTATAGAAATAAATCTACATAACTACCTAAGGGGATGGGGCATGATGTCCATCATGACACCCAAGTATGAAACATAGATGCATAAGATCCCTCATGGCATAGAAAATTGGTGTGTTTTTAATAATAAAATATAAGTGTCATGGTGTAGAAGCATATAAGGAAGCCTACATACAAGCACATGAGACATGCAAAAGATAGGCCAAGGGGTCATAATACAAAGGACATGGGCACATGTCACTAAATCTAAGAATGAAGACATAAAATGACACATTCAAATGTCTAAATAAGCAAGAAACAAATAATATGTCTTAGACCACATATAAGGACATGCTTAAATGTCCATAGATAGAAGCATGAAAACACACACAAAGGACATGGGCACATTTATAATGTATATAAATAGATAAGTGGTGTAGAGCCAAAGAACAATGGCATATTTAAATTCCCTTGAAGATGGAAGAATCGTAGGAAACACAATCAAGTCTAATCTTGGAAAATATAAATGAAATCATGTATAACTATGTAATATAGATCTATGTAGATTCTACAATTTATAAATGTTGAGTCTAAACAGTGATAGTTGGCAAAAAAATCTAAGAAATGAGGAGAAATGGTTAATATCTAGATAAATCAATGTGTAAGCTAAAATGTATATTATTAAATATACAACCTAGTAGTAGCACTGTGTATGAAATGCCCCCATTGGGAAGATGATTTAAATTTATAAACTTGGATCAATGTAAATACCCCCAATGGGTAGATGATAACTAATCTAGATCAGTGTAGTGGACCAGAGTCCTATCTAGAATCTATAGGCACTTGACAAGAAAAAGTAAAGCATATGTTTATGATAAAAAGGACTATACTAGGATAGATAGAAATATGTAATATATATATATATATATATATATATATATATATATAAAAATGTAAACATAGAAATACATATAATCTATAAAAAAATTGTTTTTGAAATATTTGAATATTTTTGTAGTTTAACATGTTATATTGTTTTTTTTTTTTTAGTATAATCTCTATACAAGTAAATGAAAATAAAATATGTACAAAGAGTGAGAGAGATAAGGAAGTATGTATAAGGATATAAACCATACTAACCAATGAGTCTCATGGGAGACTCACTATCACCATAACCTATGTTGAAAATAGGAACAATAATCTCTCGTGTAGTGTGATTGCAATGTTGTAGTAGGAATCTAAGTATTGTTCATCATCAAAATCATAATAACCTATTATGCTAGATAAATTCATCATACTATGGATTTGACCTTTTTGAGTTGTGCTTTGGAATATTGATTATGATTTTCCCTTTGAAACTGTGCTTATTGTATACATATGGTGTTGTGGAGACTCTTTTTATAGAAAGCCTTGTTTGAGAATGCTTGGTGGTTGAGCATGATTTTGACTCTACAACTTAATATCATACTATTTATATAACATTTCCTATGTATCTAGACATTTTTCCTTGATAAAATATATATGTGACCAATGTGCCTTAGGATGTTCAATGAATCCCAAACCTTGTTGACCAACATTATCAACTACTTGAATAGGATTAGTGATGCCTTGGGCTTATTTTCTCAAACCTTGACCATGATAAGCATACTGTTGTATATATTTGTGACCAAAATTATACCATATTGAATGTTGAGCCTCTTATTAGAGAGGTATTTTTACTTAATGTATCTATGCTTGTTTTACTTTTTCTTGTTATGATTGTGATTTTAGAACCTTTTGTTGTTCTGAGTTATGCTTTGGTAACTATTTTTTTACTATTTCTAAATTTGACCCTTTTTGAATTGGTATATGTGCCATTGTATGTGTGGATGATGTGTCACTATGTGAGTCATTTCCATTATCTTTTGTATTTTCCTTTTAAATACTAACCATGAATCGACATGGTGCTCATGTATTTTATGATATGAAAAAAAATATTTGGATCTCTTCATTAGGTGTAGAGGAGGTATGTTGATAAACTTAGATTTAATCATTTCCCTTAATGTCTCACTTGAAATATTATTTTAAATTTGAATTATTTTTTAATCACTAGTTGTATATGTACTTGTTTTTGATTTCGTGTTTAGATATGTAATATTATTTTCCATAAATTGACTAGTTGAATATGTATAAACATGATTTACTCTATTGTGCATGGAGGCCTTTAGCTTGTCATTTATTTTTAAATGTTTTAATATTTTCATGTATTAGATTATATTTATCTTTTAAACCATTAATTATCTCTCTCATACTAATAATTTGATCACATAGAGTTTCACAAGTGAAACCCGTAGCTATTTTTATTTAAACATGTAGGCACACACCTTGTATGGAAGAGGTGTGAATAGGATGAGTACGGGGGTTAGTGATAGTGTTATAGGTTACTTCATCTCATGGAGGATTGATATAATGGACCTGTTATAGGGAAATTATCTATCACCCTCATGGAGATGAGGAGGAGAAAGAGATTGTTTCATGTACATAATATATGGCATTGAAACTTGAAACATAGTTGTTAGCTTATGTGTTAAATCTTCAATGTGTGTATGGGTTTTCTTGTTAATGTAATTCTGCATAGGAGAAATATAACATGATATGAGATATGACATACATTTTAGTTGATAGAAATAATCATCTATATGTGTTTATGTCTTTTCTGAGTTCATTTTGAATTAAAGGAAACAAACATGCAAATAAAAGTAGTAAACTTCACAATAAAAAGTGATTAATTTCTACTATCATTATGATCATGATTATCTGAAATACAAATCAAAATATTTATGGATATGATATCTAAGTTTTGGAAATAAAATTTTATTATAAATATAAAATGATACAAACCCTAATTGTGTCTAGGGTTAGAGTTGTTTGAATCTAGGGTTTCTTTGCAATAAATTTAAATTATATTTAAATAAATTAAAACCCCAAGATTAAATTGATAAAATCATCTAGGTTGTCTAAAAAATTAGAAAATAAAAATTATGTATCCCTAATTTATTTCACAAAAAATTGGATGAATGTAAACTATGGTTTGAAGCAATATTCAAAGTAAGTTAGGTTTACCAAATGATTTAAACTTTTTAGGGTTTAACTATGTAAAAGTTATGTCTAGATTAAATGGATGAGATTTATAAATCAATTAAATAAATTTCAATAACTAAGCATTATTTTTTTTATTATTTAACCTTCTTTGACTTTCTAAAAATAGCAATAAATAAGCATAAATAAAGAATTATCTAGAAAATGACTATTGCAGATGATCTGGGTTTTGTAAACTGGGTTTTATATTATTTTATGTGTCATCAATAGGATTCTAGATTCTATTTTCTCATTATATAGTATCACCCCATATATACAATGATTCCATGCTATTTTAGTGTCCTTAAGGTGGTGGTAATTTCCCTTTTTCAAGACTATTCTTGTTTTCTAGGAGAACTTGTACTTGAGTTTGTAGGTCCTGTTCCTACGTGCACAAAACCTAGAGATATATGTTGTGCTTATAAAACTTGATTTAGTGTGAAAACCCTAATCCTCCTTGAAAGTATCATATGAGAAATAATTGTGTGTTTATTATTAGGATGGGCTGGACATCCTCAAAACCTTGTTGTGAAGAGAGTTTCCTATATACAAATAATCTAAAGAGGGATCAAGCCCAATGTAGTTCTCCCACTTAGTGCTTGATGCAAGTGTAAGTGAATGATAGAATGATAGTGGACTTGGATGCCTTGAATGTGCTTAAGCTTTGAAATCTTTTAAAACTAGGCTTAGTGTTGTTGTAGATGGTAGTATGTAGAAGTAGGAAAAAATAGGGATCAAATACCTTAATTTTTCTAAACTTGCCTTTGGTTTGAATGTGCTTTTGCATCTATTTTCCATCTAGTGAATAGAGTTCAATTATACTTATATTTATAGAGTTTTTTAGATTTTATAGATAATAAAATGTGATTAGCCTAACATTAAGAGGGTCACACATTTAAAAAAGTATTCATTGGGAAGAGTTAGGGCTAAGGATAGTAGTGCCCAATTGGGGACACTAGTTCCATGTGGTTGTAGTGTCCCAAATGTGATGCTAATGTCTACTTGGTAGATTATTGAGCAATTTGGGTTGGAATCTGAGAAGACAACTTTAGGACTATGTTTTGGTTGATTATAGGTGACTGTGGTCTACTCAATAAATATAAAAATTATGTCTAAGGCTATAAGATAGGTCTAGGGATAAACTAGGAATAGGGTAACTCAAGCTACAATCTTAGCATCCAATTACCACCTTTAGGTGATTACAACATCACTTAGATGTCACACACACACACACACAGATATATAAATAAAATATTAAAAAAAATAAAAACCTATGACCTATGCATGACATGTTTTTCTAGTACATCTGCCTAATTAATGTTATATATCATATACATGGTGAATTACATAATTATTCTCTACACATATTTTTTCATGTAATACATGAGTAGGTATTAGGACATATAGGTTACACCTGATACATGGACATGTACATGTGTGCCATTATTTACACCTAGGGGAAACATATCTACACTAAGGGCATGCATACAATAGGGTCATGTTTATACACTTATTAGGTTGAATATTTATATACTAGTCCATTGATCATATTAATTTATTACACATCTAGTTTATTAGTCATAATATACTATTACACATAACTTAATATTTCTCATACATTCTAATGTGATATTACCTATATGTATATTATTATTTTATACATTGGATGATAACATTAACTAATTATAGTGAAAAACTTACTTTCTCTTTGCATTCTTGATATTGATGACAATGACATGTGATCATTTATATGTGTTGTATTGCACATTCTATGAATGTAGTGAACATGTTTTGTCATGTCTTGTGTTAGTTGTGTTAGAGGATCCTATAGTCTATGTCATGGCCATGTTGTTTATGTGTTGAGTCAAATTTGTGTTGTGTCTTGAGTGCTTGTATGATTCATGATCATGATATTGTATGTGTATGTATGTTTATTCTTTTATATATGATTATTGTTCAGCTTTAGTTACATTATTTCTATCATGCATAGTTCTATTTTATGTGATGCTCATATTTATATCACAAATCAATTTCAGTTCTTATTACTACATGCCTAATTAATATATCTACTTAACATGATACTTGTATTCCCATTGACTTCAATTACATGTTTCATACATGCTTAAATTATCAAATTTATGTGATGTTATATTTTCTCATGTTGTTACACATACTGATGATTATATTTTTATATATAACATATGGTGTATATAAATTTTTATTTTGAGATGAGTGATTTGTATGATTCATCCCTAATATCAAAATGGGGACCATATAGTGGGATTTTCTTAGATATTTAAGTAAAGATAGACAAACAGTTCATATTTTAGGTCAAACTATATGATTCAAATGAGATGGATTAAGAAAATTGAGACACATATGAGACCTATGTGGAAAATTAAAAAGTGTTATGAGGAACATTTGGTACATTTTTTTAAATTTTAAGAGATATTATGGGTTAAATTGATTAGATTTTGAATATTTATATGGCATTTTGTGACATGATATAAACAAATCTTGGATTTCCATATCAATCAAAGGTATGAATGATAAAATTTAGGACACGAAAGTTGTTCATGTAAAAACATTCTATTTATATGATGTGGGTTGATGTGGAATAATGGTACTACATAAACACTTTGGATATATATTCCATCTACAATGATTGATAATTTTACATAGGAAAATGTATCATGGTTCCACCTTTACATACCAAATTGATTTTGGGGTTCCAAAAAAATAATTATTATGATATTTTAGGTAGTGTGTTGAGGTTTCTCAGTCTCTTAGCTTTTATCACTCTTTTCTCAAATGGTAGTTGACACATTGTTACTCCCCAACAACTAGTTTTAGATGTTGCATCTACTTGGGACATAATCACCTCATGAATTTCTCTAAAGAAGTTCAACAAGTGGTAGCTTGGTTCACACACCTTAGATATTTGATCCTTATATTTTGAATATCATGTTTTTAATGATCTAAATTATTTCATATTTATTATATTTATAGAATATTGACCTATAAATTTTTCATTACATGTTTTTCATGGATAAAATGGGTCATTTAGGGAATATATATCAACACCAAGTGTAGTCATCATAGGTACCAAATTTATTCTTTTATCATTTTAATTTATCATGTTCAACATTATTTTAAAAGGATATTTATACACCAAAATAATTAAATATAAACTTTGGAAACATAAAATTTGGCACAAGTTGACATACTTGGAAATTACATATGCATGTGAATCTTTTGCATACTTTCCTTGATTCATCTACCAACCTATTATCTTAGCCAACCTTATATTCTATATATAATTATTTAGGATCAACTTGGTTTATGAAATATCATTATATAATCCTAAACATAACATTTACATATTTCATATCATTGATTCTTAGTCATAGGATAATGGTAACCATTAGATATTTACGATTATTACAAGTGTCTATGATTTAACTTTTTGGGAATATTAGAGTATTATTCCTAAATTTAGTTAAAGGGTCTGAGTAGTAAAATTAGTAAATAAATATGAAATAATTAAGCTATAGATTTGTATAATTTGATTTTAATTTAAACTTTTCTAAAAATAGTAATAAGGGAAAGAAAACAAGACTTAGCTAGAAACTGACTGATACAACTGAGACAAAGGCTAGAATTCACTGTGCAAGATTGAGACACTATCACAAATCAATATCTATCCTTTGTTTTATGATTAGATAAGAGTGCATGAAATATTATACCCTAGGTATCTCCACTATAGTCTACTTCTACTACTATTGTCTAGGAGACTTGAACTTTTTAGGTTTTGTTCATTGTGTCTGTGAGACATTGTCTATGAAATTTTGACTGTTGGATGTCCATAAAACTCCTTGTAGAGATAATTTTATCTTCAATCCATAGAATCCATTATGATTTGACTAATTTTGAGAAAGAGGTGGGGGGTTAGTGTGTGTAAGATTCACTGAACATGTATCCACACCCCTTGTGTTGGCACACTACCTACATACTAATACTTCAAAGAGTGATCAAGCCAAATGTAGTTCTCTCACTTGATGTACTTTGTGAAATATTGTGTATGAATATGTAATAAGCTAAATTAGGTGTGATTAAGGTGACTAGGGATTGGTTTAAAGATTTGAGTAATGTAGAAATGGTATAGCATGATTGTATGTAGAGAATACGGAAGATTGCTTGAGTAGTCTTACTTGTATTCTTGCTTGCTTAGTGATAATTGCCAACCCTTTCTAAATGAGCTTTTAATGGGATTTTATAGGGATCTATTGGTCATGGGTCAAATGTATTCACATTAGGCCAACAAGAATGAGGATATGAACTAGGAAGAAATGACCATTTGGGCTCAAAATGTGATTGAATAACATCACCAAAAATGAGACACCTTAGGGTTGGGTACTATAGTCCTGAGCTAATAGGACCTGGTGGGATGGATCTATCATGGGAAGAGTAGTTTGGCTCAGCTGGGATTAGGTCTAGAAGGCTATAGATGACTAGGAACTAGTGAAAATATGCCGATGAGGGTCATGAAAGAAAGCAAGAGGGACCTATGGGATGGATGTCACAAGTCATAGTCAATTTACCAATTTTTGCATTTTATATGACTACATTTTCCCCCCTTTATTCTAGTGATGCAACAATGTGAAAAACTAGGATAAAAGAAAAGTAGAAAAGTGTACTTGAACTTACCTACAAGGGTGAAGCTCATGAAGATGTTGTGATGATGGGTGTGCATAGAGAGAGCATGCTATGAAGTGTGAATCTATAAGAGAAAATAAAGAGTAGATTAGCTCTTACTAGATATGCTATATCTAAAATAAGAATGTACAAAGATGGGTAGGAGAGAGAGGTAGAGAAAGGAATGAATACACCTCACCTAGTATGCAAACCAATATAAAACCTATTATGATATTGAGTTATGTTGAGTAATTCTAGATGATGATGTACCAAGAGTAATATTGTGAACGGAGGTGAGTGCTCAATTCACTGAGAGTGGCTCAAGAATGCAAGGGCTAGCCCTTTGGATCCATCATTTATCACTAAGTGAATATACATGGTTATGAATGTGCTAATCTATTTTTGGACTATGTTTCCAATCCCTTTGAGTATGTGGTTCAATAATACAAAGGCTATCTAATCCTTTAGGTCCATCATTGCCCTATGAAGTAAAGATATAAACTGATACTAGTATGAAATGTGTGTCATATGAGATGGCTCTTAAAGCCCATGAATGTTCTATAGTCTGATAATGTTGGCATGGATATCCAAATGTATGCTATAAATTAAGGCACTCTCGACCACGCTGAAAGATGGATATTAGGCTTGTATGAAAGCCTCTCCAAAACTAGGCACTAGCTTATACAAAAGCCATTTCAAAATGTGGAGGTTAGGCTTGTATGAATTCCACTCCAAAGTGATGCCAATCACCTACAAAAGGAGTAAGGCATGAAACTATTGATAATACCTTTGTAATATGCTAAATTTATAAATAAAAGAAAACAAATGTGCTACACACATTTCCTCTAATCACTAGTGTCTAGAACATGGTGTAGACACCTAAATCTAGCCACCAATGACCTCCAACCAGGCTTTTGGCCAATTTCCACTTAAAATACACAATTTGGATTTAAAATAATAAAGTACATTAAAATATTTGAAACTAACATATTCAAGTGCTGATATTGTCTAGAGTATCATTAAATGGGGCAATGCAATTTATGGGCTGGCTAACTTTGATCAGATCATTCTAAGTCAAAATGCCAATTTTAAACCTAGGTGCTCTGGATTGATCTTTCCTATCAAATCTATTACACAAGACTTGTGCCTTCATTATTTTTTGATATTAACATCCTAAATGGGATAATAGATCCAATGCATCTGGCATTGCCTTTCAATTCCAATCTAGTCAAATTTTAGACCAACAACAAGGAATTCTGATCAATTTGAGTAATTTATGCACAAAGTGCTTAAACATGATTAAAATTTAATTAATCCAAATCAGAACCTAATTAATAATTCCATGGAAACTTGTTGAATAATTTGTTTTGAAAATGAATATTGCATATCTACATCATTAGGTGACCTCATTTCTTAGGAAGACATCCCTAGGCCATAAATGCCATAAATATTAGGATTCATGCCTCCCATGCCTCATCAAAGCCCTCCATGCCTCTTAATTTCTCCTCTATCCCAAATATTGATGAGCCTACTATCAATTTTAATTACATAATTAGATTAATCCTTAGCCACACATCTCAATCCTGAGATGGATGGTTCAGGTTGATTTTGATCAATCTCAAAAATCTATAAATAGGGAGGACATGGACATCATTTTTAAGCTATTTTGGTGTAAATTTATTATGCTCAAATTTCTTCAAAGTCTTGATAATGCAAAATTACAATGCAAAAATGATTCCAAAAGCCATTTCAACTAGTGTTATCATGTCAAATTGATTCCAAGCCAAGCCAAGCCACAAGCCAAAGGTGCCAAGGAGAGATGGAGGTAGCCAAGCTTCCATTGCCAAGGAATTCATGAGCACAAGCTAGGTAAGCCACTACAACAAGTATTTTAGAGCATCAAAGAAAGGTAAAATATGGTTTATTTTACATTTTAGTTGTGTGCTTTATTCATGTTTGTTAACTAATCTCTCCCTAGTGTCTAGGCCTAGAGATGTTATGCTAGTTAGTGTGTTTCTTTCATTTTGTTTTCATTTCGAAAATAACACTTTATTAACCATCCTCTCTTGAGTCAAATTCTTAGTTCACATATGGCATGCCCAGTGGGAATAGACCCATCCCACACATGAAGAATATCATGTTGTAGCTTTAAAATCTTCATTTGGATCATTAAAACTCTTGCAAATTTATTTTTTAAGTTTATTTTTCCATTTTTCTTTATCATGGGTTTACACAATAACCGACATCAATTAGTAAAATAAACATTAGTTACATAGATGTCATTGGTCAATATTCGTATAAATAATGCTAGTTAGATAACCATCATTAGTTAGTAAGTGTAACTGGCATCAGTTATATAACCGACATTGGTCACTATGTTTTTCTTAAAACACAAACCTGAGAGCTCTTTTTTTGAAGTTCATTATTTCAAACCCAAAAGAGATTCAAGGCTAAAGGACATGCTAACATTTTTGTTGCAAGATCAATCTTGAAATTTACTAAAAGCATGTTTAGATTACCTTTTGAATGCCTAAAAATGAATTAAGAACATTATTTTGGTGCTTAAAGTAACATTTAGGTGCTTAAATAAGTGTTTTTATCATTAGTGTTCAAAGTTACAACTAAGACAAAGGGGTCAAATGAACCCCACCTCATTTTCATTTGGGCTTAAAAATGAACTCATATTTCCAAGCTTTTTGTCTTCAATAGTTACTTGATCTAATTTTTGTTTGGCAAAAAGAGGGGTGTTGTGTGTATGCTCTTCCATTTATCCCCTTAGGGAACCCTTGTAATCAAAAGTGCCATTCTTATTACAAGTAGCCTAGTCAAAGGCTTAGAAATAAAGTCATCTAAAACACTCTCCAAAAACTTTTCAAAGTTTGGGTTACCTTGAAAATGACCCTAAAGTCTTTTTATTTTAATGATTTTTTTATGTTTATGCAAACTTGGCTTGTGAGGGGGACATCATTACCTCCCATAAGTTTTTTATGGAAGATTTGACCTGGGGTTTCATCTCCTAGAATTGAATTTACTTACTCCTTTTGAGTTTCACATGAGATGTATCTGCATTTGGACATCACACTAAACTGAGCAAATAGTAGGATGTAGTGGTTGTAAAAAGTCTTAGACCTTTTTACAACTAGCCAATGTCATGGTCACCCAATTTCCATACTTTTATTTTTCATTGTTTGGCGTGAAAGTCATTGTGCAATTGTTTCCCCTAGAAACATTCAAAAGATTGCTAGTTTAGTCAACCCCACATTTCCATACCCTTGTTAGGATTTGGATAATTATACTTAGTGTATTTTGGTCATTTATCTTACTTGGTTTTTTTTAGACCTAACCTAGTTTGTTTGTTTATAAGCCATGTCAAAACCAATTTGTCTATACATCACTCTTTTATCTAAATATGCATTATGCTAGCTTTTTTATACCACACTTATGCCTTGAAAAAAAAAATTGTGTATGTGTCATTTGAGTTACAGAGGGTAGTGTTATGCTGCCAAAATTGTATCAAACCATTTTACCTTTGAGTCTTTGAAACATAACATTGATCACATCATTTGGGCATGCTTACACCATTATGATGTTTAATTTGTTTGAAGACTTGTTTTAACTTGTATCAAAAGCCATTTTTTTAAACCATGTCATGTATACCATTTGGACCTTTGTCTTGTGTCGTCATGTTGTCCAATCTTGTCTAGCTTGTTTGGTCAAATCCTAGTTTTTAATGTTGAGTTTTAAATTAACCTTGTCAAGTTTGGATTCAAACATTGATTGATTTCTATTTAGGCCTTAATTTGTGGGGATAATACATATATCTTTCTCTTTTAGGTTGCATAACTTTGGTTAATCGATTACCCAAATTTAAAAACTATTGATGGTTTGTTTGTTTAGTACCTATCCTTATCATTGTTTGTTCCTTTATTTGGGAAAACATAGTCTTTCTTCAAAGAGCCTTTTGTCTTATGCCTTATGCCAAATGATCATGTTTATGATTGATTCCATGTGCCAGGTCTATGTCAAAGTTGTTTCCAAACTGGTTAGATTAAATCAAATCACATCAACCTTTGTTTTAAGTCAAGATTTTGATGTTATTTGGCCAAAAGTCCTAGCACATGCCTATTTGTTTAAGCCTATATTTTGACTCTATGTTTGGATAAAAGACCTAGTAACTCAACTTTCCCCTTTCCTAGTTTAGACCTTGTTTAGAACACTTTGACCTAGAACTTTGACATGTCAATTTTTATTCAAATGTTTGACCTTTTGTGTGTATGACATTTGATGTTAGACATTTGAAGTTAGGCTATTTTATGCCAAGTATTAGCACAAACCATTTTGGAGATACAAATCCACTTTCAAGCCACATTGGAGATACATCTCCACCCCTTTGACCAAATTGGACCAAGTTTGAACCATTTGTCCTTTGAATCATTTTTCAAAGTTTGTAGAACTCTAAGCCTTTTTATTTTTAGAACTTTCATCATTTATGTGGATATGTCTCACTACACTTATGATGGAGTTATGTATAATCCAACTTATGATAATATGTCCACACAAAATCCCACTAGGAACCCCTATAGAGAAAGATTTTCTAAGGATTTTTATTATTCTCCTTACAATACTCCATATGGGGAACATAGTCAAAATCCACAAAATATAAATTAAAATCTTGATTTTTATAAAGAGGCTTGTGAGGAGGAATTTGAAGAACCAATATAGATAATGTTGTTTAGGATATGAATCCATACCCTCTTTTCAATAATCAGTACATGGAACATAGTCAAGAATCAACTTATGAACCAACACACAATTGGGATGATATGGTTTATAAGGAAGACTTGGATGCTTTGGCTTATGTGAGTAATCAAGCTCCACCACATCATACCATTTCTATTCTAGGACCACAATGTCACACCATTCCCATACCAAGACCTCATCCTTTAGTTTGTGTGAGAAACTAAGCTCCACAATGCCCAACCATTTTTATACTAAGACCTCATCCTTTGGTTTGTGTGAGCAATCAAGCTCCACAATGCCCCTTCATCATTCCAAGACCTATCCCTTTGGCTTGTGGAAGCATCAAGCCACACAACATCCTATTGTTACCATCTTAGGACTTTCTCCTTTGGATCATGCAAGCAATCATGCTCCCCAAGGCCCTACCATTATCCAACCACAAGTCATTCCTCATCTAGTACCAATCCCATCCAAACCTTAACCCATCCAATCATTTGAAGACCAAGCTATGTTCAAAACTAGTATTTTCCAACTCATTAGAAACCAAAGCCTAGACAACTAACCAATCCAAGATTTTTTTATTGAACCAACCACTTATGATAAGTCAACCTATATTGAATCAACTATTGATCCTATATTAGTTATCGAGGAATCTCACACTTATGAGCCAGACTTTGTCAAGTCACTTCTTAATGATTATAACCACATTTGGGCAAATCATTACCTTGACCATGTGCTTATTTTTCAAGAGCCTCCTATTGACAAGCCAATCTCTAAGGAGTTGTCTCTTGACCTATTTCCCATCCTAAAGGAGTCTCACTTTTACAAAACAATTTTTGTGGAGCCCATTATGCCATCACAGGCTATTACTTGTCCAATACCAAATATTTAGCAAGATATCATTATAATAGAGTACCTGTTAAATGAAGAATCAAAATTAGAGTCAGGTTCTATTCTTGAATCGACATTAGATTTAGCATTAGAATTAGAATCAACATTAGTCTCAACATCAGATTTAGAGTCCCTTAAGTTATAATCAGATTCAAAAGAAGAATATGTTCATGTTGTTACAATATTGGTTATGCATGCCTCATAGATTAATTTGAATACATTTGTGATCCTTCTATAGTTTTTGAGGATGAGTAATTTAGCTCTGACATAAGTTATCCTAGTATCTTTTACAAGGATTATGATGCCAACACCCATTCCATTACCATTCCACATACCATAACCATCAACCAAGATAGCCATATTATTGACATTACATCTCATATAAGTGTCAATTGGGATCTAAAGAATCACACTTTTTTGAACTGCATCCATGGTGAAATAGTAGTTGAAGAAGAGCAAGGAGCCTAAAACAACATTCAAGTAGTAAAAGAACACTCTCCTGGTGAAACCTTTTCTTAGGTGCTAGGGGACAATCCAAGTCAAAACTCAACATCTTCTAGTGAAATGTTTTTGAAAGCACTATAAGATAATCAAAGTCAAAATCCAATTTTCATTATTGAAACCTTCTTGGAGGCACTACAACACAATCAAGACAACTCAATTTGTGAAAACCTCATTGAGGCACCAATACCTAAGCACAAAAGTTATTCACTACTTGATGAAGACAAAATCAAAGATCAAATCAAAATAGCTTCCAATCTATAGTCTAATCAGATTGTATCTACTCTCAAGATCAAACAATAGAAAAATTTTATGGTCCTATTGAGATAACAATACATGGGCCCCACCATAACCAAAGGTTGAATCAAACATCATCAACATTACATGTGACTGAATGTCTTGATCTTCATTTTTTTCCTAGCCATTATACATTCCATTATCATCTACCATTCCATTTCACAATCAAACCTACCATCCATTGTTTGTCCTTATTTACCATCCATGGATTCACTTTCCTTTGTAGAGGCTATAAAGATACCTTGTCTCGATGTTTAAAGGAATCAAAATTAATGACCAATGAAGATTACAAAATTAATTTTGACAACTATATTTGTAGGCTATTTTTGATAGAGTAGATATTCAGATGAGGTATGGGCTAGCAATTAACATGATCAAGTTTTATTTTTGTATCTTTTGTTGATTAGGATGTGCATCTCCATATCAATAAGAAAAATAGAATCATATTCCATTTACCACATCCAGGCCAAAAGCATGTACCATACCATTTCATTGCCATGCCATTACCATTATTACATATCCATTTGCCATGTTGCATATTCACCCTATCACTTGGGAGAAATCCCACTTGCCATTTTATCCTTCCTATCATTCCATTCCTATCTAGACCAAAGCATGTTTTTACTCATCCTACCCAATCCTATTTTGATCTTGGCTACTTTGGTTCTTCCTGCACTTTTTATGAGAGGATTCCAATTAACTTTCAAAAATCAATTCAATTTATGTTTACAATGATAGTCGATGAAATTAGTGTGACAGTTGATCTAGCAAGATATCTTTCATCCTATCAAGTTTGTTTATGTGAGCCTGATTATAACTAGATATGGGTAAATCAGTGTCTCATTAGTCTTGTTACTAATTATAACCACCTATGGGATAATTAGTATCATTAACCTATGCCATTGTATCCTAGTTATAGTTTCATATGGTCAAACTAAGGGCAACACATATTTATTATGTATTGCCACATCACCTTACCATTACTATTTTCATTTGACTGGCCATTTATTAGATTTGAGAACTTGTTGGGACCTAGTTAGTTTTTCCCTACCTTTTATGTGGATGAAATTACTGTGACTTGAGGTCATATTAAGACTATGTGGGTCATGCTCAATTCATGTTGAGGTCACCTCAGTCTCCGTTTTCATATGCTCTCACCATTTTATGAGGAGGTATCTTGTCATTCTTGATCGAGTTAAGATGCCTCAAAATTCCAAAAATATTCATGACATTTCAAAAATCCAAAAATATTTGTCATGTCTAAGCCTATTCAGTTATCCTTGATCTACCTTAACGGGGCATGGTCATTATTAGGATGCTTTCTTTTACTTTTATTTTTAGGCTTTATATTTGTTTGTTTATTTTAGGTTGTTTTTTTGCTTGCTTGCATGTTTATTTGCTTTCAGCATGGTTGCCTTGACTCAGTCTATATATATTCATTGGTTGATTCCTTGAAAACATTATTCTTGAGTCCATCCATATTCATATGTTAATATTATCATCATGGTTTTTATCATTGATGTATTATTTTTGAGTTTTTATTAGATCGGGAGTCAGTCCTTATGCATATTTTGGGATAGTCTTAATGGTGTTTTATCATGAAGCCTACCATTACATGCTACAACAAAAATTAGCTTCAAGAAGATCTAAAATCAATGGATCCATAGAATTTTCTCATTGGTACCTTGGCAAAATCCTTCCATCCCACCCTTGATCAAATCAACCCAATGACCATTCGAGTTGTATCATTGCTAATCAGGATGAGCATCTCCTCATTGGTAGGTATAATTGAATCATTCACACTGATCAATCTTATTCTTCTATTCATCTATTTCATCACTTTGCACCCACTCATCTTTAATATATATTCTAAGTTATATCCTTCAGTTATGCTTGCTAATCAGCCCTAACTGGGGCATAATCATCTTTAGCCAATCTAGGTCCTCTTAATGATTATAACTGCCTATGGGCAAATCATTATTTTAACTTTTAATCTTGATTATAATTGCCTTTGAGAAAATTAACATCCTTTTTACATCAATTCATGCAAGCATTTTCTTATTTGGATTAATCTCAACCATGTATTAATTCCACCTTTCTTCTTGTTTCTTTTTAAGGGACCATACATCAACAAATGTGATGACCACTCCCTCGAGGGGGCATCATCATAGGCTTCCCAAAACCATTTGGAGCTTTGTTCTTCAACCATCATCTTATTTTTGGCATACAAGACATATATAATTATTTGAGAATACATTGCTTTGCCTATGGTTTGTAACATCTTCCCAAACATGGGTAAACTATAGACACCTAAATCTGGCCACCAATGACCTGCAACTGGGATTTTGGCCAATTTCCACTTAACATAGATAATTTGGCCTAAAAACACTAAATTACATTAAAATATTTGAAACTAACATATTCAAGTGCCGATTTGGGTTAGAGTATCATTAAATAGGGTAATGCAATTTATGGGCCAACTAACTTTGATCAGATCATTTTGAGTCAAAATGCCAATTTTACACCTAGGTGCTCTGGATTGATCTTTCCTATCAAATCTTTTACATAATATAAGTGCCTTATTTATTTATTTATTTTAACATCCTAAATGGGATAATGGATCCAATGCATTTGACATCACCTTCCAATTCTAATCTAGTCAAATTTTGGACCAATAATAAGGCATTCTAATCAATTTGAGTAATTTGTGCATAAAGTGCTTAAACATGCTTAAGAGATAATTAATCCAAATCAGAGTCTAATTAAATACTCCATGTAAAATGGTTTAATAATTTGTTTTGGAAATGAATATTGAATATCTACATCATCAGGTGACCTTATTTCTTGGGAAGACATCCGTAGGCCATAAATGCCATAAATATTAGGAATCATGACTCCCATACCTCATCAAAGCCTTCCATGCCTCTTAATTTCTCCTCTATCCCAAATATTTATGATCCTATTTATCAATTTTAATTTCATAATTGTATTAATCCTTAGCCACACATCTCAATCCTAATATGGATGGTTCAGGTTGATTCTGATCAATCTCAAAAATCTATAATTAGAGAGGCCATGAACATCATTTTTAATCTATTTTGGTGCAAATTTATTATGCTCAAATATATTCAAAGTCTTGATAATTCAAATTTATAATTCACAAACTATTCCAAAAGACATTACAACTAGTTTTATCATGCCAAATTGATTCCAAGCCAAGCCCAGCCACAAGTCAAAGGTGCCAAGGAGAGATGGAGGTAGCCAAGCTTCCATTGCTAAGGACTTCATGAGCACAAGTTGAACAAGCCACTACAAAAAACATTTTGGATCATCCAAGGAAGGTAAAAGAGGGTTTGTTTTACATTTTAGTTGTGCATTTTATTCATGTTTTTTAACTAAGCTCTCCCTAGTGTTTAGGCCTAGAGATGTTATGTTAGTTAGTGTGTTTCTTTCATTTTGTTTTCATTTTTAAACTAACATGATACTAACCATCCTCTCTTTAATAAAATTCATAGTTCACACATGAATTTTGATCTAGAAGTTATACCAAATGCCATATATAAAATTGGAAGTGAGAACCATCATGCCATGCATGATGCCCCCTATATCTAGATTTTCTAAGCAAAAATGTAATAAAAAATATTTTTCTAAACTAGTTTAAATGTGTAAAACTATAGTTGAACCTAATTTTATACCTACTTATATAAAATCTAATTTTTTTTTCCTATTTGGATAGGAGCACCAAAAATAGGACACCCTAGTGTCCGGCACTATTATCCATGTTTGGCACTATTGTCCTTTATTGAAACTAAAAACTGTTATAAAATCATCACTATTTTTTTGGTATATTCTATTTGGTTTGACCTCTGATTTCTATTTTGAGTGTTTTAAAACTAGTTTTTCAACTAGTAGGAGCTCTGATCTTTGTGGTAAAATCCCTTTTTATTTCCACCTCTTTTGAGGGTAGGAATAAAGACCCTGTAATGACTGCCCTCAAAATAAAGAGCGCTACAAGTGTGTTATGTTATGAAATACATGATATAGCAATGATAATCAGCAAGATATCTCAAGATATAACATGTTTTTTAAATAATATTGTTAGATGTATAGGGGTGTGCCTAGATAGATATAAAAATGTAATAGTATTTGCAATGTACTGAATTAAAACTAGAATTAGAAGTATGGTTAGTTGTTAGTTGGCAAGGAGGGATGGATCATGATGTCTATCATGGCATCCAAGATATCAATATAATGCATGATGTGGATCATGGCATTGAAAACAATGAGAATCAAATAAACAACAAGCACACAAGGCAAGAAACAAGAAGTGTACAAGAGTTGCCAAGGGGCCAAGAAAACAAGGGACATGGGCACATGTCATTCAAACTAAAAAGAAAGCATGCAAGGCATTTTCAAATTCCACATACAAATACACTTGAACAAAATCAAGTTTGATGTGAAATCCATAATCACATAGAAAATTATAGGCAAATGACATTGGCAAATGTCTTAAGGCACACACATGAATAGAAGCAAAGGACATTAAAAAATGTCCTAAGGAACATATAAGAGATAAAATAAGAAATAAGAAATGTAATTAGATCTAGCTACACTAAGCAAGAAAATAAAGCATGTGATATCTGGAAGTAAAATCATATCTAACTAATCAAAGCAAGAAGTGAAAGTATGCAAGACATGGCAATACAAAACTAGGTATATGCTAAGAAAAACAAAAGTGATATATACTAGTGAGATGTCAATATATTAATCTATATAAGCTAGTAAATAATGTATATCAAAAATATAACTAGAGTGTGTGGTGTAGGAATGACATAACCTAGATGGTGTAGTCATGTAGAAGATGCCCCCAGTGGGTAAATATATCAATGCATGTCTCAAAATGTAGAATTAGGATGCACTCTCAATGGGTAGAGTGAAGTAATCAAGGAGTTGGATGTCACTGCACACACTCAAAGGAGATCAAGTGAAGCATGGTAGTGTAGATAAATCAACAAATAATAGCATATAATAGCAATTGTAAGTCTAACATAGCAGTAGAAATGTAATGCATGGATAATGCATACAATCATTTTTTTTGTGTTTTTTGACATATTTGAATGTTTTTAGAATTTAGACATATTTTAATGTTTTTATGTTTTAGAAATGTTGTATTTTTTTGTATTTTTGATATAACCTATGTACAATCAAGCATAATAAACTATGTATAGGAGATTGAGAAGGAATTATGTGCAAGAATTCATAAGGAAACTATGTATAGGTAAAGCTAAAAAAAGATAATACTAATTGATGAGTCTCATGGGAGACTCCCTATCATGGTGTCCTCTATCAAGGAGAGGAATTGTGCATGATTCTAAAGCATGAGGGAATGGCTATAAAGATGACTTTGAATATTCAGATTCATAGTCAGTATCTTGGAAATCATAATAACCTATATTGTTCCACTCATCATTGTCATCTTAATTTTAAACCAATGGAATTCTTGTATTGAATTTTGTTGTATCTAGATATTTTCATTTGATAAATTATGTCTATGACTGATTTCCCTTAGGATGTTCAATAAATCCCAAACCTTGGTGAAAAACATTATCAATTGCGAGAATAGGAGTAGTGATGCCTTGAGCCTACTTTCCCAACCATTGACCTTGATAATCAAACTATTGTAGATATTTTTAAGCAAACCCATACTACTTTAAAAGTTGAGCCTCATTTTGGAGAGGTATATTTTCATCTTTTTGTGCTTTACCTATACTTATGGTACTATTTGTTGCTTTGATTTTGCTTTTTGATCCTTTTGTTGTTTTGAATTATGATTTGGTAACCACTTTTGTATTGTTGTTAAATTTGACCCTTTGTGAATGTGTTCTTGTGTCACTATGAATTTCTTGACTAATTTACCTTGTATAGGGTATTAGAAATTATCTATTTTATATGTTGTTTTAATGTAAATCATGAATCTGTGTGATACCCATGCATTCTATGATATGCACAATAATATCTAGCTTTTCTCACTAGATATAGAGGAGGTAGTTTGATAAACTTAGATTTAATCATTTCCTTTATTACCTCACTTGAAATCTTATTTTATCTTTGAATTTTGTTTGAATCACTAGTTTTAAAGTTAATTTATTGTGATTTCTTGATTTGATATGTAATATTGCTTACAACTAATTGACTAGGTGAAGGTACATATACATGATTGCCATTACGATGCCTTTAAGGCTGTTGTATTATAATTTAATTTTCCAATGTTGTGATTTTGTCATGTAATATCTGATTTCATGTTGGTAAATCTGAAATTAACTTGCTCATATTAGTGATTTGATCCCTTAGAGTCTCACAAGTGCAAACACTAGTAACTTTCAATTAAACATGTAAACACATATGTTGAAGAGGTTTTGAAGAAGATATAGGCTGAATGTATGCATTAGGAACAACATTATGGGTTTTCTCACCTTTTGGAGGGGTGATAACATGGACTTGGTTAGAGGGAAAGTAGTTATCACCCTCTTGGGGGAGAGGAGGAGAAGGAATTTTTTTCTTGTGCATAAGATATGACATTAAAACTTGACAGGTGGTTGTTAGCTTATGCAATGAATCCTCTAAATATGTAAGGATTTTATTATTTATTTAATTAAACATAATATAGAGATAACATGTTAAATAATTCATTATAATTATAATTTTTATAGCAATATGATTAGAAAGAAACTTTGGCATTAGAGTTAGAAAGCAAGGGATAGAAAGTATGAATTTGGGCACGAATGCATAAGAAAATTTGGAAAGTGCTATGACATTTATAATGTGTTTATCATGATAAACTTGAAAAAAAAATTATATGAGAGATAAAAATCAAGAGATGAAACCTTGTATTAAAGACAAGTAAAATTTGCTTTTAAGGAGAGGTGTCTTACTATGTTTAACAATGACTTTCTTAATATCATCCCATATAATGAAAAGTAGGCATGAAAAGCAAAGAGTGAAGATTTTTATTATCATATGGTAAATTTCATCATTCATTTACATGATAGGACCAATTATGGTCTCCTTATTATTTG
Source organism: Torreya grandis (assembly GCA_037957365.1). Lineage (NCBI taxonomy): Eukaryota > Viridiplantae > Streptophyta > Pinopsida > Cupressales > Taxaceae > Torreya > Torreya grandis. The sequence continues at coordinate 441,253 of JARHVA010005594.1, read as the reverse complement.
TTAAAAATGCAAGAAATATTTGAAAATAAGTGAGATCCATTTTTGAAATCTAATTTTAGATGTAAGGTGATACCTCAAGAAGAAAATAGGAGCTAGTACGTGCAACTAGGGTTTTGAATGAAATTATTTTAAAATTACTAAGGAATTTTAAAATTTTATGAAAATTTATAATTTAAATATGTAAGTAAAAAATAGGAAAAATATTGAGAAAATACAGAGACCTAGTATGGGTAACTAAAGTTTGAAAGAAAATTATTTTAAAATTACTACAAATATTTAAAATTTAATGATATTTTTTTATTTTATTATGTAGGTAAAAAATAAAATAAAATATAGGAAAAAACATTAGGAAATTTACCCTAGGTTTTCTATGGTTTTTATGTGCAAACAATGTAAGTCGAGTTCACCAAATGATTTAACCTTTTTGGGAATATTAGAGTATTATTCCTAAATTTAGTTAAAGGATTTGATTATTAAAATCAGTAAATAAATTTGCAATAATTAATTTAATAATTTTTATAATTTAATTGTAATTTGAACTTTTCTAAAAATAGTAATAAGGGAAAGAAAATAAGACTTAGCTAGAAACTAACTAATACAAATAAGACAAAGGTTGGAATTCACTTTGAAGGATTGAGACACTATCATAAATCAAGATCTAGACTTCATTTTATGATTGGATAGAAGCACCAAAAATAGGACACCTTAGGATCTAGTGCTATAGTCCACTTCTGTTGCTATTGTCTAAGAGACCTAAGCTTTTTGATTTTTGTTCATTGTGTTTGTGAGACCCTATCTACAAAATTTTAACTGTTGGATCTCCAAAAAACTCCCTATAGAGTTGATTGTCTTCAATCCCTTGATTTCATTATGCTTGGACTAATTTTGAGAAATAGGGGGTTAGTGTATGTAAGATTCACTGAATATGTATCTACACCCCTTTTGTGGGCATGTTTCCTACATACCAATACTTTGAAGAGGGATCAAGAAATATGTAGTTCTACCACTTGATGTGCTTTGTGAAAAAGTGTGTATGAAGATGAAAAATGATAAGTTATATGTGCTTGAGTTGACTAGGGACTAGTATAAGGATTTGAGTAAGCTGGAAATAGTATTATATGGTTGTATGAAAATAATAGGGAAAATTGCTTGAGTAGTCTTGCTTGCTTAGTGATAATTGCCAACCCTTTCTAAATTAAATTTGAATGAGCTTTTATAGGGATCCATTGGTCATGGGTAAAATTTATTCATGTTAGGCTGACAAGAATGAGGATAGGAACCAAAATTAAATGATCATTTGGGCTTAAAATGTGATTGGATAGGAGCACCCAAAATGGGACACCCTAGTGTTTAATGTTATAGTCCAAGTTGGGTACTATTGTCCTGAGCTGATGGGACCTAAGAGGATGGGTATATCATAGAAAAATTAGTCTAGCTCAGTTGGGATTAGGTCTAGAAGGTTACAAATGACTAGGAGTTAGTAAAAAGATGCTGATGAGGGTCATGAAAGAAAGCAAGAGGGACCTTTGGGATGTATGTCACAAGTCACACTCAAGTTACCAATTTTTGCATTTTATATGACTATAGTCTACCTTTTATTTTTAATGTATAAAAAACACTTTAAAATTATTTTTACAATTTTTAATCCTCTTTAGGTCACCCTTTACATGTTTCATAGGTTGGTCATAATTAGAAATACTAAAGAGTTATCTATAAATACATAATTAATCCAAAAGTTAGACTCAGTTGGTCACTAATTATAAATCACCTTAAAATGTAAATTATCACTCTCTTGAGAGATTATCACAATGACATACACATTTAAAAATACCTCAAAGTATAATCCCTAGAGAAAAATATTAAATACATATGTAGGTATAAATTCCATGGTGCTAAAGTGTCAAAAGTAGAAAATTATGTTACATTCTAGATTGATCATAATGCTCCACACACACATTAGTGGGATAAATAAATGCAATTTTATCTCTCTTATAAATTTTAGAACATATAAAACATTGAGTCACTCTATGTGGAGTGGTTAGGAATTTTTGATCCAATATATTAACCCATTTTTCAAGGGCCAACTTGTTGTCAAAAATGAGACTAGGAATTCGAATGAAGGAGAAATAAAATTGAGATCAAATAATAGTACTGAAGGAGATTTAACATACATGAATCATATAAAATATTAGAGATAATAATCTAAGGCATCATAGATGTTTACAGTTAATAGGGACACTATCAGTTGCTAAAGATGTCACATATTTTATAACAACATCTAGATAGGGTTTTTAGCTATAGTTTACTAACATGCGTATTGAAGAAGTAGATAGAAAAATATTTCAATGTTATTAATGACTATTAAGAGAGAAAAAATAAATAAATAACCTAATTACATCTCTCCATTAATGATTTATAGATATTCAATCTTGTAAGTACACTATCGATATTTCTATTTATCCATTATTTTTAAGATATGATTGTTATATTTTACGCAATCTAAACATATAACATTAATCCAAAATAATTAAAATAGTTTCAAGTGTTTATATAATATTATATATATACACACACTCCAATTTCACCAATACATATGACACATGTATATAAAATTTAATAGAGATGAATATTTATATTTTTTTAATTTGAAAATCGAGGTGGAAGGAAGTAAAGTGGAATAAAAATTAATTATATTTTATTTAAGATAAATATATAATAAATAAGTTGTTAATAATTTAAAAAAAAGTAAATCTTACCACCAAAAAATAAAATTAAAAAAACTATTATTTCAAAAATTAATGTTAACCTAATTAAAATTATATACTACATCGGTAAAGTTTTTAGGGAAAAAATATATAAATAACTGGGTGGAGTTTCTTGATGCTTCTTAACTCTTCAATAACTAGGCTTCATAATTCTTCGAGAGAAGGACCAAAGCTAGTTGATGGGATGAAGGTATCTATTATGAAAGTGGACAGACTCAAGTGTGTTATATGGAGAAGTTAGTTAGGATCTATAAAGAGGTTTTGGTGATTGAAGAGTCTCCCACAGTGAAACTAAAACTCATGGTAGAGATGACACTAGATGGATTGTTTTCAAGGAACTCATGTAATGGTAAGTCTAGGAGAGATGGTGTGGTGGTACAGGTGGAGGAAATAGAACAATTATTTATACCTTTTTAGTAGGTAAGGTAGGCATCAATGCTATAGATGAAGGGTTCAGGGGGTGATAATGATCTTCCACCTCTTTTTGGATATCCTCCAAGGCTCTGTAAGGGGACAAATCCTTTACTAAGTTATCCTCATGATAGAATAAATAAAAAGGTAAATACAAATGCCATGAAGGTTGTATTAACTAGTCCATCTATCTCTTTTAAGTATGAGGCACTTGAAGAAGTGTTAAGAAATAAGCACTTGTTTTCTACCAAGGGACTAATTTTCCATTTTGATAGATTCTAGAAATAAGGACTACTTTTATACCAAGGGTCTAATTTTTCATTTTGATAGGTTCTAGCCAAGCCTACCTAATTAATACAAATAGGTCTTAGATTAATGGAAACCATTGATGATAGATAACATGGAAATCTACCCTTGTGCATGGGGATTATATATTGTAGTTTTTTATTATCTAGAGGATTGGAATAACGTGTTTCAAGATAAACCCTGGAATTGGTACCAACATATTATCTTCATGAATCCATGTTTTCTAGTGTTTAATAGCCTATTGGAACCCTCATTACTAGGCACATTTGGGTATGTTTTCCACACTTGCCATTATAATTTTTTCATGTTGTTTTCATCTCAACCATTGGTAATGCATTGGGTGAGTTGATGGAGGTAGATGGATCTACATCAAAATTCCACCATACTAACTTTACACATAACCTGGTCTCTTGGATACCTCTCAAGATCTTCCAACCACTATTAAGTTAAAATTCAATGATCTTTATTGGATTCAAACCCTCACTTAGGAGGGGTTACCTTTTAGATGTCATTTTTTTTCAAGAATGGACATATTATTATGGACCTTTGAATCTCTAAATATAAAATTGAATCATCTTGGTGGAAATATGCTCTTACCACCCATCTTAAAATATTTTTAAATAACACATTAGAGACATAGGTGAAAAAAGTGAAGGAATATGAGCACAACATTTTACCTAGAAGGAAATTTTTTGTATCATAATAGTCAATAGCAGGGAAGGGTGTGATGAATGTTTGAAAAATTATCTCAAAAATACATAATACAACCATTAAGTATCCTATGGTGTTCATCTAATCCTTTTAGGGGCTATGTTAGTGGATTCATAGGGATGTGAAGATTGAAAACTAGTGAGGAAGAAGAAGAAAGGGTACATACTCCTTGAATCATACACAAGGACTCTACATTCTCATAGTGAGAAGGATGAGGGACGGATGTCATTATTTTTTGAGGGCATATTTATGACCTTATGTTTTTTTAGAACAAATTTTGTTTGTGTTTGTCAACCCTATGGGGATTTTGGGGACTTATTCTATTGGTTGGGTTTATTTTGAATAAATTTATGGATGATTTAGTCTTGTTGTATGTTTTTTAGTTTAGATTTAATAAAATGGGAGAGGGACCCATTAACCTTCATTACCAAGGAAAAAACCTAAGTAATATTACAACTAATAATAAGTTTTTAAATTTATGCCTTAAAATAAACTTAAAACCTAATCAAAATATTACCATATGATCTTTACAAAAATATTATTTATGATATCTATTTTGGTTATTTTAAAAATCATCATTATCATTTACAAATTTTAGGATGAATATTTACACTGGAGGCATTTCTATATGAATACAACATCACTTCAAATTCCCATCTACAAATATACTAAACCTTCCATTTAATTTCCAAGGCCTAAGCATACTTTATTAGGATTCTATGATTTTGAGGACATATAAATTAACATTTAAGCTAAAACAATGCAACTATGATCACCCTTTATACATGCTTAGCTCATGACCTATTATAGGACCTTTTGCCCATTTTACTTCATTTTACATGTACATGATGCATTATTATAAAAAAATAATGATGTCAAAATGTCTCTACCCAAGATCCTAAGAATCCTAATAGTAGTTCTTGATCCCAGGATAATAGTGCCTTATTTGGATAGTAGCATTCATTATTGTCCAATTTTTCCAAAGTGTCCTCCCACCAAATAAAAGTTAGTTTAAGAATATCAAAAATCATAAAAGGTTTGGATCACAAGTTCATCAAGTCCTATCTAAAGGAATTCTAAAAATACCACTACAAATCCACATTTCACACCAATTTACACTGAAAAGTATTAGACAATTAAAAGCACCATAATTATAATTTCATATTGAGAGAAAATTATCATTAAATGTATCCCTAATATCCCTGAGGTAAAGTTTGAATACACTTATAAGGTCACAAGTCATAGTTGAAACACTAGTATTTCACTAGCATTTATCAATTTTCACTAGTTTTACACACACAATCATAGCATGGGAGAACCACATCAAATTTTATCCATATTCAAAGTGTTGGTATTTAGGCAATACTCAACATATGGGTGTTTAAATCAAGAACAAATTCAATCAATAACGCATTTTTATTTCATTATTAAATTCATATTATTATGGAAATGAGCTAGTGTTACAAGTGAAAATAAGTTACACAAAGGTTTTCACATCATATCATAATCTTCTGCACAGTCCAAAATAAATACATGTGAAGGCAAACCCAACTAAGTAGTCTCAAATATTTTCTACCTACTAGACACATACTCTCCCTAGAGATAACACCACATTATTTTATTTTCCAATTATAGTGATATTATGCATAATCCCTACCAACTCTTGTTCTATGTTTGATCTCAGTCAACATAGTCTTTATGTTAGTCTTATATCTATAAATAGTTTGCATCTAAATTTTATAGATAAGTTTATATTTATCTTTTATACTCTCCATATTTAGTATAACTAATAATTCAATAAGTTTTAAATCAATTTTTTAATTATTTCATATCTGTAGCATTTTGATTTTTCACAACAGTTTGTCATATCTAGGTAATTTTTTCCCTAGTTTTTCAAAAATTTATAAAACATATCGGTGAACCCATATATTGACTGAATGTTTTTAAAACCTAAAAATATATATTATTAGGGTTTCTATCCTTATTTTTTATACTTAAAATTTATGTCTTAGGGTTTTCATATCTAATAAATTATTTAATAGAAGCAATATTTCAAGTTTCCATTTCATATTTTATGAACTCTAAAGAATTTATTTCTTAATCTCTTAGAAGAAATGATATATTAATCTATACTCTCATTTAGAATAATCATATTATATTTGATAAATTACATATTATTGATAAGAACAAATGTAATTCAGAACATTTAGATGTTAATACACATTGTGAATATGTAAAGGTTAATGATATTAATTTAGAGCATGAACAGTATGATCAAGATAACATTGGTCCTCAAGATGGACATCCATATGTAATACATACTATAAGTGGTGAAAAAATAGAATTCAATGAAAAGGAAGTTATCTAGAGTTTCAAAGAAAAATTTCATGAGCAACCTCTTGACCATCCTACAATTTTTCAAATCCTTTTAGACATAAAATTTACAAGCATGAAATATCCATTTTAGATTTCCAATACATTGGATAAAAATTTTGTAGCACCACTTAAAATGGAGGTAACCAAAGGGTTTCAAAAAATTAATATGCCAATTCCTATTTAGTCATTGGGAACACCATATTTGGTTAGCACACATTCTTCTTCTAATAATGTAAAATCCCTTATGCATGAAATTCAATATTTTAAATCTAAAGTGTTACATTTGTATCAAGGATATTTTTAACCTAATCAAGCACTATATTCTCACATTTTATTTCACACTCCATTGGTAAAAAACATATCAATATATCTTCTATGTATTATTTTTTTTGTACACAAGATTACATTGTATGATGGAAAGGGTGACCTTGAACAACATTCCACATAACATGGTTGGACTACACATCTAATGAGTGGTTATTTACTAAATTATTCCCAATTATTTTAAAATAATATTCTTTTCATTGGTTTTATGACTTACCATATCAATTGGTCCATGCATTCAATCCATTGGCTTATATGTTCCTAGGAAAATTTTCAATCAATATCAAAAGGTTTTCTATGTTAATATTGCTCAACTCAAACAAAAATATAATGAGAATATCACAAAATATGTCTTAAGATACAATACAATGCTATCTAAAATTACAAATCCTATGGTAGACAATTAATTACATGATATCTAAAATAAAAGTTTGATTCCACCCCTACATGAGTCCATTATGTTTAAAAAGTTTACATCATTCAAAAAAAATTGATACATAGTAAAGGAAAGATAATTCAAATTATTGGCAATGAAAATCCTAAGTATATAACCAATTAAGATTCCGATACAAAGATTTAAAGTAATCCACCTTACAATGTGAGGATAAAATATAATAAGAATAATCAAAAGGCAACAATACATGCAATTTTTTAGCCTGCTCCATGCATTTTCTTATCATTTTATCTGAGAAAACTTAAAAATCTACCAAAATATCAATATTAGGTCCTAAAAATCCTATTGTAATGCAATTTCATATCTATCCCTCTCATTAAATATATTGATGTGAATAATATTCTTCCAAAAGGTTTTGATTACCACACATTTTTTGAATACAATAGGGAACTAGGCCACATTGCTAAAAAATGTATCAGTTTGAGGCAAAAGATTCAGTATTTGATATATGCAAACATTGTTGATGTAAGTACACTAATAGACTACTCAAACTTATAACCAAGTGAAAGCAAGGCAATGAAAATATTTAGTGATCCTTTTCCCAAACATATAATTAATGAGACAATAGATACATTAGGAGTGAATTATGCATACAATGAAAACCTTACACTATTTTATTTACAATTCTCATTCTGAGGTTACCACATCCTTTGAATGACATCATTGATATCTACCATATTTTAGTGCCATACAGGCCACTCATCACCTTCACAGAGAATGAGATAGTATATGATGACTTAGATTTTCACTCTTTTTTCATCTGAGCTCACAATGCTCACCAACATAATTAATTTTTCATGCTCAATAATGGTTTGAGTGTGAATATTTTTACAGTCACACTTATTTATCATCTTATATACATATATTAGGATTTTCTTCCTACCACCATGGTCATAAAAGGATTCAATGGTCACATTTAGATCTCCATTAGTGAGATTATTGTTGATGGGTCATTTTGTATACTAACTTATGTAAGATGGTAATTTATCCAAATTATCCTAAAATTAAAATCATGAGCCTCCCCAAGGTCTATTTATGTTGGGTCATGGTGTATTAGGTGACCTAATTGGTCAATGTGCAACTATTCCAAATTAAGGGGCATGTTGGTTTGGAATATAAACTTAAGATTTAAAATTTTCTTGGTATTTAACATGTGAGGAGAAAATTTTGGTGTGTTCATTTGTTCATTTTTTTTATAATGTTTTTTATAAAAGAACCATAAGCATGCATTTGTCTTATTTTAATAAATGTAAATAAGCATTTCATGTTTTAATAAATGAAGTGTGACTACTTTTAAAGTGCTTTATTTCCATTATGTATATATTCAATAATGATTTATGGTAATGGAAAATATTATAGAAATTGAAATAAATAGGATAATAAGATTTCATTCATATCTATTCTAACCCTTGATTAACTGATTTAATAAAAAAAGTTCAAAATAGAGAGGGAAAAGAGAGAAATAACATGTTTCCATGAAGACAATTCCATTCGACTTGTTGAGATGCACCCTTAAAATAATCTCCCATGTAGATCGTATTAATACAAACATGAATAGAGATCAATGCCATAGTCTATGGATGAAAATATAGGAATAAAAATAACACCACCACCATATGCATGCACATGTAATGAAAAGAAATACCCACAACTTGTATTAATAAATATTTTCTTGAGTAGTGTAAATAGAGTTTATTTTCATCATTTAATTACAAAATTGGGTAGCATGACACTAGTCCTAAGAAAATGAGGGAGATATTAAGCTATAAAAAAGATAAAATACATGAAATAAAGTGACTATTACACAATGTCTCTAATGGATAAAAATGAGCCAACCCTTTGAATGTCCATGGGTTGTCCATTTATAAAATTTGGGTCAATGGGGGGAAAGATATTTCCCTCAAAATTTACCCATTGAATTTAATTTTCCCTCCAAAAATATACACTCTATTCTACCTTTGGCTACAAAAAGACCAAAAAAAATAAATTTCACATTTAAAATCACTTTTTAAAAAATGTGAATTGAAAACTGAAACAGGTTTTAAACTGCATAAAATTTCCAAAAATTGAAGACATCACAATGTCCAAGCTGGACCTAGCTTATTGATGTGGTATATGGATTTAAAAACATATTCCTAGATGAAATTTTATGATCTAAAAAGTGAGAAGGGTTCAAAATGGGCCTCCCAAATGTACTCTAGCTTTGATTTAGGTTATAAGTGCACTTTTTAAAAATTTAAAAATTCACTGCTAATCATGTCCCCTAATATTGATTAGCACTATGAGGTATTTAAATGGTATTTAATACCTAATATGCACCTTTAATTCTGAATGGCATTGAAATTTTAATTTTGGGTGGAGGGGTACTCATACCTAATTGGGTTTGGGACCTTTCGTTACAACTATCACAATTGACTTGGAGTGTTTCACATTTTGATCAGTGTTTAAATGTTGCACAACACATTGTCTCACCCATGGAAGAGACATAGTTATTGTTTAAGATAAATTTCCAATCAGTAAAGTGTTTTATTTCCATGTATCCCTAAATTATAAATAGGTATTTGACCTTGAAACACATTGAAAATCTAATGGGAGGGGCCTGTAGACCTAATTGGGTATTGGGCCTAATTACGACTACACGTGGGTTAAAACCCCCATGAATACCTAGGTGAAAGACATGTCTTATGACACTATCATCTAGGTTACTTACCTTGGATAGCACTACAAAGTGATTTGAATGTTAGCCAATATAAAGTGGGAAAAATATCTTGAATACTATGAAAAACACTTTGTGCCCACCACGTAGAAGTAATTGGGGTCTCAAGACTGATTAGGTCAAGGACCCCCTAAAGATTAAATTCAATTAAAATAAATCATTCAAATGAAAATCATGCTTGAAATTCCTTATAAAGACCATTTTAGTGATTCTAATGCTAATAATTATTTGGGGACTTGATTAGCACTGGAATTTCTAAAATTTAAAAAGTGAATACCCGAACCCCTCAGAAACCTGAATAGTTCTACTATGCCTTTTTTTTATCATTTTTGGTTTTTTGATCATAAATTATCAATCATATCTCTATTTATCAATCTATCTATAGCACTAAGAAGCTATTTTCAGTCTAGATGACATGATACCTTCAATTTTTATAAATTTTATGCACAATTTAAAACATGTTAGCATACTCCTTCTAAACTTTGTTAAAGTAATTTTAATTGAAAATATAACTTTATTTTTGATGTTTTATAGCCAAAATGGAGATGAAGTGAAACATTTCATATTTTAGAGGGAAAAAAAAGTCAAATAGGTTTTTGGAGGGAAAATTATTCCCCTTAATTGACCCAATTCTACAAATAGAGATTTGAAATCCATTCCAAGGGTTGGCTCTTTATTTCTCCTTAGAGACATTAAATAAATTATTTTTTTATAAATTATATCACTTTTGTAATATAAAGTCTCCCTCATATTTTTTAAACTATTTTTATTATTCCAAAAAATGTAATTGGATGGTAGATGTAAACACTAGTTACACTATTCAAACAAATATTTTTATTAATGAAAGTCCTTGAGTTATTATTTGATTACCTATGCATGTAAATAGTGTTGGTGTCATTATGTTTCCTAATTTCTCATTCTTAGACAATAAAATCATCTATGTTTATGGTTTTTCATATTCTAAATAGGTGGAATAAATATTTTTAGTTATATTCTATCAAATGAATCGATTACAACTTCAGTTTAAAAATATCTCTCTTTTCCCTTTCTTTGGCACTTTTTATTAAATTTGTTAGTAAGGGTTAGTATATAATTTGAATTAAATATATTTATCATTATTATCTTGAGTAAATATCTTTTTTATTTCCAATAATGCACTATTGAAATTTTAAAAGGTTGATTCCTTATTTAGGTAAATCTAAATGCACATGGTTTTTGTTGTTCCTAAAATGTGAGTAAAATATACACAAGGAAAATATAAAAAATTGAAACCCTCTCATATGTTAAAATTTAAAAAAAAATCTTGATTTATATTCCTAACCATTAGGCCCCTTGTATTAGAACAATTTCACATAAACCAACTCGGTTACCTAGTAGGTCATGACCCATCAAATATAGACCTTGGGGAGACTTTCAAGTCTCCTTTTAGGAAAGCTTGTACATGTGACTATCCCATATAATTTGGTGTTCCAAATGACCCATAAATTATTATATTATCATTACAATTTTTCCCCACACATATAGACACCAGATTAATAGTAGTTCGAATGTAGGGATATTTGATATATTATTAGGACACCCTTGGATTTGATAGATTCACACAGTTAATTCCATATTTCACATGTTTAAATTATATATATGCTAATTATCTCATCATATTTCATGGTATACCATATGATTATCCCTATCATAGAAACCTACTCAGTGATTTCCACAATAGGTATCTACATTTCAAAGGAGGCTTATCCTTGAAAGGTGACTTCAACAAAGATTTGTCATAGATTATAAAGAGCCTCTCTCTACTCCTACACATACCATATTTATATTATATGTGACTAATCATACCTCACATAAGGAACCAACATAGGATTCATACACTTCATGATGGGTTGAAAAAAGCCCTAGATTTCATGATGCTAAAAAATAGCCATAGTATGCTATAGATCATCAATATGACAACAATAGTATGGTACAATGAGTAACCATTATTCAAAATTTCCATTCAATGTGGCCCAGTAAAAATATTATAGGCATTTTAATTCATGAAAGGTTACCATTCATATTCTAGACATAGGTCCCATTGATTGTGAGTCCCTTGCAGAACTCATTGGTTAGTATCCCTCTTTCCATTTTTCAATTTTCACTATACATATATATATGTAATAAGATAAAAAAAATCAAATATTTATAAAATTTAAAAAATTAGGTTCTATGCATGCTTATGTTTCAATTCCTTTCCATTAATTAATTTGTTGTATACACTCTAAATTGGTTAAGAAACACACATATCCTATCTTTTCATAGTCCTTTCATAGGAGACTCCAACTAGAGAATATGAGCTTTGTTCACATTTGGCCATGTATTTTGTTTTATCCATTTGGGTCTATTTCTAAGCTTGAGTCACATTTTTACCCATTCCCAGTTACCCCAAGCCTTTTAAATGGTCATTCCACCTTAACTAGGTCAGGTTTACCATGCTCATTCCATCCCCCCTAATCCTTAGCCTTTAGGATAGGAGCACTAGGATTAGACTACATCACTGAAATCTAGGGTCTCTAGTCTCTAGTGCTCTTGTCCAAAGTCAAATTGAGCTCTAATGGTCAATTTATTTTGTAATATGAGTCTTACCCATTTTATTTTATTCATTCTTAAGTTTTCCAATGTTGACCAAATGCAAATAAAGCTCCCAAATTCAAAATAATGAGTCTCCTATATAAAGGACTACACAAAACATTTTATATCTAGCACTTAATAATTTGGCACACTAGACATAATAAAAATCAATCAATGGCATAGCTCAACTTCTCCGCATCACACATAGACTTGCATGCTTAATCAAGATGGGTCTAGGAGAAATTCATTCTTACATCTATCATGTGCATTGATCATGCATGTTCCCTAAAGGAGAACTGCATTTGATTTGAGACCCTAGATTGAGGATTAATGTAGGTAGTGATTAGAACAATAGGGGTTCTAAATCATGTGATCATTCTTCCCCTAACCCAATTTTTACCCCTTTTGATTTTGATGTATTTTTATTTCCATGTGTGTAGATGGATACATGTATTGAAGACTAAAATGAACCTACAATGAGCTCTATTAACTTCTAGCCCTTAACATTTGGTACACATACTCATACTGACCTAATGAACAAAACCCAAAAATATTAGATCTTGAAGACAACAACACCAAGGAGGGACTATAGCATTGGACACTAGGTGTTCTATTTCTATGATTCTATCCAATCAAAAAATAGAAGCTAGGGTCAGATTCTCGACAGTTTCTAAGTCTTTATTTTTAATTAATAGCTTTGGAATCATTCATTTCAGCCTAATTTAAGATAAGTTTATTATTTTTCTTATTTCAAAATTACCTACTTAAAATATAAATTTTTTCCCATTAAACTAGAATTTTCTTATTATTCCAAACCCTTATTATTTAGGATATAAACACTAGATTCCCAAAAATAATAAAACATTCATGCACATTTATTAAATACTTGTTTCTATCAATTTTTAGATCATATATGCTTCAAAAGTATACATGAGTGTGTGTAGAGCATACATATTTCCATTCCCAAACACATTTTTAGATTATTTGATTATCCCAAACTCAAAAATTACAAATATGCAAGAGCATCTCATTCATAAAGGAGTACACTGTGATGTTGTCTTATTCCCCCACTATTGTCCTAGTCAGAAAATTCTATCATTTCTCAAATTTATAACATGTAGAGACCTTATATATCTTAAATGTATATCAACAATATCATTGGGGATATCTTATACACGTTTTATCCTTCTTTATCTATGTAGGGGTATTTGATATATATATATATATATATATATTGGGGAACCCTTGGATTTGATAGATTCACATGTTTAAATTACATCTATGATAATGAGGTAATCATAGTTCATGGTATCCCATATGATTACCCCCTATCATAGACAAATTTCATTCCTATATAGAAGATTTTAGTTGAGCCATCTAAAAAGGTGAAACCTACTCAGATATTTCCAAAATAGGTATCTACCTTTCCAAAGAGGTTGATCCTTGAAATGCAAATTCAACATATATTCATCATTGACTCTAAAGAGCCTCTATCTACTCCTACACATCCCATATTTATATTATAGATCAATAAGGGTACCCACATAAGTCACCAACATAGGATTCATACACGTCATGATGGGTTTCAAAAATACCTAGAGTTCATCATGCTAAAAAATAGGCATAGTATAATATAGATCATCAATATGATAGAAATAGGTATGGTACTATGAGTAACCATTATTCAAAATTTCCATTCAATGTGGATTAGTCATAATAATTTAGGTATTTTAGTTCATGAAAGGTTACCATTCATATTCTAGACATAGGTCTCATTGATTGTGAGCCCCTTGTAGGACTCATCGATTAGTATCCCTCTTTCCATTTTTTATTTTTCACTTTAAATATATAAAAAAATATAAAAAAATAAAATATTTTATAAAATTCAAAAAACAATTCTTATGCATGTTTATGTTTAAGTTCTTTTCCATTAGTTAATTTTTGCAAATTTATTAAATACTTATTTCTATCTTTTTATATATCATATATGATTCAAAAGTGTCAATGACTGTGTGTAGAGCATACATATTTCCATTCCCAAACATAGTTTTAGGTTATTTCATTGTCTCAAAATCAAAAATTACAAATAGACAAGAGCATCCTATTGAGAAAGGAGTTCATCATGATGTTGTCTTATTCCCCTACTATTATCCTAATGAGCACATGTTATCATTTCTAAAATCGAGACCACATAGATACATCATATATATTTCATATAAATAAATAATATTATTGGGGTTGTCTTATAAACATGTGGTATCCTTATTTATCTATGTAGGGGTATTTGATAGATTATTGGGGTACCCTTGGATTTTATAGATTCACACAATTCCTTCCATAGTTCATGTGTTTAAATTATATCAATGCTAATGTGGTCATCATAGTTCTTTGTATACCATATGACTACCCACTATCATACACACATTTAGTTCTTATATATAAGATTTTAGTTGAGCCATATAAAAAGGTGAAACCTATGCAGAGATTTCCACAATAGGTATCTAACTTTCTAAGGAGGCTTATCCTTGAAAGGTGACTTTAATAGAGATTTTTCATAGATTATAAAGAGCCTCTCTCTACTCCTACACATACCATATTTGTATTATAGGGGACTAAGGGTACCTCACATAAGGCATGACATAGGATTCATACACTTCATGATGGGTTACGAAAAGCCCTAGAGTTCATGATGCTAAAAAATAGGCATAGTATACTATAGATCATCAATATGACAAAAATAGGTATGGTACAATGAGTAACCATTATTCAAAATTTCCATTCAATGTGGCCCAGCCACAATAATATAGGCATTTTAATTCATGAAAGGTTACCATTCATCTTCTAGACATAGGTCCCATTGATTTCAAGTCCCTTACAAAACTCATCGGTTAGTATCCCTCTTTCTATTTTTTACTTTACAATTTACACATATATACAAAAATATAAAAAAATTAAATATTTTATAAAATTCAAAAATCAGGTCCTATGCATGCTTATGTTTCAGTTCCTTTCCATTAGTTAATTTGTGTAAATTTATTAAATACTTATTTCTATCCATTTTTAGATCATATATGCTTCAAAAGTGTACATGAGTCTATGTAGAGCATATATATTGCCATTCCTAAACACAGTTGTAGGTTATTTCATTGTCTTAAACTCAAAAATTACAAATAGACAAGAGCATCCTATTCAGAAAGGACTACACTATGATGTTGTCTTATTCCCTCACTATTATCCTAATGAGCACATGTTATCATTTCTCAAATCTAGACCATATAGAGACCTTATATATATTTCATATACATCAAAAATATCATTGTGGGTATCTTATACACGTGTTATCCTTCTTTATCTATCTTTTATTGTTCACAACTCAATTATTTAGATGGCTTAAATCTATCAATATTTATCACTTATTAACACATTGGTATCTTACCAGTTACCTATATTACTGAATCTACTAGTATTACAAATTTATTATGTTGATCAACTACATGTTTTCATGCATGTTATTCATGTTTCATTTTTTGCATCTTGTCTTTATGTGTATTGATTGTTTGGCTTGTGGACATTTGGACATGTCCTTGTGTGTGGCTCTAAGACTTAATTATAT
This sequence comes from Torreya grandis, assembly GCA_037957365.1. NCBI lineage: Eukaryota > Viridiplantae > Streptophyta > Pinopsida > Cupressales > Taxaceae > Torreya > Torreya grandis. Next base: position 424,964 of record JARHVA010005594.1, on the reverse strand, counting down.
ATTTCTATATGTGTGAGTGACATTTTAACATGTCCCTTGTATATTTCCCCTTGTACTTCTATTGTTTGTTTTGTTTGTTTTGCATGTACTCTTTGTTTTTTTGTATCATGGCCATGACCTTTGTTTGCTCAATTTGCTAATTTTTTGATATCATAATGGAAATAATGCATCCTAAAAACCCTTTAAATTCCATGATGGATATCATGCTTCCATCCCATATTTTTATTTATTTTATCTTTACATAATTAGTTTAGATCACTTATATGTGGTACTAATTATTAACATATATATTGATAATGTCACTATCTATGATTATTTATACATGCATCTCACATTACTATTTGCTTAGTTTATCTACACAATGATTCCTCATTCATATATGTCATCATTATTACTTAGATTTACATATTTTACATAACATCTATCACTTAAATTTCTCTTTTGAGTTAAGTTATTATGCAGGCTCAAAAACTTGCCTCAAAGATGTTAGCATACACATTGTTTTATCATAGAGAATAAGTCCTAAATTATAGTGTATGTACATAATTTTGTAGACCTCACATAATGTATCATAAAACATATTCATAAATCATCTAGGAATTAGTTTCAGATATTAACACTTAATTCAAACAAGATCCCACCACATTTCTATCTAAAATAAGGTGTTGTCCCAATACCCATAGAACAATCAATTTCAAAAGTTATTATAATCTCAAGAAATACATGGTAGTATGTAATAGGTACATATTTTTAGTTTCCGAAAAACACTTCAGTTTTATCTCATATTTTTTATTTTTGGGGAATCATGCACGACATGCGTTTTAGGTCAGCACACAGGTTTTTTTGAGTTACAACTATTATTACTCAATTTTAGAATCTATATAAAATAAATATCAGATCAAGGCATGCACATGACATATGACTTCCTAATTTCTCAATTTCACACTAGTATCTTAGATGGAATGCTAATACATCTCACTATCTATGTTGTATACACCATATCTAGATTATGCTATCTTTTTTGCATTAATTTTGAGTCTTATTTTATCTACAATAATTGGTTCACCTTTTTGCACTAAAATAATCTATTATAATTTATACAAGGATTCCAAACTACTTCACTAGTTTAGGTATGAAATAATGGATTCAATCACACTATACTATCAATTAGGAATGGGAATTCATAGTCCAATCCAAGAATTTCAATAAAAATTAAATGTCCAAGGGTCCCACCCTCTATGGTCACCACTTTTTTCACTAGGAAAACATAATAGTCCATGTACTTAATTAGATGTATTTATTCCTTGTTATTATATCTATAACTTTCTTGTCTTTACTTATTTCTTTCTATATTAATTAAGGACTAAATTTATACATGTTTCATTACAATTTTATGTGAAATATAATTCAACATTATGGCCTTCATTTAATATTACACTTCATCGGTAAGTTTAGGTATTCACTTTTCCTTTTACTCTATCACTTTTGATTTTATACATTAATAGAATAAAAGGGTGGAAATTTTTGACACAAATTAAAATTAAAGCTAAAATAGTGCACTAGTGACCATTCTTTTTACACACTTAGCTCATGACCTATTCTGAGTCCTTTTGACTACTCTCCTTCACATTTTTCATGGATGAATCATTATTATAATCAAAACTAATGATTTCAAAATATATAGATACAACATCTTAATCTCACTTTCAAACTAACCCACACTTCCACTTTAGCATTTCTTGCTCCTAGGATAATAATGCCCTATTTGGATAGTAGTGCTCTCTGTTATTGTCTAGTTCTACCAAAAATGTCCTCTTGCCAAATAAAAACTAATTTACAAAACTCAAATGAAATTAAAGGGTTAGAATAAAACTTTAGAAATCCCCATATGAAGGAATTCAAAAAATACCACTCTAAAGCCACATTTCAAACCATTTTCACACAAAAGGATTCCACATGGGATATCACCAGAATCCCATTTGCACATTGAGACAAAATTCCATATTTCTCCTAATTCTAATTATATACAGCCCTAGTATCCATAATCTAAAGTATGAATACATTTTCAAGGTTAAAATTCATGGATGAAGTACTTAATCACACCAGGATTGCACCAACATTAAGCATTTTTCACTAGTCTTTCACCACACCATCATAGCATAGGATAACTATATGGAGTTTTATCCCTCTTAAAATTATTGGTACATAATAATTACTCAACATAGCAAGTGTTGAGGTCAAGAACAAATTCAATTGACAACAATTTTTTCCTTTGATTGCATTCATCTTATTATGTCATTGAGCTAGGGTTACTAGTGAAAAAAAGTTACACAGAGGTTTTTGCATTAGATCAAAAACTACCACATAGTCCACAAAACACACAAGTGAATGAAAATATAACCCATAAGTATCGAATCTCTACTACCTTTTAGACATCAATGTTCCTTAGATATAACATCACACCACTCTATTATCCAATTACAACACTATTGTCTAAAATCCCTGCCAAGTCCTATTCTAGGTGTGCACTCGCTCAACATAATCACACTATCAATCTTAGATCCAAAATAGTTTGCATCTCAATTTTATAACAATGTTTATATATCTCTCTTATAATTTACATATTTAGTATATTTCAAAATTTAATAAGTTACAAATAATTTTGTGTCATTTATTTCAAACTTTTAGCAATCTAATTTTGCATAGTAGTTTGTCATATCTAGGTAACTATTTCCCTAGTTTTACAAAATTTTATAAAACAAATTAAAATTATAATCAACTCATGGATCCATATATTTGATCCACCTATGATGAACAATTCATATTTCACCCACCTATTTTGTCACCTTCATTGAATTTATCACTTCATAGGCAAGTTTAGGTACACACTTTCCCTTTTACTCCAGCACTTTTAATTTTTTAAATTACTAGAATAAAATGGTGGAAAATGTAGACACATAAATTAAAATTAAAGATAAAATGGTGCACTTGTGACCACCCTTTTTACACACTTAAATCATGACCTATTCCAAGGCCTTTTGACCACTCTCTTTCACTTTCTACATGGATGAATAATTTTTATAATCAAAACTAATTATTCAAAAATGTATATATACATCATCCTAAGCTCACTTTTATATTGACCCACACTTCTAGTTTAGTATTTTTTTTCTACTAGGACAATAGTGCCCTATTTGGACAGTAGCACTCCCCATTATCATCTAGTTCTAGCAATAATGTCCTCTTAAAAAATAATAATTAATTTCTAAAACTCGAAAGTAATTAAAGCATTATCCCATAAGTTTATAAAGACCCATCTAAAAATAATCCCAAAAATAACACTTTAAAGCCACATTTAAAACCATTTTACACATAAAATGCTTCCACATGATAAAGCACTAGAATTCCATTTACACATGGAGATAAAATTCCCTATTTCTCATAATTCTAATTACATACAACCCTAGGATACCTAATATAAAGTATGAATACACTTCCAAGGTCAATATTCATGGTTGAATGACTTAAACACACTAGGATCATACCAACATTTAACATTTTACACCAGTGTTTCACCCACACCATCATAGCATGGGATAACTACATTGAGTTTGATCCCTCTTCAAAGTATTGGTATGTAATAAACACTCAACATATCAAGTTTTTAATTCAATAATAACATCAACCACTAACCCATTTTTATTCTATGACTACATTCATCTTATTATGTCATTGAGTTAAGGATACTAGTGAAAAAAAGTTACATAGAGATTTTAACATCAGATCAAAATATACCACATAGTCCAAAAAACACACAAGTGAAGGAAAACCTGACCCATAAATATCAAATATTTACTAAATTTTGGGCATTGATGCTCCCTAGAGATGATAACGCACCACTCTATTATTCAATTACAACATTATTGTCTAAAAGCCTTATCATCTCCTATTCCAAGTGCACACTTAGTCAACGTAGTTGCACTATAAGTCTTAAATCTAGAAATAATTTGTATCTCAATTTTATATTTAATTTTATATATCTCTTTTTTACTTTCCATCTTCATTACATTTCCAAATTTAGTAAGTTATAAATCAATTTATGTCATTTATTTCAAGTTTTTAGCATTCTAATTTTGCACAATAGTTTATCATATCTAGGTAGTTATTTCCATAGTTTTCCAAACTTTTATAAAATAAATTAAAATTATAATCAACTCATGGATCCAAATATTTCACCCACCTGTGATCAATAATTCATATTTTAAAAATGGTAATGACACGAAGAAAAGGAATCCACATATCACAATGAACACCAACAACCAAAAGAGTTGCACTATATCATCCACATGATGGGTTTTATTTAGAGATGGAGTTGCTCAATTATAAATTTTTTTTATTATAGGATTATTAAGAAACAACCTATTTTATATATTTTTTCAATGTGAATAGAGAAATAAACACTAAATATAAATTGCTTCAAAACAATTATGATATAACTGATTTATTTATCTATTAAATTTGATTTGATTGAAATATTTTAACATCTAAAATTCTTATGTAATTTCACACATTTTTGGATTTAAAATTTTTTATGTGTTTGATGTAGTTATTTCAAGTTTATAGCATAATGTTTTCATTTATTTTATTTGGGGTGGTCATTATCAATGCAATTTGTTAAGTGTTTGTAAATCCCATGAATGGAATATAAGTCCTTTAAAAACTTACAAAAGGCATATTTAGATAGAGAAGAAGCATTATTAATATTTTTCATTTGTTTAGAATATAAAAATGACATTATAATAGATTATATTATGTTTTTTTGTTAATTTTTTGTTAGAGTATTAGTTTTATTTATTTATTTTAGATTGAATAATTTTTCCATATATTAATATTAATACTACAATGTGTCATATAATTCAATAACACAAAAAATTCAATAGATGTATCACATCATAATAAAACATCATACAAATTCAAGTACAACTATAACATAAAATTTTATACAAAATAATTTTTAGACTAAAAGGTGAAAATAAAACCAATTATATGTCTATAAAAGTTTGAGCTAGTATACCACAATATAATCCTAAGTAGTGGGAGTAATAATGAGTATGAGAAAAAGAGGTAGAGGATGACACAGATTATCACTCCAACCCTCCAACCAATTCTAATAAGATTTTTTTTTAAATTAAGTACATGATCCCAACCATTAGCCTCATTTTATTTATCTTTATCCTTTGTAGTGTCTTTTGTAGTAGGTGAAACTACATCTACCAAGTGATGAAATTTTCCCTCACTAAGGCATTACCCATCTAGGATGGCCACTACCTACACTACCAATATATTGATGGATATGATCTTAAGATGGATAATGCTACTATGGAGAGCCACTATGCTAGTTAATTTGGTAGAGATTACTCTTGATATATATAAACCCATAGTCCCCTAAGGGTGACCAATGGCAAGGTGAGTCTAGGGAGACTTGGATAATAGTACAAGATGAACTACCCCAATGATCTAAAAAGGTATAGAGGTGAAAACATTTTCAACCTAAAATTGAATTTAAAGGATACCAATTAAGATAGTATGAACCTTGTTAACAATAGATACACATTGATTTAACATAGCATGATTAAATATTGCATTTTTTTATCCTTACATAATAAAAATAAAAATTCAAAGAAAAAAATGCCAAATTTGTGTACACTTTGTAGAAATCATGGTCAAGTCCTATAAAATCACCGTTTTCAATGTAAACATTTCTATATGGAAAGGTTGTAAGAGGGTGTTAATCCAATGTCATGCTAACTAGGCATGTTTCCATAACAAAAAAAAACAAGTTTTAAGGATTCTTTGAGGTGGAAAATAGAACAAAAAGGATGAGTTATACCTATGTGCACAAAATTAGTGCCATTTGGAATCCATTGGTGAAGAATAGTCCAAAGAATGTGTGTTTGATTAGGCTTTATGATATCATGCCACACTCTTTTAATCCTTATTTTTGATTGGAAATTTCTATATACCTAATTTTTTTCACTTTTTCACTTTATAGTTTCTCCTGTAAGGGTTTGCCTATGCATCAATATCCATGAGTGCATGCCTTAAAGGTGAATGAATATTATGGAAGGATCAAATAATGGTAATTTACAATATATTCTTACATAATATTCTATCATACCTTCATTACCATTAGTCTGACCTCCTCTCAGTCTCCTTTTGTCTTCCCTCTTTGTCTACTTTTAATTCAAATCTCTAACTTCCTTATATCCTACTGTATAAAATAGACTGATACAATCTATTTCATACTTGTCCTTCCTATATTGTATTAGCATGGTTGATACATTTTTCAGTCCTAAATATTTTACACTATTAGCCTAGCTGACATAATACTCTTTCAACTTACATCTTCAATTGTATTATCTTGGTTAATACTATCAGCTTAGAGTTAAGGGTTGATTTTAAATATTGGATCCATATATACAAGGTTCATATTTCAATCAAAAATACATATTACCTTCTCAATTTATCTACTTTTTCTCACATTTATTCTCATAAGTATAATTTGTATGAGTTAGATTTTTAGAGTCTTATCTTGAAGGTCTAGTCTTACTATGGTTTTTGAAGCTCAATAGGAGAAGATAAACTAAGGAGATACACTTGGTATTTAGAGTCCACAACTAAGGATAGCTAGGTCTTCATCTTTCAATCTCAAGTCTTAAACCTACAACATCTCTTGAAACGTATCACTTAATATAAGGGGGATATTGAAGTATTGATGGGTGAACCCAAAGGTAAGTATCTCTATCCATACTCTCATTTATTTACTTAGTAGACAATATATTTATTGTTTATTACTATTTTTTTGTGTTTTCTTAATCCTTGTTTATGTTACTCCTTATACCAAATAAGATGATATAGATATAGGGTTTTTTAGGCTTTAAATTACCACTTTAAGTAGCATAGAATGCAAATTAGTTGGCCATTACACTATTCAATCTCTTATTATTTTAGTGCTTATAGATATCTTGTTTTAGTTTACCCTTATTATATCCTTGATACAAACCTTTAAAATCATTATTATTATATCTTATTTTATTATTTTTCATAATAATGAAGTTTAATTCCTAATTAATAAATAGGTTTGTTTTAAAGTAAAATAATAAATAATGTGCGATAATTAAGCCTTTGATTTATGTAAATAGATTGTATTTTTGCCTTTTCTAAAAATAGATTCCTAAACTTCATTTTTTGATTAGACAAGAGCACCAAAACTGGGACACCCTATTTTTCAACACTGTAGTCATTTTCTTGTGCTATTATCTAGGTGATCTAAGTTTTTTGGGTTCTACTTGGTAGGTCTATGTTACCCTGTCACTAAAATATTGAAGCTCAAAAGTTTGTAGAGCTCACTGTGTGTCTATTTTAGACTTCAAAATACCTAAGAGCTCTTTATGTCTGAACTTGAAATACAATTTGGGAAAGAGATATAAGGGGTTAGTGTGTAAAGTATATGTTGGAAGCACTTCACACCCTATGTGTGGGCACGCTACCTACATACCAATACTTCAAGGAGCGATCAAGCTAATATAGTTCTCCCAATGAAGTACTTGGCGTAATTATGTATGAAAATTCAACTAGATGAAAAATTGGGTGTACTTTAGATGGATAGGGATTGGTGCAAGGGTTTTAATAAGCTCAAAATAGTATTAGAAGGTTTTATGTAAATAATATGGAAAATTACTTGAGTGTACTTACTTGTATTCTTATTTCTCTCTTGTAAACAAGTGATAACCCTTCTAAATGGAATTTGAATGGCTTTTTATAAGGAACCTAATGATCATGGGTTAAATTAATTTTCATTAGGCTAACATGAATTAATATAAGGATTTATTAAAATATGACTATTGGGACCAAATGTACACTTGCAAAACAGTGCTAGAAATAAGACACCTTAGGTTTTAGTGCTCCTATCCAAGTTGGGCATTATTGTCTAGAGGGAATGAGACTTTGGGGGATGGGTCTAGGACTAAAAGAGCTACCTAAGTCTATAAGGGTTAAATATAGAAGGTTATGGATGACGAGGAATTGGTGAAAGAAAAGCTTATAAGGGTTGTGCCAGCAAATAAGAAGACCTATGGATCAGGTGTCATTAGCCACACTCAAGTAACCAAATTTCATATTTTACATGACTATAGTTGACAATTACACTATTCAATCTCTTATTATTTTAGTGCTTATATATATCTTATTTTAGTTTACCCTTATTATATCCTTGATACAAACCTTTAAAATCATTTTTAGAGTCACTTACTACATTGAGCCCTATTGAAAGTTATACCCCATGTCATAAGCTTAGGACTTGGAACCATTTTCTCTTAACATTTGAGTGTATATTACCCTTTGTTATGTCTATGGTTATTCTAAGTCCTTACTCAATAATCCAATTCTATGAAATAAATATTTTTATGAACTTATTTAAGTCCAAGTATATTGAGAAAAAGAGGATAGATCTAGGACATCCTAGCCCATGCATACATTCTAGTGAACCCAATGTTAATCTTATCCCACCTGTGGTTGGATCATATTAATGTTTTCCTTTTTTATTATTAGTGTCACCTTCACTATCATCATAAATTTTAGTTAAGTTTTTAGTTCAACTATATTAGACATCTAGATATATTTTTACAACTCACCTATTTTCATAAATATGTTGGTCAACCCAATACCATTTTCTATTTTTTCCCAATTGTAATAGCTAGTCAAATACAGTTCTATATCTATGTTAACCAATTCTACCAAACCAATACACTTCATCTATATAGTTATATTATATCATAAATATTGGTCCACTATCCTATTTTATAATTTCATTTCCTATTGTATCTATCATCATGATACAATATGTTCTTATAACTCATGTGAAACCAACTACATCACCTAGTTTAATAAAGTTGTGTCTTTCTCTTTAAAAATGTATCATATTTTGGAACAAGTGGAAGAAGAAGCCTTCTACGATTTCTAAGAATTTTATGACAAAAATCCTAAAGTTATAGAATTCACTAATGTTGATAGAGTTTCAAAAAATAATTTCATATCTTATTTTTTTATCTTAATATCATGTTATTAATTATTTTAATATGTATTACACTATATCTAAATGATAAAATCCATACAAAAACACTAAAAATACTAGATGAGATCACCTACTCCAAGATCATGAGGTTGAACAAGAATGTGATATAATATACAGATGAAATAAAAATATTTTTTCAAGAGCATCATGAGTACATAAGAAAGGACCTTGTAGTTATATATCACATCATGATAGCAACCCATATTAAATATCCTCCTTACCCTACACACATTTGTCTATAGGACTTGGGGAAAACCAATTTGTGACTTCCCTATATTCTTCCTCATCCACCATACCTAGTATAGCTACTAACCTAGAGGGTCTATTTTTTGGTGGGTCTAGCCAAAGTTCTCACATTAATACCAATGTTAATGATACATCTATTTCATCCAAATAATCCACTCAAGACTCTACTTCTAGTCAAAATACTCCTAATCCTCACCACATTATCTTATGATCAATGAGTCAAATGATTACTAGTCAAGCTACTAATAATACTCAAATGATGCAAATGCAAAAGAAACTTATGAAAATGAAAGTTATGCCTCAATATATTTAGTGGGGAGTGTCACATCATAATTACCCCCACCACTCCTAGAGATTCTATTGGAAACCTCATTTTGTGACCCCCGCTTTACAACAAAATTATCAAATACCTTTAAAATATAATATTAGTCCCTCATATAGTATACATTGACATACATGATATCACTCATATGATCTCCTATAATGGATCCATGAATCATGCTTTTCATTTAAATTCCTTTGGTAACATCTATAAATATTGGATTAAACTTAACACCTTTATGGCTACCAATCTACTCAACAAAAACATTTATGGTGATGCTTTAGAATGGCACAATCAACTAATGTCTAACTATATTTATAGCTTAAAATATTTATTTAATACATTGTTCTAAGAGTTTCAATCCAATTATTTACCTAAAAATAATTTAGTTCATTTTATCAATTATAAATAAGTGGAAAATGAGACTACCCAAAACTTTACTAAATATTGGAAAGCCTTATCTAAAGAATATTCAAGAAAAATATGATGGAGAAATACCTATTACACCTCTTTACTAATTCATTAAATGACAAATTATGATTCAATGTTAGGATACTTTCTTCAAAATCATTGAAAGAAGCCTTAGACAAAGCCAAATTATAAAACTATCTCATAGAATAATTCTAGCCTTCCAAACCTAAGCTTAGCATGTGAATGATTATGAGACCTAAAAATAAGCACATTAATAATGATGATGCACTTAGTAATTATGATTATAAATGAACCATTGATGTAATTATGCTATTAAATTCCAATGAAGTGACCCTCTTCCCACCTTTAAATGGAAGTCTCTGCCAACATCCTCCTCCTCCCTCACAAGTCAACAATTGTGAAATAAAACACCATATTTCCCTAGATGAGGTTAGGAAACACCTTCTTATATCCTCACCTAGAGATATTAATCCTTCCTATCCTAATTACAAATTGGTATGAGTTCCATATATTTTATTTGTTTCAAAAGAATTAGGGTTATTATCAAGCACTAATAATCAATTTAAATGTCTAGATTTTTAATTATTACTTGGTCCAAACTTTAATATTGAAACTATGATTATAGAACATCCCCAATTCAAACATAAATTATCTAATGCTAATGAATTTAAGGTTAAGTGAGAATAAATTAACCAATCCAATGATTAAATTATCATCTATTTCAATCATCTTCTAAACCAAAACAAAGTCAACAAACTAAAAATGAAAGTCAAACCAATTCTCACCCAGCTATAATTATTTTTTTGAACCATATTTAACCCTAATTTTCTAATTATGTGTAAAATTTGTGGAATATGAACAACATGAAGTGTTATTTTTCCTACATCAATCTTTATCATTTTTAAACTCAAATCCCTTATAAAACTTATATAAAATTTTAGGCTTATCTTTCACACCATTTTTTAGCTATTGGATCCAAATAAATCACTATTTTTGTTCAACTTGATAGGCCAACTATATCGACCACCTTTGTACAATTTTTTTTATCATATTGTATAAGCCAAATCGATACAACTCCCTGTTTCCATAGTTTTATATTTAGAATTTGTAGTATTTACAAAAAAAAATTATTTTTTTTTCATACCATTTTCCAGCTTCTGGATCTAAATAAATCACTATTTTTGTTCAACTTGATATGCCAACTATATCGGCTACCTTTATACAATTTTTTTGATCATATTGTATTAGCCAAATCGACACAATTCTCTATTTACATAGTTTTATATTTAGACCTTGTAGTAATTACAATTAATCCTATTGTATTTTCCACCTCATTAAGTTTTTTATTTTACCACTTTTATTCCTACTATATTAGACAACTAGACACATTATTTTGTTATGAGTTCATTTCCAATGGTATCATCTAGCTTAGTACAATATCTTTATTTGATTTATTCTCCTTAAACTATATTTGACTATTTAATACAATTATAATTTCTTAATCCTACCTATAATATATCATCTAGTTTAGTACAATCTATTTATTTACCCAATTTTGATTCCATTGTATATCCTAGGTGGATAAAATCTATTTTTGATGTTTCTATGTCATTAACTTCATTGGATAGGATGATAAAATTAGATCAATTACCTCAAATATACTGATAGTGATAAGAATTTACACTGAGTCAAAATAATATTTAGCTACTCTTATATTTATCTATAAATGATCCAATTAAAAATTTAATTCCTCTTTCACAATGATGTCCAACTCACATTATATTCGATGAGTGTGATTACATAGAATAAATTTTTATATTCCCATATCAAATCCAATTTTTTAGGCTTATGAGGACTTTTCCATGATGCTAAAACTATCTTATGAAACTTATTTTTTTATATGACCACTCCTAGACCACCACCTATGTGGAATGAAGTTACCTTGCTTATATCTGAGGAAAGCAATTTGAAACAATAAAAATATATTTCCATCCATGTCAATCACATTATAGATACATGTTTCTCAATTTTTCCTATCATATTTATGATCCTTGTCAAAATTTTACTTTATTTCGATGATCCTCCTTTGTTTACTAGCATATAAGTTAGTGACATCTTAGGTAAGTGAGCCTTGATAGAAGAAGGATCTAGCACTTATGTCACCTCATTAAAAGTTATTAAAACTCTTAGATATTTTGAATGCAATCATAATTATACTCATAGTAATTACCAAGGATAAGTTTTAATGTTTTTCTTCCTATCATGTTGTCACATGTTATTCCTAGATTTAAGTCTATAACATTTAATTTACTTCTATCTTATAACATTTTT